>JALMLS010000594.1:0-207519 GCA_038496445.1 Trichosphaerium sp. ATCC 40318 | reverse complement strand
TATTTACTTGTACAATTGCGTCCTAGGAACACATGGAGACGGTTATGTGTAGGGTGTTTGGAAAATGACTTTGATTGTAGGTTTAACTATTATGTCGTAACTGGGTTGCTAAATACTGTTATAGTTGTTGATGACGTTACTAAGAAAAGAACAGTCGACACTGCAGATGTAAGGATGGTTAAACATAAACTTTCTGGAGAAATACTACCTTGTTTCATCTATGAAAGAAAAAGCAAAAAATACCTTACTGAACATAATGTTATGTTTGTTACAAGTGCATATGTTTATGTTGTTCACATGAACAATAAGGACCTTGAAGTAGTACTGAAGATGTTGAGAACGCTTTAATAAAATAAGTTTATCTGTAAGTTGGTATGGCTTACTCCTTTGAATGCCAGCTCTGGCTATCTTTTTGTCATGGCAGAAAATCGATGTTGAGCCACTTATATCCTTAATTTTGATAAAAGCGAAATGTTACATGATGCAAAACTATCTTTACTACTTTAGTAAGCTTATGTATCCTATTACAAAGTATCCAAAAAATGTAAACCGTAAATTTGGAGAATATTTGATGCGTTTTTACATACCTCAGAACCATTTTACACTTCAATTGACTATGTAAAAATGTAGCTATGTTGCTTTAATTGTACGTGGGGAAATTATTTTGTGATTAGTTTGTGCTGTAGTGAGTAAAAGTACTGGCAGTCAAAGCAATTTATTTTCGATGTTGACCTTTGTAAGACTTACAATCCGAGTTAACAGAACGTGATCCCTTGTATTGTACACTTCCCGCAGTTCATTTTTCACACGAATACAAGATACCAACTTCTTCACCCTTCGTATACATCTATTAGAACGTCCTACAGTTCCACTAACCCTCTTAGGCTTATTTGCCAGATTTGCATTGACACTCTTTATTTTCTCAGTTAAAAAGCCAACTTTATCACAGCTTCCAACAGATATAATAGCACACATCTTGCGTAAAACAACCAAATCACGATTCAAAGCTGCTCAAACCTGTCGTTTCCTTGCTTCAATCGTTCATGACGTTATTGGATACCACGCTATTGTACTTAGAACGTTAAGTCAAGCAAAATCAGCTTCAAAACATCCAGGTATTCTGAAATACACAAAAATTGAAGTTAAAACATATGTTGGAGATGATATTATCAAACAATTTGCTGGAGTTCATAATATTCACCTCAGTGGCATATCAGTAACAGATGAAGGTGTCAAAGCACTTGCTGGAGTACATACTATTTACCTTGATGGCACTTCAGTAACTGATAAAGGCATTCAGGCACTTAAAGGTGTTCACACAATTATCCTTGCTAGATGTGTGAATGTGACTGATGAAGGCATTAAAGCACTTGCTGGAGTTCATACTATTTCCCTCTACGAAACTTCAATAACTTCTGAAGGCATCAAGGCACTTGAGGGCGCAGAATATATTGGCTACCCTGAATGGTAACAACTGTAACAAGTGCAACTTGCTCAATAGATTTATATTTGCTTAAACGTACAAATGACAACTAAGCGGGTTTCACGTGCTACTTTATTCACCGAAATAACAAGCTTGTTTTCACTGCTTATAGAGATACTTTTGAATATTATTGTTAGGAGGCCACGAAAAGTGATTTCAAGAAAAGTCTTGCAGGTTTTTGGTTTGCTTCTTTTACCCATTGTATGTACGGACAATAAAAAAAACTCCTTCTTTGGCTCTTGGGTTCAGCGACTCTTAAAGTTGTAAACAGTCAATCGACCTTGGAAATAGCGTTATCTCGGACTCACGGACTGGACCTTTTGATAGGGGCGCATCGCTTTTGAGACAGTTTCGAAAACTATGCGAATTTTTGGATACTTACAGGATTTCGAGAATCTTTGAGACGTTTTTACTCACCTCAGAACTATCTTAAACTTCAATTACTATTTTCACATGTTAGCTAACATTCTATACTTATAGGTATAAAAACCATTTTGCATTATTTCTAAGAGCTGTTTATTTCTAGTTAATGTAGCGAATCGACGTCTCAAGTAGTCGTAGAAGAAGTTTGACCGGCAAGAGATTTTATTAGTTTCCACAGTAATAGCAACTCATCGCATAAGCTTATTTTGAGTATGGAGCCTGAAATGGAGAACTCTAGTACTTCAAAACAATATTCGATGATCCCAGGACGACGAATAATTATTATGGCTCTAGCAGTGTTTGTATGCACTGCTGTTATACGTACGCAGAGAAAAACAATGTGAATCGTGAATCGTGAAAACCACGTAGTTTTAACCTTTTACTCCTCAAACACACGAACAAGTGATACTTCGTTATATTTTAGCGTCTACAATGTTGTAACGATGTTTAGACTTTTCGGGGGTATTATCGCACACTGGGCCGTTTTTTGCATCTACCGACATAGCTTTGGAGTCTTCGGCACCTTTAGAACCACCAATAGCTTTAACGATGGGTGAAGGAGTGGAAGAACCTACCGTGAAACCATTAGCGAAGTATTGCTACATTGCATTGATGAGTACGCTTAAAACTCATTGCTATGCGTTTGATTCGTTTTTATTAAAGTTGTTTTTTTTGCTTTAGCGACAAAGACGTATGTCATGTCAGCAGCTGTTATGATACATTCACTTAAACTACAGAAACCTAAGTATCCAATTATATTGTTCATAACAAAAAATCTGGTTAACGAAGTACGGCAGGAAGGACTCTCTTTTTTTTTTCTTTTTTTTGATTTGATTCTGCTTTGTTTTTTTTTTTTTTGACTTTATGGTTCTTGTTGTAGCTTCCAGATGCGTATGAGAAGTTGGCTGATGAAATAAGAGTCATAGAACCATTTAATGTTACTAAATTATTTATGGAATACAACATTACAAAGAAACCTGTGCGTCACTTAAGAAATACTTGACCCATTTGACAAAAGAACTCAGTATATTTTTTTTCCGTTGCTTTCTATTTTACTTTTACTGACAGAAGTGCTTAGAGCAAACAACATGGAACTAGATTAGCTAAATTAAAGATATTCAAGCTCATGAAAGGATACACCAAAGCATGTTTTATTGATGCTGATATGGTCATTACAAAAAACATTGATGATATATTCACATATCCAACACCAGCTGGTACGAACACCATCATACACTTACCTCCTATCTAACTATAACTAGCACATCGAGAATACTGGGCGCGTAGTGATGAGGAAGCTTGTAATACAGGTATGCTATGAATCAAGTTGACAAGAAAATACTGATCTATTTTTAACACAAGGTTTCTTCGTTTTTGAACCGAATGATAAAGTTTACAACCATCTTGTAAAAGTGCTCAGAGAACACTTTATAGCAGAACTGCAGTTGAAGGAATGTTGTGATCAGTGGGTACTTAACTATGCTTTTGTAGCACGTAATGATTCATTGAGATGGAATCTTTTACCATGGTACGTTCATTTCACATTCTCCGTTCTTTGAGATGGGTTTTTTTTTTGAACAACAACTTTCGTTTGAGTGTATCCTTACTCTCTGTATTGATAATTTTTAAACCAGGGGTTATGTTGTTGATGCCAGAAACGTTCATGGGCTATACAATCAAAACTGGCTCGGTAATTCAAAAGTTTGGCATTTCCCTGGAGGCAAACCTTGGTTTTTATCTGTAAGTTAACCATCGACTTTGATAATCTTTTATCTTTATCATTACTATTCCCAATCATTTATTAATAATCCACAAATCAGTTTTAGAGCTTCATTTTGAAAAGAACAAGTGAACTGTTAATGTTTAGTTTTTGAAAGACTTCACTTCATCCTTTTTTTTTCTGTTTCTTTTTTTGGTCTCTGCATATTCTGTATCCTCTTTTGTACTTAAAATTATGTATAGGGTGGTAGAAGGCGTATTCAATGGGTACATTGGTTTCGTGCATATGACTTATTGGTAGAAGAGTATCCTGATCTTCTAAACAGCAAAAAGTTTTTTTTTGCAAAACCGTTGTTTGAACCAAAACCAACACTTGATCAGAATGTCACATGGAGTGATAGTCCAAGTAAAAAAGGACCGTTTCCTGTTACATTCAAGGAATACAATGAACATATAAGACTAAAGTTACATATACCTAATAACGACTATCAACTGTACAATCACGACAAAAAAACAACTTAAAGTTGTTCACCCCAACAAAAATAATAAATCCTATTATTATACTCTGTATTTTTTGTGCCTAATGCATCAGTTAGGCTTAAGGGGCACGCCCCCTTAAACAATTTGATATGAATCTCTTGTTTTACACCACAAAGTATTGTAGTTCATATGCAACTGCAGAGGTTTTGGGGAGCGATACTGCCAATAACTTAATTGGTACTAGGCAAACCTTATAAACAATAGACAGCAAATCAACTAGTGTTTAACCTTGTACCAGTCATTACGTATACTACATGCACGCATAGGGTTTATTTGTGTATTATTGTTGTGGCCCGGGAAGGAGGTGTGATCTTGTTTTGGTATCAATTATATACTAGTATATGGTAATCTAGGGATAGTGAGGAACAGTTACACGAGTCAAGATTTAAGCGTGCTTCACAATCTAACTGTTTAATACACCACCTTGCACTGGCAGCAAGGTTTGGCGGTTTGTCACCAAACCATTTGAACTTTATTTACTAGTCACGTGCACTTTTGAGAGATTGTATCTTTGCAGGTACAATTGTTGACACTAGACTGGATACTATCATGCATGTCGCTTAGGGTCAAGTGTGGCTTTTGTTACTTTGTAATTATTGAATACAACATACTATGCTATCTACCTCAAAGCGTTGTAAAATCAACCACCTCCCACAAAAGTGTATTGCGGCTTCCTACAGGATAAGAGCATATAAACATCCACATCACGATTTAAAGCTTGTTAAACGTGCAATTGATACCACGCTATTGTGCTAAGAACGTTAAATCAAAATAAGCTTCGAAACATCCTTTATCTTTGTCAACGTTAGTAAAACTTTGAAAATTACTAGCATCCTTTTTGGTACAGCTGTTTTGCGCCTAGGAAAAGTTATGTTAGCAAAGAAGGGGCTAAAGCCTTGATCGGGACTAAGAGTGGATTGCTAACAAACTGTTGAAGACAAAATAATGAACTCGTACACATTACTAATAAGATCAAATAACAGGATTGCTCCAGCAAATATAAAACCATTTTAAAAATACTAGCATCCTTTTTAGTACAGCTGTCATCCGTTAGTTTCATCAAATGATGTATTTTCTGCTAGTAGCTGTCACGTGACTATAGCTTATTGTGTAGGCGATTGAAAGTGTACTGCTAGCCCATAACAGTATCTGTGACACTTTGCATTGTTGTAAACGCAAGATGTTGCATATTGATATCTTATGTGCTCTTATGTGAAAATCATGGCTGAACATTGATTGAGAGTAACCTTCATTGTCCGAAAGATGGAGAATGTTACCAAAGATAGTTGTACATATACTGAGGATAATCCAAACTAGTTTGCTTGGATTACCAAATGATGTTAATAAGAATCCATTTGTGTACGTTCCTCGTTTTCAAAAGCCAGCGATTAGAGGTGGCCATGGTCCGATCCAGGCTTAGCCGACTACACCACTTATAAACAGTTAATATACAGCGTATTTCTACGCTTAAGCCACCTTCATACCCAATCAAATACTATCTATTCACGTAGTACTGGCACGCTGTGTATGGTTGCAGATTCATGGTAAAAAGTATTTTTAAGGCTTGTTTAGTTAAGGGAGTCAAGCTTCACACCCAACTGCTCTGTATTTGCTTTGAATTATTATCGACGCACTATGGAATTACCTTTCAGTTCATCGGAGCTATCAGCAGGAGACTATATCGCAAAATTAAAAAAAGAAATTTATCATCAGGTAAGATCGATCACGTGATCGAAGAGGTTGTATATTTTAGTATTTAAGAGTATCACGTGTTATTTTTAATAGTTTACTGATTTTTTTAAAAGGCTATGAATGAGCTACAGATAATACAAATGGACTACGAAGATGTACTAAGGAGAGAACAAGAAACAAACTTGAAGTTTAAAAATATTATCATTGCTTATGAGGAAGTGCTTCAAAAACTAGTAGGTAATGTTACCCAAACACTTTGTATTAAAGTGAGGTATATTTAGAAGAGAAGAATGTACAAGAGACAGTAGATAAGCGTAAAATAGGTCAGATGGAATCAGAAGTACGCTAAAATTATTTGATATGATAAAACCATAACGCGATAATGTATCTCTTTGAAGGTTTTTTTTTTCTCCTCTCTTACAGACTGTTTAGTTACGAAAACTTCAAGCGCGACAAGAGACGTTTAATAATATCGAATTGAAGCACCTCGAGGCCCAGAATTTACTAGAGAGCTACAAGGAGGTAAAGGAAATGCAAAAAAAAATTAAAACTGTTTTTCTTGAGGAAGAACCGTCTTTTTGTAAATCGTCGCTAACACGTGCGTCCAGAATGAGTCAAAACTACTCGAAGATCTTCACCAAGAAAAAGCAGAACATATGGTCACTAGATCTAAGCTAAACGCTCTTGAAAAACAAAGTAAAAGTAGAATAGATGCGTTAGAACTACAAGTCGATGAACTAACAAAAACAATGACCCAAGAAACATACTTAAACGACATGAAATTCGCACGACAAAAATCACGTGCAGATGTACGTTAAACTATCATACACGTGACTATTTCTCACACCTAAATAAAGACTCTGGATAACCTCATGCAAATGAAAGAAGTAGAAAATGACGAACTCTTTGAGAAATGTCAAACGCTTCTAAACACAGCAAACTTACTTCAAGAAAAACTAGAAAAGGTTAACACACAAGTAAAACACCAAGAACAACAACCCGAAACGATAATAGAACCAATATCACAAGAAGTCGAAGAACAAGACCAAGGTCAAGAACAAGAGCAAGAAACAGAACAACCACTTGAACAAACGATAAAAACAGAGCTACCAGTACAAACACAAGACCTAGAACGAAGTCCATTACAAATACAATCTCCATATCCAAGCAGAGATTCTCAATCACCGTATCTAAGCAGAAACTCTCAATCACCATATCCAAACGGAGTTTCTCAATCACCGTATCCAAGTACAATACCTAAATCTCCACGCCCAACTAGAATTACTCAGTCACCTTATCCAAGTACAATACCTAAATCTCCACGTCCAAACGGGATTTCTCGGTCACCTTATCCAAGTATACTTTCTCAATCTCCGTATTCAAATGGTGTTTCAAAGTCTCCTTACCATACCCCAAGCGCTGCAAGTCTACCACGTACTCCAATAGCATCATCACCATACCATACACCATCATTGATGGCTAGTCGCTCTCCTTATCTCACACCTACGGCACAATCACCTTATCATACGCCAGGGACAGTCCCAAGACGTTCACCGTACCAAGCGTCTTATCAAACAACTCCATCACGCGCTAGTTCACCATATCTTACTCCCCAACGAACAACACAACAACCAGCAGTATATGATAGACAATACCAAGCACCAACTTACAACTACTACAAAACAGGCGACACTCAATACTCAGGATTTTAACGAAGAAACCAAAAAAAAACAAAACAAAAACAACCCAAACAAGAATAGAAAAGACACGTGATTTGTACTAAAGCAAACCCATTCAAAACCCAAAACGTGTTGCAAAAAAAAAAAAGTAAAAACTTAGTTACAACATAGAGAGCACCTACATCTTTTGTTTTTATCATCAAAACAGCAACAACCGAAGGTTATAAAAGTAAACACATGAAGAACCCAGAAAGCGTAGACGTGTAGTTATATTAAAAGGATCGCTTTTACTAATTAATTGATTAACAGGAGATTACTAAGGGTGAAAAATGACAATAAACTGTCTCTTTTTCTTATTTCATGTTTAGAGAAAGTATGGCATTGGTTGACGTGGTGGAATAACACGATCAGAGTCAGGGACAGCATGAAAGATCTTAAAGTCGCGATTAAGGTTCTCATCAAGAGCAAGGATACTGGCAACGTTACCACAACTAAAGAAAATAAGCACAAAATAAACAAAAAAAAAGAAAGAATCCAAACAACATACCGATAGCAATAATTAGGAGCAGACCAAACTGTAACCAATTGGGACTCAAATTGATACTTGTAACCTTCTTGCACCAATTGATGCGCACGGCAAATTATATTCAACTTATTAATGCGAACAAACTAAACGAGAAAACAAGTCAGCATCAAATTAACAAAAAAAATGGATCAAAAATAATCTCTATCTGTTGCATGCTTCTGCTAACGTACCTCACTAGTTACTCTATGACCAAACAACCAACCAGCTCCTCTAGGGGATACATGCCAGGTTTCAATATCATCTGGATCGGACCACATCAAATCGCAGAAAGCACCTTCATGAGGGATTTCTTGGTTACGTGGGATGGTTCTAATTTGATCCATTGTTCTAACGTCTAAAATACCAAAAAAGTAAGCAAAAAAAAACCAATTATCAAAAAAACCGCGTTTATCCTCCAAAAAAAAATTAGAGGTACAGCGACGCACCTGGAGATAGACCACCATGGACACACAAGATACGTCCATCAATTAACTACAAGAAAAAGTCAAAAAGAGTGAAACAAAGCAAGAAATCGACAAAAACATAAAAAAGCGGTCCCGAATTGCAATAATTTCCTTTTTCAGGTTTTCTTAGTGTTGACGACAATAAATAAATCCAAACGTACAGCTGCAATGGTGAGGAGATCAAAAACCTGAGTGCAGTACTTCCAAGGGTTGGCGTTGCCGTATTTTTGTTGGCATTCATCGTAAAACCCGTATACTTGAGTAATTTGTCTACTTTCGTGATTACCACGCAATAGAGTAACCTTATCAGGGTATCTACCGAAAAAGTGAGGTTCAAAAATCGAAGTTTGCGAAAAACCCGCTCAAATGGGTTTCTTCTGCTTACCTAGCCTTAAGACATAGTAGGTAGGTGAATGTTTCAAGGGAATAGTAACCACGATCGACGAAATCGCCCTGAAGAAGATTTGTTAATATCTCGCAAAGAAAAGGTCAAGAAATAGGATAGTGGTGCATCCAATGTAATTTCTAAAAGTGAGAGAACAAGAATAACGTTTTTTTTTTTTTTATCAATTCTGTTTTGACGCTATTTCGGAGCAAATATAGTTTAATAAAGCAATTACGAATGCGCTAGTAGAATGCGAAGCAAAAAAGAATTAAAGTATTTTGCCAAAATGCCGAAGTCTGAATTTAAACGCACCATAAAAATGTAATTAGTGTCTGGAGGAGAACCGCCGGTTCTAAACAGTTCCATTAAGTCGTAAAATTGGCCGTGGATGTCGCCACAGATCGTCACTGGAGAACTAACAGGTTGCACATTGGACTCTTCGAGTAGTAGTTCTTTTACCTAAGCACTACATAAGAATTGTGGCCCGTTTTACTAATCTGCAACAAGGCGAAAAAAGAGCCGGTAACTTATTGTATACGCTCTAAAACAGCGCAAAAATACGCCACTATATACTGAAACTCGCGTATGACGTACCAAGTCGCATAAGCGCTTCAAATTCTGCTCTGGTAGATATTTGCATTGTGCTAGAGTTTCTAGCCAAGTTCCTAATTCTCCACTCTCTATTTTGGTTGTCATGGTGTTTTTATACAACTATAGATACAATTATTGCTTTCGTGTTATTGAGGAAAGTGAAAAAAACTGTGACTTAGTTGATTTTCCTTTAAGTCTCAATTACTTGCAGATATTTTTTTTGTTTTTGGTGTCAAGGCTTTGACTACTTTCGGCTTGTGGCAAAGAGTTAGACGCAAGATTCAAATTCTGATCAAGTGGATTTTTGGCTGTTTAACGCAACACTTGCGTTTCATCCGATTTGGCTATCTCGTTGTAATTACATCATAAAATATCGTTTAACGCCAAAATGAGCAGTTACGATAGTAATGTAGGAAGTCCGTACGTACCAACTTTGCTTCAGAATGACGCTAAACGCTATTTTGTTGCGTCTACTCTAGTTATTTCAGTTTTTCAACAATTTCACTTTAAAATGGGTCAAAAATCGTTTAACACTTCCCAAGCGATGTCTGTGAGTATGGATTTCAGCTCAACGCAGACGGCGTGCGTCATGGCGACGAACGAACAGGTACAGCGCTTGTACTTTCATTGTACGCATTATTTACAAGCGTCTTTAGAACAAAAAAGTGGTTTAAGAAGCTCACAGTTCTGGCGTTTGCTGCATAGTCCAAAACAAACTGCTTGGGATCAATATTTAGAAACAGTAGACCAAGGAAACACTAGGCTATCTAGAACAGCTGAATTGAAGCAATTAATACGTTACTTTGGTATTCCAAAGGAAAAGCGTGGTCAGGTACGCTTATAAAATACATTTTATTGATTTAAACCGTTGTACATGGTTGTTTACGCCAAACGCGGAAGTGTTAAAAAAAGAAATGCGCTAGAAGTTCTGAAATTGTTTTTTTTCTGATTTTTTTTTTGTTGTTTGGGGTTTTGGTTTTCGTGTTTTTCTCCATTCTGAGGCCTTATTATCTCTTAAAATCTCACGGTATATTTAATAAAGGTATGGATGCGTCTTACAGGAGCACAGGAGCAACTTGAAAATAACTTACTTGCGTATGCTGGTGCGTCAAAGTTGTCTGTTTTATTTTTTTTTCATTTGACCAACTTTTTTTTTTAAATCTCTCTACTCTGATGGGCTCGTTATAAGCTTGTTCTTTGGTATTTTACACTTATGACATGTTGTTTGAATATTCTTAATTATTCCGCTCCGCCTTTGTTAACGTGTAATTTAGATATCATTGGCGCTAAGAAGGGAGAACTAACAAAAGCTACTTATGAAATTGAAAAAGATGTTTATAGATCCATGCCCGATAATGTAATGTTTCGCTCTGAAGAGGGTATAGAAAAGCTTAGGAATGTACTAACAGCATTCAGTTGGATACGCCCAGAGGTATGTGTGGTTTGTTTTAGAGTCAATCTTATCACCAGATGATTTTTTGTCAGTTTTTTCTTTTTGTTTTGTCTTATCTCATTGTTTGCTAGGTTGGTTATTGTCAAGCTATGAATTTTATAGCAGCCATGTTGTTACTCTTTCTAGATGAAGAATCAAGCTTTTGGTTATTAAAGTAAGCCTACATGTCGTTATTTCTTGCAAAACTTTTGAAAATTCTTCGTGTTTTTCTTTTCTCGCAGAACATTCTTAAAACCTCAATTACTGCATACCTGTAGGATACCAATGTTGTAGATGTATTTTAAAATATTTTTTGACGATATGACGTTTTAAAGAAATGTCACTAAACTATCACGTGATACTTTTTCTTATAGTTACTAATAGAATCTTGGTCGACAAAATTATTCCTCCAGATTACTACACAAATTCAATGATTGGTGTTGAGATAGACACTTACGTATTAAATGAGCTTTTAGCGCTCAAGCTACCAAAGGTATAGACAGATATACCATTTTTTTTTCTTATCACGTGATGGAAATAAAGCAACTTTTATTGTAGAAGTTTCTAATCGCGTGACTTGTGGATATTTTTTTTTATTCTCATTTTTGTTCCTAAAGGTTCACGAACACATCAACAAGTTGGAGATTGATCTTCGTTCTGTTACACTTCAGTGGTTCCTTTCTGTATTTTTAAACATTCTACCACTTGAACCTGCTCTAAGGTTTCTTGGTATGCTCTTAGTATCATTTGCAATCACCATCTAATGTTTTTTTTTCCCCTCCAGATTGCTTCTTGTTTGAAGGTCAAAAAATGCTCTTCAGGACAGCCTTGGCTTTATTTAAAATGTTTGAAGGGAGGATACTTAAAGAGAAGAGCTTTGAGACCTTGCTTGAGTATTTAAAGTCTATACCTGGTCGTGTTGGAGATGCTAGTAAGTTCCGAAAGAAAAAACCCTAAAATACTTCGTCTTTTAAACCATTAATATTCTTGCATTAACATACCCTCTAGGTGTTTTATTTTCGACTGCTTTCGATAAGATTTGGCTTGGGGGATTACCTCAAGCAAAGATTGATTCCCTCAGAGAAGAAGCAAGGGAGAAAATCATTAAAGAGAAAAAAATAAGAAAAGAAAAAGCAGCTATTCAGTTGAAACATAGTTCAACTCTTCTGGCGCTACATAAACGTGCAGAAGCAAATAAGAAAAAGAGTAATCAACCAAAACCAGTTAAAGTAGCGTATAGACCAAAGTACGACAAAAAAACGACATGCAAACAAAATACAAGCAAAAAACTTTCAAAAAAAACTTGTTATAGATGTTGACTCAATACTAGGTCTTGGAGGGTCGAGATTTATGAGCCCTTAACTATTATTGACGAATACACACAAACTGAAACACTCAGAGTATCTGGAGAAGATACAGAAATATTACCATCCCTGTGGGATCCAAAACAGGTAAAAAGCAGGGAAAACAATTTAAAGCGTTAGTTATCTTTCTGACTGTTCCCTCTCTAGATACGTGATTCTAAACCAGAATCTGATCCTATGAAATGGACTACAGCTGATACTGCAGGAAACGTACTAGGCACGTGATAGTCCGAATAAACCTGAAAAACAGCGCTAAAAGATGAAAGCTATTTTAAGAACAATTTGAGAAAGTTTTGACACAACTCTTAAAGAAAAAAGGGCTCAAGGCGAACTTATACATATTTTGCTTGGCGAATGCTTACTGATTAATCAAATAGGTGGACAGCGTCTACGGTATATAAGAGAGATGCCAAACCTTACGGATAGAGTACAACCAAGTGGTCATAGAAAAGATAGTATGCCTCCTGCTTTAGAACAACCTGTTGTAGGTTCTGTTACAGGTCGATCTAAAAGTAATGAAAAAAGCGTCTCATTTGATGATAATGATGATGAAGATGACGAGACATAGCCCTTTATTTTCTTTTTTTGGTCAAGTGGCGATCTATGTTGTAAATAATAAAACAAAAAACAAGCTGGTTGTATTTTAGACATTAAAAAATCTTGCATTTTTGGTAATTTATTATATCAACAATTTTCCTTTATCTTCTTCTTCAACTTTCCGAATACTTTTTGGACTTGATCCTTCGATTTTAGCTTTTATGTTTGTATTTAAACCGAACGTTATGACATCGTCAAGATTGTTTGATACCTTGGATGTCTCAGTTAAAAACAATACAAAATAAAGTAAAATTTTTGAAGTGTTATTTTTGTTAACTCTTTGGCGTACTGTCGCATCCTTTAGTTTTCGGCTTTCTTTATGAATGGATCCATATAATTTATGTCATTACAGTAGAACATTACTTTGTTTTCACAACTCCATCCTGTTCGAAGTTTATCAATGAGCTCTACGTTGGCTTCAATTTCTTCAATTTCTTCCGCATCTTCACCCTCATCGTCATCTTCTCCCTCCTCAGGAATACCTTTAACAACTCATTAGTAAAGACCCTTAAACAGAAGCAAAAATCATTATGAATACGTGTGTACCAATATAAACAAGAAAGCACGAGCAAACTTGGTTAGGAAAAAAAAACCAAATCAAAAATAGTTGACTAGGTATTCTTTTTTTTTTTTTTGGTTGCCTATTACAGCCTGCAATAATTTCATGATTTCCTTTAAGTAAAGCATCTGCTGATTTAAATGCACCTACTAAATGTTAACTACCAGCCTTAAAAATCAATACTAAGTATTTTCTTACTTTCATACCTGTTATTGCCTTCCCCATAATCAATCCAGCATGCTACAACTACCAAAACATTGTCTAAATCTGTCAATCCGCTCAATAAACGAGCACTCACCTTACATACTACTAACCTTAGTCATTATCAAGGGATTACAGATAAGGCATAAAAGTTCTTACTGGTGTTCATACCATTATGTTGATCGTTATAACAGCATTACAAATGAAGGGACCAAATCACTTATGGCATTTATGAATAAGTGTTTTTAATGCTGCTATTGGTTAGTGAGGATTATTGTATCATCTTTTATATAACTTTGAATAAGCAGAAGAGGTTACCAGTATTTTAAGTATTTATGACAAACCAGGCACCAAACGTCAATGATCTACGGTTTGTACAAACCCCGACACATGGAACTAAAGTTGTCTAAATTTTTATGTTGATCTGCGTCCGAAATATTGTATTATAATCACATAAATAGAATACTGAATACTGTAAAACAAGGGTGATTATAAACAATATTATAGAGGAATATCACAGCGACAATCTGGACGTTTAACACCTATTTTGTGCTGATTTACACATAAAACTATTGGTGGCAAGTTTTTTTTTACACCCGCAATCCCCAGATCCGAAGACTGGTGCCATACCATTAGGCCACGAAGACTTTAACGCTGTGAAGAAACTTGATGAGTACTGACCCGATCAATTGTCATGTTGACCATCACAAATACCTTACCATATTAGGGTGCTGAATGCATCAGTCGCAACTGTTAATCACCTGTATACAATACATGTTCTAATCAGCTTCAAGGACAGGTGCAGTATTGTGAACTGGTGAGCAATTGCCTATGGTTGTTGCCACTGATTATGCCAGATATTCTGCTTGTACTACTGCATCTCAAAAAACTATGCAACTTTCAAACAAAAACACTCTTATTTTAGTGACATTATGCTTGTTTTCAGAGTTTATTGGCTGCGAGAGTTAGCTGTTTAAGAGTTATAGCTGGCTCTAACACTCTATCCAGCTATTAAAATAAAGCGTAACTGTCAACAAGTACAAGTGTTACATATTACCAGCATTGTAGACTGCTAAAATTCTTGACATCACTATTTGAGTTTGAAATTACTGGCTGCAGGTAGTGTTTCAAGATGGTTTACGCCAGGTACCCTGTTACACTGTACAAGCTATCCACCCAATATCTAATCACCAAGCATTGATGTCACTCTTGCTTTGTTACGCTAAAGGTGGACTCGCAAACGGTGTTTCACGCACATCCACAAGTTGTATTAAGACAGATTCCATTTGGTCTTGTAGAAGTACTCACAATTACTGTTGTAGCTGTCCCAAAAAGGAAGCTCTCTTATGGAGCATTCATGATAGCAATAGTAGAACATCATGTGCTTACTATAAAACGTAGCTTTAGTTTTAATGTCATGTCAGGCCAACTCCATCACAAACTTAGCTTACAATGGCTGTAAAAGCGTCCGTTATGTACTTTTACTACCTAGTTAGTACATACAATATCACGACGTACTTAGTCAGTGATTGAAGAGAAGGTGTAACACGAGTTTAGTTATTAAATTATGTTATTAGGGAGATTTCATACTATTTTATTAGTATGAAATGCCCATGGAATCTCAAGATAATTGAGATATTATAAATCCGGGCATCTTTGCATGGCCATCAGACTTTTCCATGCTACAAAAACAGCATCACAACAAGTGCATTCACAGGATCACCTTGTTATGTTGGGTTGAATAGAATACAACAGGAGCATTGACTATGTTCTATTACTTTAACCCAAAATGGCGAGAGAAGGCAAACACAGAGTACAATGATGAAAAATATGTAAAGTTTGAAGTTTGGTACGTAGACTAGTATAACTAGAACCATCTTAGACTAGTTTCTAGAGTCGAATCCGGCTTAGCAAATGCCAAAGTTGAAAACAAAACTAAAAGTTTCGATTAACGGTCTTGTGTTATTTATAGGGATGATGACTTCATGATAGATGGTTTTATGGGAGAAGCTTACATTGACATACAAGACATGTTGAAGAAAAATGAAAATAGCATTCCTATTGCCGATAATACTGATAAAACAATCAAAGCAAAGCTCGATGTTGTACCACGTGCACAGTCTATGTTGAATAGTGATTGTAATGTTATGTATATCGCGTATTCGACGTGAGTGCTCAATGCGTACTACTAAAGTGGCCGTGGTAGAACAAGTCAAGAGGAGGTGGTTGAGCCAACAAAATTTCGCCATTGACAATGAGGTAGAACAGGAAATAATTTCCTTACAATTAGTTGACAGCACGCAATTTGTACAAAAGTCAAGTAGAAAAACTGAAGTCATTCGAAAACCAAAACTTCCCACCACTACAATAATGATGAAAGAAGGAATAAATGAACACATAGATACAGATGCGGTCAGTCACTAAGGTATGGTTTGTATTTACGAGGTTGTTTTATTGAGCTATACAAAAAGGACGCAAACATAACTTCAGCTACGAGTTTCAAGAAATTAATTTAGCGTCAGTTGACTCCAAAGATATGGAAGGAGGGTATAATTGCGTAAGTTCTGTAAGGGAGTTAAGCGTGTGCTGAAAACTCGCAAAAAAGCTTTTTTGCAAATGCGAGAAGTGACAAACGTTAGAAGGTGGACTCAAATCTTTGTAGGCGCCTTGTTTCGTGATATGGACCGCATTCGTAACTATTAGGCGCACACTAAACATAATTATACGTTAAAACGATACGGTATTAATCTACACCAAAGAGGTTATCACCAAGCGCTACTCGCGTATTTTGAGCGTTTGGCAAAAAGACCAGTCCAAAAAAGAATGATATTAGCCGCCTATGGATGAAATAGGTAGTTCACTTGAGATAAAACAACGTCGGATAACCAATACTCATTTTTGACGGTTCAACAACGCGACAAAGTTGAAAACCCCAAAATCACTTTTTTTATTCCCCTAAACAGTATAGGAGTATCAATAGATAACACAAACGCCATTAAGCCTACAGATGGACATTGAAACACGGTCAGTGATGGTCAACATGACAATTGATCGGGTCAGTACTCATCAAGTTTCTTCACAGCGTTAAAGTCTTCGTGGCCTAATGGTATGGCACCAGTCTTCGGATCTGGGGATTGCGGGTTCAAGTCCCGTCGGGGACTGTTTTGCTTGCCCTGGCACCGCTGACACTTTTTATTTTGGCCTGTGGAAGCTTCTTTTCGAAATTTGGAAATGTTGAAAATTTTTTCGTTCAGATTGAAGCGTATTCTTGCTTGGTCAACGGGCTATTTCACTGAATATATATTGTGGTAAATTGCTGTAATATCTTATGCGTGGATGCCCTGAAAAGTACTGGAATGACTTATTTTAGAGACCGTTGTATTCTAATCTTTTTTTTTATTTTTTATATAAAGTCGAAGAACGTACACAATACATGAACAACGAAAGGATAAAATTAGTGTACATTTCAAACATGTTTGTTAAATAAAAATGTTACTATTGGGGCTATTTAATTACTGCTTATACCTTTGCTTAGTTATTACCTGTTGTATGTGTCAACAAAACCATGTTATTATCAGTATGGTATTATTGTTTTTTGAATATAAACGCGTTTGCCTTTTCGAGATACAAGTACAACAACTACACATGAAATATATTTTTATTTTTATCTAAAAGTCTGTTCTACCTTCTCTTGCTCTGCCATCACGTGCTGGGAATGTAGCGAGCAGATTGTATGGGTATGGTGCTTTTAGAGTAGATACAGTATTCAAACGAGTCATTTGTTCTTCTGTCAATGAAAACTCAACAGTGCCAAGGTTATCGATCAAATGCTTCATTTTACGGGCACCAATGATTGTTGATGTAACACCTGGGCGTTGCATGATCCAACGAAGTGCTATTTGAGCAACAGGGCGTTTAGTTTCGGTTGATATTTCTTTCAAGACATCAATAACTTTCCACGTGCTAACAAAACAAAGTCAGTAAAAACTGGATTTACCTAAAAACTAAACGCCTACTCTTCATTGGCAAGACTACCCCAGTCAGTCTCTGACCAACCTGCTTTCTCTGCCCAAGCTACACGTCCTTCTTCTGGTTTTTTGGAGTCACGGTCAAAGCGACCAGATAACCAACCGCCCTTCAAAGGACTCCAAGGCAAGTATGCCATGTTGTTTGCCTGTGAAGAAAAGTTAGTTTAATTCGTTCAACTTCAACTATGAAATGACAAATGTACCTGGCACACAGGGAACATCTCCCATTCAGGTCCTCTAGCCAACAGATTGTATTGCGCTTGTAGGGAGACAAAACCTTTGATAGATGTCAACAAAAACGTTGAAACAAAGTGGACATACGAGTCATATTTTCGTATTTGGCGATACATTGAGCTTGTTGGATAGCCCATGACGGCCAGTTTGAGATACCAATGTAAAGGATTTTTCCTTGACGAACCAAGTCGTTTAATGTTGTCATGAGTTCGCGGATAGGCGTGCCAGGATCAAACGAGTGAAGCTATTAGAACATAAGAAAATACAAACATTGTTTAATTTTTTGTTTCAAAAAACCCCCGTACTTGGTACAAGTCAATGTAACTGGTTTGGAGACGCTCCAATGATTGATCCACACTTCTCATAATAAATCCTCTATTATATCCAGCATTGTTAGGACCTTTTCCAAACCGGAAGTACCCTAAAGTGACATTAAACAACGTCAAAAAATAAAGAAAATAAAAATGATAAAATGGGTGAAAAGTTTTTCCGACTGAGTTTATTGGCTCATACCTTTTGTAGCTAGAACGATTTCACTGCGGTTTTTCCTTTCTTTCATCCATTTACCGACTGTTGTAACGATTAGTTGATGAATTAGAGGCTTTTAAAGCGAACAAACAGAAAAAACCGTTTTGGTTGTTTTTGGGTTTTCTCGTCAGTTTAACAACGTACCGACTCTCTCGCTTTCTCCCATGCCGTAGACGTTGGCTGTGTCGATAAAGTTACCACCTGCTTCTACAAACTTGTCCATGAGAGCAAAACTCTCTTCTGTAGTGACTGTAGGTAGCCAGTGTTCGCTGTCAATCTTTCCAAACGTCATAGCGCCTTTTAAAGCGTTATTCGGTTGACAGATGTCAAAAGAAAGTAAAAAGGTTGTAAACGGCTTACCCATGCATATTGAAGACACTTTAATGCCGCTGTTACCAAGGTAATTGTATGTCATGTTTGTATTGAGTTTATCACCTCGGAGCTTCTCCATAGTTGCCTTTTCTTTTGTTTCTGACATTTGTTGTTTTGATTGTTGTTCGTTGTGCTCAATAAAATTATGAAACTTAAGATACTTAAGAATATTTAAGTCGGCCGGTTAAATCTTTCTCCCTCCAGTTATACCCGGTCTGTCATTCATGAATCCGAGACTTTGGTACACATTCTAAGAGTGTAGAGCCTTGTATCCTTCAAAAGGACACGATAGGTGATTAAGAAGTCTTTCGGAATGTCACTTGTCAAAGTGAGTTTTAGCCTCAGTTGAAGTGTAAGCTTGGTGGTAGACCTCATCAGTTACAAGGTGCAAATGAGATTAATAGTATGAACACCAGCAAGTGATTTGATGCCTCCGATGTGAACTACCAAAATTCGTAGGTTAGTTGTTTGGCATGACCTAATACGACATGGATGACTTTTTTTATTCTTCTTTGTGTATTACTTTTTCGCTTTCACAAAACATGAATTACATCGTATTATTACTTGTGGCCACGTGTCTGTTATGGCTAACAACTGTACGCAACCTACAACCAACAATTAACTAAAATAGGCTGTAGGCAACTGAAGACGTTGGTTTTTTGGACATTACTTTGTCTCCTTACAACGCAGACCCTTCAGGCGCTAGTGATTCTACAATACCAATCCAAAAAGCTGTAGAGGTACAAGACAGCTCTAATATAATCATAAACTATTTCTAATGACATGTAGTACGCTAGAGCAAACAGCTTGGTTGTTTTCTTTCCTAAAGGTAAACAACAACACGTGCTCATTTGCTGTTTTTTTTTTGAAATAGAAAACCGCAATCAAACTGTTTACTGCCCTGTAGGTCAATATGTTATAACCGATACGATAAGTTGTATGAGCGGTGATGTGCATTTGAACCCTCGGTTAGCACTACACGTGATTTTTCTAAACTAACTACCTAGTGAAGTTCATACCCAAACGCTTTAGTTGGACAAGTACCAACATCTGGTAATGTTGAGGATAGACCGACACTAATAGTCAAACAATCAACACCTGGCTTTACTGATGCAGCTCTTCCAAAATATGTTGTTCACTTCTGGACTTACGGTATGTGCCTTTAAACACGTTGTAGAGGCACTTTAGTTGATTTTGCAACAGAAAGGAATGCAACAAATATACGACCTAGCGTAAACTTCAATCAAATATT
This sequence comes from Trichosphaerium sp. ATCC 40318, assembly GCA_038496445.1. Lineage (NCBI taxonomy): Eukaryota > Discosea > Flabellinia > Trichosidae > Trichosphaerium > Trichosphaerium sp. ATCC 40318. The sequence continues at coordinate 187,411 of JALMLS010000594.1, read as the reverse complement.
CCAGGGCATCAATATCAAGTATGTACATTGCTACACGTGTAAACCGTATCATTAACTTATGCATAGAGTTGAGAAAGGAAACTATGGCGCTATTGGCATTAGACATAGGTACACAGTACCATCAATTAACGTGTTATAAATCGTGTATTTTAGAGCAGCACAAGGATCAAGTATTCAAGACGTTTTTATTGAATTAGAAGATGGCACTGCAGGCGTACAGGTAAATTCTTAGTTCACACTTATTTTAATGACTTACCACAGTTTTAAAAGGGCGCTGCTGGAAGTGGTGGAAGCCATATTGGTATCACTGTACATGGAGGTAGATTTGGTCTTGATTTGAGAGAAGCTCAGCCAGCACCAACAGTACCAATCTAATCGAAAATTTTCTTAGTATGAGTTCGTTTTCTCATGTTTGTTGTAGATAACAGGAATGACACTTATAAATCAATCATGTTCAGCAATATTATATGAAGGTAAGCTGTGAGGTGCTTGTGTAGGTGACTGAAACTCTAGTTAGGTTTGCAAACGCTTACGGCAGTTGGTATAAACATACAAGCACGTGAAACAAATATTGAATAAACGTACTTAATCTGACTTTAGGTTGGAACTCATGAACCTACTGAACCAGCAATACGAATAACCACTGACGATACAATGCCTACAAACCCTAAATGCAAAGTACCTTACACGAAAAGCAATCCACAAGTACTAAAACTACTTTGATTCGTTTCAAATCTAAAATTACAATTTAGACATCACCACCAGCCTTATCAGGACAAGTTAGTCTTGTAGACTCTTCTATAGAATACATTCAATATGATAAATCATCTATTGGGATCATTACTGCACGTGACATATACTTAAAAAACGTGTACTTTAAGGTATTGTCAGCTTTTGTTGTACGTTTTCCTTACACTTATGTTTAGAATTGTGGTCAGTTAGTTTCTATTCCTACTCTCAAATATGTTGTCAACTCTGAGTACCCTGATTCATGGACAACGTGAGTAATAGTGATTATAGCTGTTAATATTACTAACTATCAAAAAGGATCAACGAGTATGCAAAAGGAGTCAAGCCTCCAATATACGTAGCAAGAGAAAACAAAAAGTAAGCCTAATTTTTTTTAAAAGACTGACTGAAGTACAAGGTTCCAATATGAGTCCCCAACGTATATTAATGGCAAACGCACATTTGACGAGATTAGAGATATTACGTATAAAACCGACCCACCTTCGGATTTACAAGTACTGTGTTCAATACAATATGACAGCACTAAAACTAAATTTTAGGAACAACATTTATGGAAGTTTGCTACTTTTCCTTCTTTTCAAAGTAGTGATGCTGTAAACGTCAAACTTGCTCCATACAACGCCAAAGGGTAATATTTAATATCTCTTTAACCTTGAATTATTAACACAAGAGAATAAGAGATGGACTCACAGATGACACCAAAGCAATACAAGATGCTCTTGATCAAAATCCAAACGGAATTGTATTTCTACCCAAAGGTACCCCTTTCCTATCAAATCATTTGTTATTGACAAACAAAAGGTTACTATCGCGTTTCTAAAACGCTTAAAATGGCACCAGGACAAAGCCTTGTTGGCATAGGTAAAAGCAAGAAGATAGTTCACAGTTTTCTCATTTATTTCTTACTATTTGTTTATTTTAAGCTCGTCATCTTACATTCATTGCTCCTGTAACAGATGGCCTTGGTGGAAACCCTGTTGTTGAAACAAGTGATTCTCACAATATCATAGCTTTCTTGTCAGTCAAGGTTTATAATATGTTTTGTATGTTCCGCTAAGCTGTGTAGACGTATTGGCATTTGAAAACAGATTATGCAATTCATTGGTTGGCAAAGAGGCACAATTCTTTTTTCTCTCATTTTCTCTTCTCTTACACGTGATTGTTAGCGATCAGTCTATTTATAGACAGTCTGAAACAGATCGAGCTTCAGAGTGTGAGGAATTGATAAAGCTGTTAAAAATCAAAGTACCTTGTAAGAATGCAACGAATATTACTGTACCTTTGAATATCGTTTCTGGTAAGAACATCGTTTTGTTTTTGTTTTACATAGATCTAATGCCAATGATTGTAGGCAGTGGTGGTCGTTTTTACAACTTTTTTCAAGAGAATTGGCAATATCAGGTAAATCCATATCACGTGATAATCACGTGTATTTTATTTTTTGTACTCACTCTTGGACAGGATCCAGGAGCTCGTCATTTAAAGATAGTAAATGCATCAAACATAAGGTGAGTGTTATCAAGTTTAACAAACATCAAAGAGCTGATACAGTTGCCTCCAAACAGATGTTATCAATGCAATACTGAACATGGAAGAGGAGATGCCAATTTCGAAATATCAAACTCACACCATATTGATATTTACAGCATCAAAAGCGAAGGCAATTTCCCGGTAAGTTTCCGAAGAAGCTAGCAAAAGCACTTCTATTTATCTTCATGTTTAGGTACTTTGGGTAAGAGACAGCGATTTTATCAGTGTCTACGGGTATGGTGGAAATGCTGCAGCTTTACCTAACAATACGCACTACCCTCCCGGATACTCGTTGATAACACCAACTTTATTTCGCATGGAGAATGTAAGACGACAAAAACCACATACTTCAATTGTTTTAATATGTTTATTTCAGACACCAAACTACATGTTGGCAAATCTATGGGACTATGGACATGTTCAAGGTGGTAGTTGGTTTAATTTTTATGGAGAAGGTACTTTTTTGAGTTATAACTGGTGAACAATAACAAAGGTTCTTAGGTGTAAATCCGAAACTATGGAACTTTGTAGCGGACATTAAAAATAACAATGCAATTGTATGTGCTTTTTGAAGCTAGTCCCCAAGTGCTAATCAACTTTTTTAGGTACCCGCTTGCCCATCACCCCACAAAGGAGAGCTATTTACTTGTGTCCTCGATAGACCTATTATCATGAAGTATAGTAGCACGGTCTACTAAACCAACACAATAAAAGCTTGGCAGACGTAGTTAATACGTTTTTGTTATGTTTGTGAGTGATTTATACAATACAGTCATGAACTGTCTCCGCTTGACATGTGTGTGGGAGAGAGGTAGCTTCTAGGCTTTCTCGAAAATAACAACGTATTAGTACCAGGTTTTTTTCTACAGCTTTTCTTGCTACGCAAAGTTACTATTAGCAGTTGTAAGCAAGCCATAAAAGATTTCAATTCTACATGAAGTTTTCTAAGCTAAGGAGTTTTGTTGTAGTTTTTAAACCATTGAGTTGTGTCGCTAAAGATTCAACCGTGACGAAACTATACCGTCATATAAACACACAACAAATTGTATGGCGCGATAGACCTTCACTGGATGAGAGCGAGACACCACATATTCTCGCTTAGCATATCACAACTCATTGTGGGCTTCGCGTTCCATTGCCATGTGGTGATATTATAGCCATAGTTTAGTATTACACGCTATAAAACAACAACACGTCCAAAATGTGCACGTGATTAAAACAACCCTGACGACTGGCAGGTTATTTTTCAGATAATTAGCTTGTTAAAATAAGCAGTTTGTCCGAGAATATCCGTCTCCTAGTTAACCGCATCCAACCATCTAAAAGTACGTTTCATAGAACAAAAGCGAGAAAATACGTGGTTTGTCCCAAACCACTAAAAGTAACTTAACTCAATAAGTGAGATTTACCAAAACATTCTAAACACAAACAGCACGACAACAATGTGGAAGCTTTGTGTAGTTGGTACTGCCTCTATGGTAACGAATCATGAGACTTACCTCAATTAGTATTTTTGGCTACCGCTGTTTTATGCCATGACAAGCAGTACTGGGATAACGTAGAGGACTTTGAAGTTGTTACGTCGGGTATGATTTAAGTTGTCTCGTCAAAACCACCGAAAGCTGATTGTTTTGTTTGTAGTTGATTTATCACTGTCTCCGAAACGTAGCGCTGAAGGAGTTCATGTACTAACAGTACACAAACAAAATGGTTCGCTGACTGTTGAATGTATCAAAGCGTCGCCGTTCACGTTCGATTCAAGGGTGGGTGATTTTGTTTTGTATTGGTTTATTCTAACCTGACATTGCAGATTATCTTAAGCTCAGGAAACAGTTCAAAGTACCTTCCTATTCCATCAACAACCTTCAAGTCTATCAACGATAGCTATCGCTTCCGGTTTATGGCTCATAAAGATGGCACGATAGAAGGTATTCTGTTCGTAAATGATGAGATGCTTGTAATTGAGCCAGCGAAAAAGTAAGTTTTTTCCTATTTGAAGCTGTTGACTGACAACTTCTTTTTCGTAGGCACATAGATTTCATGGCACCACACCATGTGGAAAAACTTGGGTCCGGCACACACGTGATTCTAAGGTAAGAAGCCTTTTGTCCGTTGTTCCATTTCCGTACATTGTCCGAAATCTCATTGCTCTAAAAGGCGCAATATTCTACAACACGAAGAATCACTTGGCTGCGGAGTTTGTAATGACATGATTAAGTCAGAGAGACGTAAACGTACTCGTTCAAAACGTTCAAGAAGGTTTGTAGTTTCTCTCTTTGTCACAGGAAAGACTAACTTTTTTTTTGTTTAAGAGTGTACCCTATGGGAGATACACTACCATTAGATCCTCCACCTACAGGTTGTCCTTCATCCTTAGAAGTTCTCCGTATGGTACACGAATTGTATTGGTGTTTTGTGGTACTAACACAGTCGATAGGTAGTGGTTGTTGATGAGAGTATGTATGATAACCGAGGAGTTGACGATTCAGTAAATTATGTCACCAACAGTATGAACTGGGATAGTTTTTGAAGTTAATATTATTTGCTTTGCTAACCAGTCTTGTTTAGACATTCACAACGTGAACGCAATATATAACCTAGAACTGGTAAGTATTTCCTTTGAAACAAGTAAACTGTTGTACTAACGAAACAAGAACGTGGAACTTGTTGTATCAGAGATGCTTATAATGAAGGATCGGGATGACTACTGTACAAACTACTCAACACAATACTAATTACCTAACCACTTTTTTTTAGCTGCCGGTTGGCAGTGTATGAGAAGAAATGATGTCCATAGTGATTTTGATACTTGGGCGACCAGTTACTATTCGAATCCCCGACCACCAATAGCTGTGTTATATCATGACTGTAGTGCTGGAACCTTATTAGGAAGCGCATGGGTAGGTGGTGTTTGTGGATCAAATTTTCAAGCCGAAGTGAAAGAAATGGGTGATACTCGTAAACGTACCATCCTCACTGCACACGAAATTGGACACCTTATAAATATGAACCATGACCCTGACAACGCAGGTATAATGAGGGATAGCATGCCAGATGAGAAGTACGTATTATTGGCTATCGTCTAAATGTCACAGCGCTCACGATATTTGTGTAGCTTGAACAAATGGTTAAAGTTTTCGAGGAAAAGTCAAGCCAGTGGATGTACAAAACTTGGAAGTATTGATTGCCTTAGCTCTATTAATGATGAAAAGCTATATATCCTTCGAAAGAAAAATTCACTGGGGTATGCTTTGACAACTCAAAAGCAGCCTAACGCCAACGACAACAATGTGTACCTTTACAACTACAACAAAAAAAATGAAAATCAACATTGGGTCGAAACACAACACAGCAACGGATATTATATCTACCGTAAGCGTTATACAAACTATTGCCTTGATGGTAAAACTGGTGGTAGCAATGGACAGTGCGTACATATTCTTCAATAAGTACTTAATATCACATCTTTTCTAACTTTTTTTTTTCAGGAATGTGAAGCTCCACAGGTGTAACCAAGATAATGTTAATCAACATTGGGAGAAGTCTCATGTATCTGGAAGTACATATAGATTAAAAAAACGTAATGTTGCTTACTCTATTGATGGTAATGGTGGAGGATCAAACAACCAGTATGTCCTTTTCAATATTGTTTCATCTTGTTTATTCGTTTTAATTTAGGAACGTGTATTTGTGGTCTTCCAGATCAGATAATCAGAATCAACAATGGGTATTTGAAACGCCACCAAAGTAGATTTGCTCTTGAGTGTGCCCAGTGTAATAGAGTTACTTTGTGTAACTGCAATAAAGTTAGATTTCTTCTTTCGCTCGCTAGTTTTATTGTTGAACTCCATTTGAAGTGGTCACTCCTTGACCTCATCACTTTATTGTAGGAAAGTAGTGTTTAAGTGACTCTCACAACCTTTTGTACAAAGTAAGCTTGTCTGAAACTTGTGAAACACGGCATTCAATAAATAATTGGGTGGTATTTAAACAATATTTTCGCTGCATGCAGCGCCAATCACATGTCCGACAGCGGCGGCCTATTGCTTCAACGGTTAAGGTTGCAAAGTATAGTACAAATAACATTCTCGTGGCTTGAAGTAATTGGTAAACAAAAAAGATACTTTGAGCTGCAACAGTTTTATTTCGTCACGTTTACATTGCACAAATATGAGCATATAAACGAAAACACTGAGCTTTGTTTCTCTTTGCTTAGACAGTACTACTATGTTTCATGATAATAGGTCTATCGAGGACACAAGTAAATAGCTCTCCTTTGTTGGGCGATGGACAAGTTGGCACCTAAAAGTTTCGATCAGTACAGCACTTGGGGACTAGTTTCAAAAAGGACATACAATTGCATTGTTATTTCTAATGTCCACTGCAAAGTTCCATAGTTTCGGATTTACACCTAAGCATGTAAGTACTGGCACTTAAAATAACAAACAGTAACAATACCTATTCCAAAAAAATCGAACCAATTGCCACCTTGAACATGTCCATAGTCCCATAGATTTGCCAACATGTAGTTTGGTGTCTGAAATAAACATATTAAAACAATAGAAGTACGTGGTTTTTGTCGTCTTACATTCTCCATGCGAAATAAAGTTGGTGTTATCAATGAGTATCCGGGAGGGTAGTGAGTATTATTAGGTAAAGGCGAAGCTATTCCGCCATACCCGTAAACACTGATAAAGTTGCTGTCTCTTACCCAAAGTACCTAAACATGAAGATAAATAGAAGTGCCTTATGCTAGCTTCTTTGGACACTTACCGGGAAATTGCCTTCGCTTTTGATGCTGTAAATATCAATATGGTGTGAGTTTGATATTTCGAAATTGGCATCTCCTCTTCCATGTTCAGTGTTGCATTGATAACATCTGTTTGGAGGCAACTGTATCAGCTATTTGATGTTTTTTAAACTTGATAACACTCACCTTATGTTTGATGCATTTACTATCTTTAAATGACGAGCTCCTGGGTCCTATCGAAAGTGGTGTCAAAAATAAAATACACGTGATTATCACGTGATATGGATTTACCTGATATTGCCAGTTCTCCTGAAAAAAGTTGTAAAAACGACCACCACTGCCTACAATCATTGGCATTAGATCTATGTAAAACAAAAATAAAACGGTGTTCTTACCAGAAACGATATTCAAAGGTACAGTAATATTCGTTGCATTCTTACAAGGTACTTTGATTTTTAATAGATAAACCAGTTCCCAACACTCTTTAGCTCGATCTGTATGCACCTGTCTATAAATAGCTTGATCGCTAATAATCACGTGTAAGAGAAGAGAAAATGAGAGAAAAAGAATTGTGCCTCTTTGCCAACCAACGAATTGCATAATCTGTTTTCAAATGCCAATACGCCTAACCACAGCTTAGCGGGACATACAAAACGTATTACAAACCTTGACTGACAAGAAAGCTATGATATTGTGAGAATCACTTGTTTCAACAACAGGGTTTCCACCAAGGCCATCTGTTACAGGAGCAATGAATGTAAGATGACGAGCTTAAAATAAACATATAGTAAGAAATAAATGAGAAAACTGTGAACTATCTTATTGCTTTTTTACCTATGCCAACAAGGCTTTGTCCTGGTGCCATTTTAAGCGTTTTAGAAACGCGATAGTAACCTTTTGTTTGTCAATAACAAACAATTTGATAGGAAGGGAGTACCTTTGGGTAGAAATACAATTCCGTTTGGATTTTGATCAAGAGCATCTTGTATTGCTTTGGTGTCATCTGTGAGTCCATCTCTTATTCTCTTGTGTTAATAATTCAATGTTAAAGAGATATTAAACATTACCCTTTGGCGTTGTATGGAGCAAGTTTGACGTTTACAGCATCACTACTTTGAAAAGAAGGAAAAGTAGTAAACTTCCATAAATGTTGTTCCTAAAATTTAGTTTTAGTACTGTCATATTGTATTGAACACAGTACTTGTAAATCCGAAGGTGGGTCGGTTTTATACGTAATATCTCTAATCTCGTCAAATGTGCGTTTGCCATTAATATACGTTGGAGACTCATATTGGAACCTTGCGGTCTGTCAGCGCTATCATATTATAGTTTTAGTACGGTTTCTCTTTCGAATAATATACAGGAGGCTTTACTCCTTTTGCATACTCGTTGATCCTTTTCGATAGTTAGTGATATTAACAGGTATAAATCACTATTACTCACGTTGTCCATGAATCAGGGTACTCAGAGTTGACAACATATTTGAGAGTAGGAATAGAAACTAACTGACCACAATTCTAAACATAAGTGTAAGGAAAACATACAACAAAAGCTGACAATAATACCTTAAAGTACACGTTTTGTAAGTATATGTCACGTGCAGTAATGATCCCAATAGATGATTTATCATATTGAATGTATTCTATAGAAGAGTCTACAAGACTAACTTGTCCTGATAAGGCCGGTGGTGATGTCTAAATTATTAGATTTGAAACGAATCAAAGTAGTTTTAGTACTTGTGGGTTGCTTTTTGTAAAGGGTACTTTGCATTTAGGGTTTGTAGGCATTGTATCGTCAGTGGTTATTCGTATTGCTGGTTCAGTAGATTCATGAGTTCCAACCTAGAAGTCAGATTAAGTACGTATTCAATATTTGGTTTCACTTGCTTGTATGTTTATACCAACTGCCGTAAGCGTTTGCAAACCTAACTAGAGTTTCAGTCACCCACAAAACACCTTACAACTTACCTTCGTATAATATTGCTGAACATGATTGATTTATAAGTGTCATTCCTGTTATCTACAACACGATAATGAGAAAACGGAAACTTAGAAAACAAGTTGTAGATTCGAAAATGAGAATACGAAAACGACTTCAAAACACAAGAAAATTTTCGATTAGATTGGTACTGTTGGTGCTGGCTGAGCTTCTCTCAAATCAAGACCAAATCTACCTCCATGTACAGTGATACCAATATGGCTTCCACCACTTCCAGCAGCGCCCTTTTAAAATTGTGGTAAGTCATTCAAATAAGTGTGAAACAAGAATTTACCTGTACGCCTGCAGTGCCATCTTCTAATTCAATAAAAACGTCTTGAATACTTGATCCTTGTGCTGCTCTAAAATACACGATTTATAACATGTCAATTGATAGTACTGTGTACCTATGTCTAATACCAATAGCGCCATAGTTTCCTTTCTCAACTCTATGCATAAGTTAACGATACGGTTCGCACGTGTAGCAATGTACATACTTGATATTGATGCCCTGGAATATTTGATTGAAGTTTACGTTAGGTTCTACATTTTTTGTCTTTCCTTTTTACCCGCATTTAGATAAAGTTATTGAAAAGGCACGTACCGTATGTCCAGAAATGAACAACATATTTAGGAAGATCTGCATCAGTAAAACCAGGTGTTGATTGTTTGACTATTAGTGTCGGTCTATCCTCAACATTACCAGAAGCTGGTACTTGTCCAACTAAAGCGTTTGGGTATGAACTACAAAGGGACATGAGTTAAGAATAATCACGTGTACTGCAATACTAACCGCGGGTTCAAGGGGTTTGCTGGCATGTAACCGCTGGTGCAATTTATCGTATCGGTTATAACATATTGACCTTAGCGATATGTTAGATTGAGGTTAACGAAACTTCGCATGAAATGTTCAAAACGAACGCAAGAATAATCACGTGTTCACTGTGCTTTACCTTTAGGAAAGAAAACAACCAAGCTGTTGACTCTAGCGTACTACATGTCATTAGAAATAGTTTATGATTATATTAGAGCTGTCTTGTACCTCTACAGCTTTTTGGATTGGTATTGTAGAATCACTAGCGCCTGAAGGGTCTGCGTTGTAAGGAGACAAAGTAATGTCGAGAAAACCAACGTCTTCAGTTGCCTACAGCCTATTTTAGTTAATTCTTGGTTGTAGGTTGTGTACTGTTGTTAGCCAGAACAGACACGTGGTCACAAGTAATAATACGATGTAATTCATGTTTTGTGAAAGCGAATCTGTAAAGCAAGAAACAGTTTTTGACAAAATTTGTCAAACCATTTCAATAGCACGTGGACAAATCACAAACGGAGAAGGTATTTACTGTCCCAGAATTGTTGTTGGCTGCTATTGAGCCAACTGACAGTTTTGAAGCTATAATATCGTTCGCTGGCACTCATAAACGTGTTGGCATATCAGTTAAGTCACTTTTCTTAGATTAGCTAGTTTTTGTTTTTTGTGCCTAGACAGTCTTTTCTTTAGCATGACAGCTCACTTACTGCGTCTACCAACAGAGACGCTGTTTAAAATAACTACTTCGTTAAAATACGCAGATATCGTCTGTTTAAACGCCTCTTGCGTCTATTTACGTGGAATAATAAGCAATGAGCGTTTCTGGACGTTTATATTACGTAACACAGGCCTTCAGCCAATTGAGGGTGTCAAAACAGACACGACACACGTACGTGTTGTAAAACTGGACTGTAAGAGCTGTTTTGGGATGATGACTTTGTAGATGGATCCACGCTTCGCCTTTATCAACTCATATGATATAAATGCCTTGGCGAGCTTGATGATAGATGCTTGCATGTCTCATAAGCCAATTACAATAGAAACGCTGGAAGTAATTGCAACACAAGCAACGAAAGTTTTACAAAAAGAAAAAAATGTTCTTACTATCGATGCTCCTATATCTGTTGTTGGTAGTATTCATGGTCATTTTGCAGATTTGATTGAGGTCTTTAAAATAGAGGGGATGCCATCAGATACAAATTTTCTATTTCTAGGAAACTATATCAACAAGTAAATGTTCAATCACGTGTTTGTTTTTCCTCTTTTTTTCTTCTTTTTCTTCAACTAATTTTTTTTAATTGTTAGAGGTTTCTGTTCTATCCGTGTTGTAGCACTATTATTCGCTTTAAAGATTTTGTATCCTAATAGAATACATTTACTACGAGGTCGTCATGATACACGAACTATGGCTCATGTGTTTGGTTTTACTGATGAATGCATAAAATATTACAATCAACATATTTGGCATGTAGTTAATTTTGCATTTGATGCTCTCCCTCTTGGTACTATTCTAAAGAAATTTTGTATTCAGTTATTCTCACACTTCTTCTGTTTTAGCTGCTACTGTTGGGAATACGTACTTTTGTGTTAATAGCGGTCTTAGTCCGTTAGTAACGACACTTAATGACATAACTTCAATTGATAGATTTAAGGAGGTACCTTATAAGGGCTTGGTGTATGATATTCTTTGGTCAGAGTATGAAGGCCATGACGGATGGTTTATCAATCCGAATTGTGGTAAGCTGATTTGAAATCACAGTTCAGAGTGAGTGTTGACTTGTTTGAAACAGGGAAAACATTTGGACAAGATATTACACAGAATTTCCTTAAAACGAATAACTTGAAGAGTATTATAAGCTCCCATAAGATGATGATTGAAGGATATATCACAGCTCACGATGATAACATACATCATATTTTCAGTGCATCAGATTATTGTGATCGGTGTGACAACAACGGTACGAGAAAAAAACTTATGACAAGCGAGAATGACACCAACAAATAGCCCACTTGAGTTTTTTTTTTCACATTTTAAAATTGGATCATTCACAAATCTATTTGTCTCTCCTGACTTACATGGTATAGGAGTTGTATTACGTGTTAATAATGATTTGAGTATTAGCCCACAATACTATAAAATAGATAGAGAGCAACGAAAAGCATTTCATAAAACTGTAAATAAAGCTAGACGTGTAATAAAAACAAACTAAAGCTCAACAATGAAAGCAAAGCTTTTGTTAAAAAAGCGTTTGACACCTCTTTAGGAGCCCAATTTTTTCATATTTGCAAACAAATGACTTGCTATCAGTTACTGTATCATCAAAACACTTACTCGCACTAACAACTCGCCACAATCAAGTACGACAAATCGATTAAAATTTCAATGTTGATTGTAATTTAAATCGATTCTTTGGACACCACATATTAATGATCTACAATGCTTTTATCCCAGTACCATGTTTAAGCACATTTTGTTAATACAATAGTACCTCAGCTGTACATCGCCAATAACACGCACGTTTGAAATGCTTCAAAGCAATACGTATAGAAATGATAGAGAAGTAACTGATGCTCTTGCAACTATATCAAATGTATGTACACTCATACAAATCCTACTTTGATAAGTGAACAAAATCACGTGACTATTTATTACAGTAAGTTGTTAGTCAGTTAAAATATCGAAAAGGTTCATATACATCAACAGTGTCACGCCTATTCATAGTAACACCCAATTTATCAGTACATTCATTTGTAATACGGCTTTCACCAGAGATCCTAATACATTTAAGAGATATCAAATGTTTCAAACAATCATTTGTTATATTCTTGCAGTGCATAAGAATGAGGTATTCTAAGTTGATCAAGTGTTTCAATCCTGAGTTTCTTATCTTAACACAGCTCCAAAGAAGTAGTTGTTTAAGGTTAACCAAGTGCTTCATTCCTTCATCAGTTATACTACCACATTTTAAAAGAACAAGACTTTCCAGATTTGTCAAATACTTCAATTTGTCATCAGTTATTTCCTTTAAAAGCTCCCTTATTGTGAGATATTTAAGGTTTATCAAACTATGTAGGCATGAGTAATTGATACTATCACATGTTCTAATATCAAGACGAACAAGATTGACCAGATCTTTTAATCCATTGTCTGTAACTGTGTCACAATAAGAAAGATGTAAGACTTTGACGTTAGTTAATAATCTAGCTGCTTCATCTGTAAAGGAATCTGCTTTGTAAATCTTAAGTGTGTGGATGTTGGCGAGATATTTGAACCAAGACTCACGTGGTTTACAAAGTATTAATCGGTGAACATGATTAAGTGCTTTAACACCTTCATCACTAATGTTCTTGCATCTGGCAATGTTAATCGTGTGTACGGTGCTGCTAAGTGCCTTCAATGAAACATCTGTGATATCTGTACATGCCAGGTTGATTGTATGAACACTGTGTTGTCCATGTTGTAATAAAGAAAGTACACCTTCATCAGTGACGTTTGAAGAGCCCAGAGATATCGTGTGGACACCACAAAGACAAGCCAAGTCACTTGCTGATACTTTAAGCCGAAAAGAAGAAATTGTAGTGTTCTTAAGCAACGGACTGCCTTTTAACACGTGACAATCTGATGATTCTGTCAATTTGATCTTTTCAAAGCCAATATTGTGACGAATAACGTTATTAAACAGGTGAGACACTGATGAAGCTGTGATACGCTGTTTTCTATTTAAATAACGAAGAGTAAGTGTTAATGTCTCTGGTGGAAGCTCTTCAATAAGATTAACTTGTTTTATCGCTGTTTCCATCAAGGTTTGATCTTGTAGCGTTCTGGTATCACCAAATAAGTCTTTTCGTTGACTTTTTTAAACTGGCTCCTTGATGAATGAGCAAATACTATCTAGGATGCAGCTTAGCCGGTTGCACTAAATCTGAGGCACACTCAAGTGTTAAGACTGCAAATGTGGATCGTGAAGAGTTTGCTTAAAGGATACAATGTTTGTATTTTCTATTTTTGTATTTGCCCAAAATACACGGTTTAGGATAGATGACCATGATAGGCATCACTTGCGTTGATGCAAATACAAAAAATATTTGGTAGCATGACACTCTAGTTGTGTAAGGCGTTTATAAATGTGACTGTAGATAATCTTGTTTGTCGATAATCCAGCTCAATTCCTACAGCTACTTTCTAACCGTTATGTTTCCGCTAGGAAATGAAAGTTCTCAACGTTTTAAAAAGGTCTGGTAATTTTTTCTGAAAATATTGAAAACTCCGTGGATTTGCAACAAAATAGACTATAAGTTATACCACGAATTTCAAGATACGTTTATGAATAATACGCTATGGTAACTTATCTATAACTTGAGGTTCCTTATATTTTTTTTTTTCACAACAATGATGTACAAGAGAGATTAGGTAATCTTATTTTTTTCTTCTTTTTTTCTTTAAAACTCCATAGAGTCATTTGCAGCCTCACTTCTTTGACTACGGCTAAGTTTGCTTAAAAAGTCCTGGAATACTTTCATAGACTTCTTTAGGGACGTCGTTTTGTAATCTACAAAAAAAGCCATTAACACAAAACGTTTTTTCTTCTTCTCGCTCTTTTTTTTGGTTAAAAAGTCAGCCCAAGACTCACCTTGACCCTCCTTTGCCTCTCCAGGAGGACTCATTTCTGACATAAGTGTACGGACATTAGGAACATCATTCAAATCAAAGTTCTCACAAGTGCTAGGGTCAAAAGGAACACAAACCTAGCAAACGATGTAAGTTTGTAGAATAGGAGAAAAAAAAAGCTTAGTGCTCTAGTGCAAGCTACGTACTTTACCAGTCTTTGGATGAACAACGAAAGGACTCTTGAGTAAATGGTTGAGTTTCTACAATAAATAATTAACAAAACGCTTCAAACACATAACAACAGGTTGCAATCGTAGCAAAAACATCAACAAGAAGTGAAAGAAAACAAAAAATAAAAGCCTGAACACTTACGTATGATACGTTTTCATCAAGTCTTGGCCATGTATATGCCATGACAATCTTATGAACTGGGTTACAAGGTGGCCTCTTTCTACTCTTAAGATCTTTCTACAAAACTTGTAAGCGCGTAGCCAAAAAAAAAAAAAATCCGTCAACACTCAAAAAAAGCTTCCTTACGTTGTATGCGTTTAGTAATGATGCTTTAGTTGAAGCCCATCGCTCTTCTGGTGTCTTTTCTTGTGAAGAAAAGTCTTTATCAAGCTGTTTGGCAATATCTAAAAGCTTAGTTTTAGTATCATCTACGCGCGTAGATTTTTTGTTCTATTTTTTTTCTTTTTTGTTTAGAATAGATCCCTCACTGCGTACCTGGATACCCACAGAAGCTTAAAAGCCTATTCCAGTTATCTTGTTCTTCAAAAAGACGTTGTTCGAGAATGACGTGATTCTCAAAATAAGGTAATAAAATAGTATCATAGGTTCTCCTAAATACCCAGTAAGCAAGCAAACCCAAACTAGAAATCAAAAAAAAAATCTGGAATTCTAAAATATCTTCGGACGTACGCAAAGAGTGGATGAAGTTGGTTATTGATTTTAGGTTGTTGTGGTTTATCAGAGTCAACTACGACGACAGCCTTAAGGTAGCTAACAACAGCTTTACGCGCATGCTCGCTTAATTCTAATAAATTGTAAATAAAACAATTAAGCGTCACCACTCAATGACTCGAGTCAGGAGGTGCCTTTGCAACCAAAAATTGTTTCAATTGATTTTCCACGTTCGTACCTCTTGCGCGCTTATCACACACCCAACAATGCACACCACGACGTCCAGAGTATACCCACAACAAATGCTCAAAGCCAAAATCCTCTTGACAAAAAAAATCAGACAATGAAGCCTTTTACGCGCTTTCATAATACAACATACCTCTTAATGCTCTATCAAGTACTTTGACAGTAATTGTCATAAACGCCCAATCATTTCTGATACCAGGAAGTGAATTATCGATATTCGAGCTGCAAAAAACTGTAAGAAGACTTGGAAGAATACAAAAAAATGAAGAAAAAAAAAATCACTTCATTCACGTGCCGAACATCGTTAAAATCGTCCATATCCACATCGAATACCAATTCTTTTTGCTGTGCAACAAGAGCCTCTGGTCTCATTTTATTAAGCTTGTTGGGCTACGAGCAAGTCGAATAAGTACAAGTGAAACAAAATTCAAAAAAACTTTTCTCTTCGTTTTGAAGTTGGTGCGTACTTGTATGTTAAACACAGCGCCTATATCCATACGCTCAGGGTTAGAAGCTCTAAACTTTCTTGCCCAGGTTTGAACGTCCTTTTGATTGTTTTAGTTAAAAAGAACGCCAAGTGATCACTCCGTACGTTGTAGCAATGGTATCTGGAGAATATAGAATCAAACGTGTATGTAAATTCGCGCCTTGCAAAATAATCCTTATCTAAGCCTTATAAGCGTTGGTTTATACGCCAAATTAGTTTACCGCCATAACTGAGCCAGTCATACATCTTTTCAAAAGGAAACAAGCGCTCTACATTTCGGTTGGTTTAACATTATACGTGTAACGTACTGTAGAAAGCCTTTAACTCCTCTGGATAATATGCAGGGACATTTGGGTCATCTAACAACAATTTTAGCCCGCGCTTTCTAATTCTTTTACTTACCAACGCCAGCAGGAACATCTACGTCCATGGCGGTCATTTTGAGATGTTTTGAAAAATTCGCGCCAACAGCAAAAGGTTAAGTCGTTTGCTTCGCATGCGAGTTACACAATTCATGAAGGAGGAAAAAGATGTACCCAAACCCGATAGTATCCACAACAACGATAGGTAAAAGATGTTTTGAGTTTAGGCTAACTAGGAAAGCGCTATTAAATCAAGAACAGCTGAAACTCCCCTCTTAATATCTTCTCCGTTTCCGAAACACCACTATGCGCATTTTTGGCTTGCAAGAACACCAAACTCAATCTACTTTTGAGAACTTCCGTCTGTATAACGCCAATACAGGCTACACAGTTTTAAACTGAAGATATACGCACATCTATTCTACTTTACGTGTTCACGCGTGAAAGCAAACTAAATGTTATTGACGGAGTTGGTATAATCTATTTATGCGTTTGGACATTAGTTTTATTGCAGAAAAGCGCTTCTTTTTTTAATATTCGAGTACGTGAGATACCATTATTTTAGTACGTAAAAAAAGAATGTGGAATATAACTTTTGGTGCTGTTTTTAGTAGGTATTGGTGTAAATGTCGCTGGTTTACCAAAAGAGTATCGTAATAACTTCAATAAGTCCGGGTAATCAAGATAGGCACTAAATACAGCATATATGGCGTCAGTGGTTGTATTTCTGGTTGTTTTGTTGGTAATTGTTCCCATTTTGTAAATTCTACTCCAAACTACGGAATTCCACTGTATACATTGTATAGAATTTAATGGCGCAAAAATTACCGCTGCAACGATTTCAGTTTGTGTGCTCACTATTCATGAATACCATTATTTCAAATATTAGGCGCGCGGAGGTATACGCACGTAACAGCAACAGTTTCTAGAACATGTAAGACTTTCTCAAAAAAGTTTGCGAAAAAAGCCTCTGAAATTCTAACGGCACTTTTTATTAAATTTATATTTGTTTCTTTTTTTGTCCTCTATCCTAGAAGCCACCACACCTCCTACCATCATCTCTACTTACTCAACAACACAATCCCAAATGAATAACTTTAAACTTTCGCAACAAACGTTCGTTTTATGTAATGTATGTGATAAAGAGTTGCTGGCAAAGGAAATAACAGAGCGCGGTGGCACATATTACAATTACGCGCAAGCGGCCTCTTCGGAAAAGTCCCAGGTCACGTATGTGATGGACGACTTTGAACAGGTACATCACGGCCCTTTTAAGCAAAAAAAAACAGACTGGGAGAGATCCTTTCAGATCGGACAAACAGACGCTTACTTTACCTAGCCGTTATTTACTGAGCTTTGCAAGCGTGGCGCGCATATTATTGGTGCGTCTCCGTACAGAATTCCTCTTTAAGCGATATGACCGTCAATACCCACCACACGTAACTAACTCGCTACAGGGACCTCCATTTTAGAGGATGCAATGCGAAACAATCACCAACTGCCGAGCACAGGGCATCCCATCTTGTGTCGGGCATTAGAGGGCAAAACTTTCGCTTTTAGCACTATGCCACCTCATGTCAAGGTACATAGACAATCCTAAAAGTATTTTTTAGCGAACAAGTACTTGTCCCTTGCTTTTTTTGTCAACTCGCATTGCTACAATCACAAAACAAAACTAATACGCTTCTAAAGGCTGGGCTACACACGAGATTGACCTTTATGGGTGGTATTTGTGTTCCCACGTTCGACCAGTCAGTTGACTACCTCATAACTCCACGAGTTGGTTCTGTAAATTATAAGGTACGCCTGGTGCCTTGTTTTAGATTTTTTTGTAATTCGACATTAAAATAACCGCCATTTCGTTTTTTTCTGACGTTTCTTGAAAATAGCTTGCATGCAAATTAGGTGTGCCTGTGCTTCACCCATTGTACATACAGCGTTGCTGGGAAGCACGTAAGCAATTACCTATTGATGACTTTAAACTACCACCATTTGCTGGTTTGATGATATCTGTTACTGGATTCAGCCAAGGTACATACATACACAAAAACTTCAAAAAAAAACCCAAAGAAATCAAAACAAAGAGTGACAAATGAATGATCAAGAAAATCTCGAGTTCCTATGTCTTTTTTCTTGAAAACAAGTTTTACGAAATCTCTTCTTTATCCTTCTCTCTGTGTTTATGTCACTAACTGTCATGTCAAGCAATGCGTGCACAGCTGCAACAACTCGTTGAGGGCCATGGCGGCGTTTATACACCTCACCTATCTAAACGGTGCACACATCTTTTGTCCAAGGTACGGCATGCCGTTTTTGTCTTCTGTTTGATTTTTTTGTGAATCCTTTCGGTGTTTTTTTTTAATTTATTGTACCGACTATAGTTGTCTGCGGACTATATATTTCTAGAATATACCCCGCTTTTTTGATTACTTATCATTCACTACGTGCAAGAGAAGCATCTTTATGTGCAGACTTTACGCGCGTAGTGAAAAAATCAAAAAATTAAAAAACCACCAAATACGGTTTTTGTTTTGTTCTTTTTTTTTTTTTTTTCTTCATCGTTTTCGCTCTTGTTAAATATATACTACGATTTGGGAGTATTCTTATATTGTTTATTGATTATTTTTTAGTCTACTCTTGGTTTAAAGTTCCGGTATGCTACCGAATGGGGCATATTCAGGGTTACACCAGATTGGCTATACACATCTATCAATGCGCAATGCTGCGCTCACGAAGCAAACTTTCAGTTGAAACTAAGCGAGGAACAACGCTATCAACTCTTTAACACAAACTATGCATTGCATCGCCTCTCGGCACCACTTCGTGAGTAAGTACCCCTTGATTCAGTTACTCTGACTTTTTTTTTGCTTTTTTTTTTATGCCAAGTTTCCTTTTATTATTCCTAAATTTGGCTCATTTTCTTTCCTCTCTACTTGTTGATTAATTTTGAGTCCTAACGGTTTTTTTTCCTTGTAGGAAACATTTATCACAACAACAACAAAAACGTAATATTAAGGGCAAAACACCCGCAAAACACTGTACTATAAAGCGATCTAACACTACAACAAAACGTAGACGCAGACAATGTACGTATTAATGGGTTTTTTTGTATTTTTTTTTTTGCGTAAATGGTTTTAATCTACGTGTGGATTAAACTGTTCATTTATTATTTCTTTTATATTTCCCTTATGTACTAACCCTAATTCTTAGATAATAAATCACATAATCTCGTTGAAGTCCTAAAATCGACTCTAACACTAACAAATACTCTCATCGGCCATTTTAAACAACAACCTGAATGCTCAGCCGTTAATCAGACCCCTATGGAGGTTCTAGAGCAATTGAATAAATTGCGTAGTATGCTTCCTGCCTTTGGGCACAATACTCAAACAAAACTAATTGCTGCGTCCGCGGAGAAGTAAAAAAAAAATACCAAACAAATCTACAAAAACCAAAACAAAAAAAAAAAGCAAAAAAAACCGTCTCTCGCGGACGTGTGCGAAATTTTTACACAACTGGCTTCGATATAATATTGAACCACTATGTTGCTTCATTTTGACGGCCTTTATATGGCTTATAATAAAATATGCTAGCGATGACCCATACTTGTCTTGTTTTTGTGCGACTATTTTTATGAATCACAAAATATGCAATGTGAGAGCTTACTACATGCATAGCAGCATCTGTTAGTGGCAACTAAGGGTTTCATGCAAGAATTCCAACACCTGTAGAATTTCTTTTCCTGAACTGCATTTAAAATAAGGAACGGCAACTGTATGCTGCGAATATACTAAAAGAAGCGCTACACAATATTTTTGGTACATTATTGCGTTATTTGATCAAAACGAGCGATAAAATGGTTTAAACGCTACACTCACAGTACGCCGAAGAATTTCAAAAAGGTATTGTCTAAGAATAACTGTCTGACGCTATAAATTCTATTTAAATCCTTCAAGATACATCTGCATAGTGACTTTTAGCAGTACTATGCCATAAACTAGAATTCTTCTCAGCTTACGCCATTTACACTTTTTTCACAAACAAAAGCTCGCGTTAGCTAAGATGGACACTTTAAA
Organism: Trichosphaerium sp. ATCC 40318; assembly: GCA_038496445.1. Classification (NCBI taxonomy): domain Eukaryota; phylum Discosea; class Flabellinia; family Trichosidae; genus Trichosphaerium; species Trichosphaerium sp. ATCC 40318. The sequence continues at coordinate 166,910 of JALMLS010000594.1, read as the reverse complement.
CGGTACCCACGTACAATTTCGGAGTAGTAACCTAGTCAGACAGAAATGCTTTTGTACTTGAAAGGACGTACTATCCAACACTGTGGTAACTCTTAGCAGCGTGTTGTCGCTTTCCTGAACTTGAGTACCAACCCGAAAATGGCTTCTCTTTCCATGACACCACACAAATTCAGTTGTTACTCTCATCACTAAGTGAAGCACTACGATTCTGTGGCGTGAGTTCATGTACTGATTTCATACAGTATTTATTTTCAGGATTGTTAGTGCGTGACTTCCTGACGCGTCCTGAAGTAAAGAAAGGCGACATGCTACCCCAACTGACTAGTTTTTTGTTAAATTCAATGAACAACGTGTTGAAAAAAATACGTTGCCGGTGTTTTCCTATGCTTTTCTCATACATTACTGCTTGTAGTGGAATCTAGGATACAGTTAGAATCGTACAATAATGTTTGTAGGAACAGTGGGACACCGTAACATGTGAGACTGACTTTGGTGTATAGCCAGGTTGTACTTTAGACCCAAGTGGCTGTGTAACGTGATACTTAAATCCACAAAAAACAGCGCAATTACTCATGTACTCTGGGAAGATTGCTCGATAAAGATTCTTGTAATATCTTTAATGTGTTAGAAGTATGTTTACCAGTACGAGCACCAGAAACCATTCCGCACTACTGAGATAATGTATGGACTTGATAAAATAAACTTGCTCTGGTATTACACGAGATGTGTGACGTTGCATTTATTGGATATACTGATAGCGTATGACGTTGATTTCATTGTTAGTTTTTTTTATGGATTTCAGCGTATTTTGAATACAACTCGATTACCTTCATTGAAGGTACAATGTTTTCCCAATTTGCCACTGTAGTACCATCTCTTATACTCACCCTCTCGTTTGCCATTAACACAATAACATTGTATCCATGATTGACCATTATCATACCATTGCCTGTACTCTCCATTTTTCAATCCATGTGTAAAATTACACTGGCAAAGCAACACTCCATTTCCATGCCACTCCTTGTAATCACCGTGTTTGGCTCCATTGACATAAGTACATTGCTTCCATGAATGCCCATTGCGATAGTACTTGTTATAGGTTCCGTTTAAGATACCATTGGTATAGGTGGCTTGCTTGTACAGCTGTCCATTGTCGTACCAAGCCATGTATTCACCATTGTATTTGTCATTTACAAGAGTGTGCTGTAGCTCCTTTTCGCCGTTTTCGTGCCACTCCTTTCGCTCTCCATATTGTTTACCATTGATGTAATAACAATTAACAGCTATTACTCCGTTTTCATACCACTCTGTAAACTCTCCGTGTAGATTGTCATCAATATAGTTACACTGCATTTGCTGTTGTCCGTTGTCAAACCATTGTTTGTACTCTCCGTATTTCTTTCCGTTTACACACGTGCACAGTGCACATATTTTGCCGTTTTCATACCACACCTCGCATTCTCCTTCTCTTTGACCATCAACATGAATACATTGACAACAAACTAGACCATTATCATGCCACGAGGTGTAGTGTCCTTGTTGTCTACCATTGACGTAGGTACATTCCATTTCTAGTTTTCCATTCGGATGCCATTCCCTGTACATTCCAACACGTCTATCATTCTTGTATGTACACTCTACCTCCAGTTTTCCATTATCATACCACTCCTTATACTCTCCAGATAGTTCATCATTAACATATGTTCCTTGCTTTTCTATATGTCCATTGAAGTGCCAGCTCTTGACGATGCCATGTTTTATATCTTTGACATACGTCCATAACTCTCTCAATTGTCCGTTTTCAAACCAACGTTTTAACTCTCCATGGTATTGTCCTTTGACATAATAAGACTGTTCATTCAATTGCCCATTAGGGTCCCAACAGTTGTATTGCCCTTCCCAGACATTGTTTACAAAGTTACATTGAACAGACACTTTTCCGTTGGTGTACCATGACTTGTATTCTCCGTGTTGTTTACCATTTTTCCAATATTCCTGACATACGATTTGTGATCCATCTGGTGATCCCTTCTCACAATGTTTTTTGTATTTCAACCATTTACCATGTTTCTTAAGATCACAATCGAACCTTGTTGACATCGCCGTTGATTTTGATAGAAGCGGAAATTTAAGATTGATTTCTGAGTCTAGATCGATTATATCGAGAAGTAACTCCATTGGCAGTTCTAGTAATTGGGTATGAAACTGTGTAGTAGATGCATTATTACGCTATTGATGGGTACAAGTTAGAACGAGTTTAGGAGTTTTTTTTTGATGAAAACGGTTGCAATTACCTTCTTTAGTGGTGATGGGATCATTGTTTTTGTAACGTGATTTATATTGTAGTCGCTTGTGCTTTCACTTCAGTAGAATTTAACGAAAATGAATATTCAATAAATCAATCGAAGACAATAAGTCTTATGTCGTAAGGCAACTTTTTTTCAATCAAAAAATCAATCTTTTTCAGTTGAGCGTGCTTTTGAGTTGCAAGCAATCATTGTAGCACTTTTTTCTTATTGCAAGAACATTTACAGCTTTCCCATATATAGTAGGCAACTAATTTCACAATATTCTACATAGGCAATGCACAACAGCAAATACAGAATGCTGTCTTTGTTACTAGTAAGTACCCTTTTTTGCTTTGTAAATAAACCTGGCATTTAACTATTTCTTTGCAGGCTAAGTTATCATGTCATGCTTTAAAAGCATCGTGTGATATCAAACGCCTAACTAGTTTTATTTGACAATGTACTTCGCAAATAGTGTATTCTTAGAAATCATAGAGTTCAGTATCACTACCGTATGAAGATGTGTGTTTCCGCCAATATCCATACTGTGCTTGACGAAGGTCTTCTTTGTACTCATCCATTGTCATTCTATACGACTCGAGGTTTAAGAGATTATCCCAGTGATGACATACTTGCCTAGACTTTGCTATGTTGATTGGTTCTAGATTATTAAATATCTCCAACATGATTTCGGGAGGAAACATGAGGTCAGAACTGAAACTAGGTTCAGTCAAGTATGGCCACGATTTCGCCCACGCTTGTTTGAAGTTCTGAGAAGGAGTGTATCCTTTGATCTCATTATTCATTGGCTTGATATCTTCCAGGTATGCTCGTTTATTTTCTGTAACCCACTTTTTATAGACTTCAGCTATTCTATCAATGAGCAAGCCCCTCACTTCTTTAACACTTGCTACCGCTGATTCATAGTCTAGCCGCCAGGATTCTCTTATTCTATACTCGCAATGTTTCATTGATTCTATATTTTCGTAAAGAACTTGTTGTAAAGCTAAATGCTAATCCGTTTTTAGCATTTAAATTGTTGTTTAGTACTTACAGTAATTGCTGAACGAATGTGTCCACTAAAGCGAGAAGGCAGAAGCTTCCTATCTTCGTTTAATGTGATGTAACACAGGGAGAAAATGTACTTTAACTCTTGAAGAGCTACAGATATTGCACCTTGGAGCCCAACAATAGGATATTTCTTATCTTCGATATTGCAGTATGGTATTGACAATAATTCTAAGTATATCTTCACTACTCTCGTACCGCTATGTTTTAATAGAAGGTTAGATAGCTGAGTATCCAGGGCACTATAAATCGCATTAAATTCCTTCAAGTGCATTGAATTTCGAATTGAAGAGCGGAATGATTCAATTTTTTTGTATCTCATCAACTGCCAAATGTATAAAGGGTATATTTTCCGCGCTATATTACTAGCTCTCTTCCATTCAGATTTTACCAACTTGAGTCTTGTATTGACGCTCTTAATCTTAACAACATATCCTGCAGTAATGATTAGATGTTTTGTAATGAACAAAGAAACATGTCGGGTTTCATTGAAAACGGGAACATTTTTTGGAAAAGAGAGGCCTATAATCACTTAAAGCCTTTTGTTGTACCAAGAAATGGTACGTAATAGACCAAATCGTCCCTAAGAAAACTCATAATTTTATGCTCTTGTCCAAACTTTTCTTTTATCTAGCGTTTGCTTTGTAGGAATCGTGGGCGTAAAGTATTCAATACAAGAGTACTTAGCCCAAATAAAAAAGTCCGAGTTTTAAATGAAAATCGGCATACCTTCGGTGTCAATGTCGTCGTCCTCTAGCTTACAAAGGAGTTCCTCAAAACGCATTTCTATCGTCTCGACACATTTAACGCCAAGTGTTTTGGCAGTCGCTGAAACCTGTTGAGATATGAATATATTAAGAATGAAATAGTACGATTTGTACTTCGGCAAGTCCAAGTTCTTTTCCTTTATTGTTGTATATGGCAAGCAGTACACATCCTGAAGATTTAAACACTTAGTTTAAAAAGAGTAAGTTAATCACGTGCCTTCAAAATTGTACTCAACAATTACTGTATTATCCTTGTAGATCGCCTCAAACACGTAACTATAGCCGCTCTGAAACAAAGCAACATTTACATTGTTACTAAGCCACTGTTTAGCCCACAGCGCTTGATCTGAAGCCATATTTGCTTTTGTTGTAGTCTCGAGCCTCCCTTTCCAAACAAAAGCTACGATCATAGACCCTATGGCGTAGAAGTTATTCCCACGTGATAACAACCCAAAACTAGTGCTGTACCGTCAAATTTCTCGGTAACTTCCAACACTTCATCGCTGACCTCTGGTTGTACTTCTGAGGCATAGTGAAAGAATTTTGGAAACCCATGTGCGACAACTCTCTGAGAGACCCTATGAATTACTAATCCTCTACACAAGTTTCCTACAGCTTGTGGCTTATTAGGAGATAAAGAACCAAAGTTGTAGCGGTAAACTTCTAAACCAGTCTCCTCATCTTTTCTAAAACTAATTTCTATGAAGCTTGTAAGAATCTATGTACGTCAATAGTAGTTTACCTTTGTTCTCTACACTCCTATCAAGTTGGTGGATAAGGGTATCAAAAGACACAATCCTCGAAGGGTGAATGTTGGAGTGCGCAATGGACATTACCAACGATAGTTGCCAAGAGATAAGGACGCAATAGGCAACATTGTGAAAGTAGCAAAACGTTTACTTAATGAGTTGAAACGAATCTAACCAATAAACAGTCAGGTTCGCACTTGAAAATGAGTGGTAACAATGTTTATTCTGTTTGTAATTCACAGTTTCCGTCCGTTCGTGCAAAGCTCTCCACAACCTTTTTTTTAAATTGCCTACTAACACGGTTGTATTGTCATCTCTAAAATACAAATCACGTGATTCTGTATGTAAGGTGCGTTCGAATAAAATGTCGTTAAGTCAATAGCTCAATAATCACAAAAAAATAGCGGTTATTATTCTAAACACACAATGAGCTACTACGACTCTTACTACGACTCTGATGATTCAGACTACGGCGATTACGGCTACTCAGGCGATGAAACTGTCAATGACATTATCTCAAGCGCGTTTGTCGATCCGTTACAATACATGTTCTGGGACAAAGAAGACCGACCATATGGTGGCGGTGTTACCGATGAAAGCTTCAGTATGATGCTCGATAAGTTAGAAGACTATTACAAGGACTCTAATGAAGCAGAACCGTGCCCCCACCCTCTGCATAGCCCTTTGGTATTATCAATGCTTGATTTTACTGAAGAAGAACACCCATGGGCTTCAAACAAGTCTCATCGTGTACGCGCCGTTTCTTGATTCTCGTCCTCATATTGCCAACAGAAACTATGCCAATACTTTCTGGCTGGATGCTGCAAGTATGGCGAAAAATGTAGACACGCCCACAAAATACCATCTCAACGCTGTATAGCATATAAATCAGCGAATGGATGCTCTTACGACTACAAATGTAACCGAAAACACATTATGTAAATTTTACTAAAAAACGCTCTAAAGTGCTTTTTATGCTTATCTACTACTCAGACCTACCTTCAAGACGCTTAAGAAGACAAAAAACGAAGTACTAAGGCTTAAAAAACTCGGAAACGAAAAATATGGAAAAAAACAGTTCCTTGAAGCCAACGCCTTGTACACACGTGCTATTGATATTGCTGAGAAAAACCCTAAGCAGCACATGGATATGATGCATGTATTGCTTAGCAACAGAGCAGCTACTCTTATAGAGTTGAACAAAGAGTCAAAACAATATGAATTTGGTTCTTTAATTTTTCTTGCTCGTGCTCTTCGTGATGCGTCTAATTGTGTTGAAATTGCACCTGATTTCGTAAAGGTAATATAACACTTTACTATGGAGTGTTTTATGCATATGCTGATTTTCTTTGAAGGGTCACTTGAGGAAGGGAATAGCATGTTTTGAGATGATACCAGCAAAATATGTTTTTGCGAAAGTAGCTTTTGAGAAAGCTTTAGAGCTCTGTCCATCATCAAAAGTTGCACGTGATATGATCAAAAAATGTGTAGAGGCTATAAACGAGCAATATGATGATCTAAATGACTTCAGTGATGATGACTCTGATTCGGAATCTGAAGGATCAGATGATTCTTCTGATACCGAAGAATGTAAACATGGAACTTATAAGTCACCTATTTCTTTTGGTGCTGGTACTCCTAACACACTTTTTTTTTACACTCTCCTCATACTAGTAATTAGATGAAACATGTGAGGAATGCTTGAACAAGTTGAAAGAGGCAGAGAATAGAATGATTGCAGCAAAGAAAAAGTGTTTCAAAATCGAAAAAAGTTTTCATGAAACAAAAAAAAATGAATCATTCACAGGTATGACAACTACCCACTTCATCAAAGTCATCTTCATTTCGTCTTATAATACTATTAGTCACATGGTGGTTACCTGGGAATGAAGATGAAGTAGTTGTAGATAAGATATTATACAAGGAATCACGTGATGATGTTTTGGAAGAATTTGAAAGTTCTGAAGATGTTACTCCTTCATCTTTCTGTTTGAAAGATGTAGCTTTAACACCAAGTAATTTTTGGCATTGTATTTTCTATTTTGGTTTTGTTGAGAATGCATACAATCGTGCTGTTACTAGTACGCTTGTAGATGAAGGTATGATAAAGCCTTTCATTCTTGACATCGAATCATTCAAATTGGATGATACTCCATTCATTGGGTAACATCACAACATTGTTTGAATGATTTTTTGTTGTATCCTTTTGTACTTGTACGATTATTTGTGAATAAAATAACAGCAGCTTAAAAAAAAACCCGACTTGTCATATCATTACCGGCACACCACAGAACTCAGTTATGCGACCGATAGGAACACCTTCACAAGCTTAATTATTTTTCGCGTTGCCATGGCAAACTGCGCAGAATGTAACTTGTAATTTGAACCAAAGTATGTTCAATAAAAAAACACATGTAGAAGATGATTAAAGTTTTCTTATAGACCCGGGTATAATTTACCAAAACCGTAAGATTTTATGGCAATTGTGATACTGAGACTAGGTAGGCTGGTCTCTTTTTGTCCAAAAACACAGCGACGGCTTCAAGGTTCGACTACAAGATGAAACAAACTGCTTTGGCGAATAACACATGAGGGTTGTCGTGCCACAGAAGAGCGTAGCAAGTTAATAAAAAGCTTGAGGTGTACTATTACTTTGGACCTTGTTGAAAGGTGTTGGCGGTGTTAAAGTAACAAATGATGTATAGAACATTCTGTAACCCATGTAAAATTGTTCAGGATTATGATTAAGCTCACTTGCCTTAGTTTGTTCGGTGTCACATTCCATCCCGTTTCATAAATTATCTTGATATCCCTGCGTGTATTTGTAGGTCACGTGTTGCGATAAAGTTTTATTCTGTAAAAAGGGTAATGAATCTTCCTGTACTTACATTATCTAACGTACAACAGTCATGTTTGGAGTGCGTGGCACTGTACAACGTATGTTTACGCTGTGGGCAGTATTTTTAGTGGGTTTTAGCATTGCCTGTAGAGATGCTCGTAATTTAAACTCTGTAAACAAGGTACATTTAGATATACCACTCCAGACAAACATATCTTGCTTAGAACGGCGACTGTATCCATATAACTGGTGACAAAACTCTGGAAGTCGACTGGGAAGACTATAACAATATTAAAGTAGTCTGGGACGGTAATAAAAAGGTACATACAATTTATCACGTGACGTACAAAACAGCAATGTGTTCTGTTCTAAAAACACTAAATTAATACCTGGTAGATGGTATTCGAGTCTATCAGTCTAAACGACTGTAGAAATATTACGTTTTATGGGTTTACAATTGGAAACCAAGGAGACGGTACAATACAGATTACTGGAGGTAAGCCGTTTCGTTTAGTTTTATCTACTTACTGACTGTTACGCGTAGACTCACGTGATATCTTCTTCAGAAACGGAACAATTAATGTCATTCGGAATAATCAAGTAAAAATTGATCCTGATTGTAGTGGTATCCGTAGTGTTGTATTCAGCGATATTGACTTTACAATATTACCAAACCAAAATCGAAGAGATGAAGTCGTTGAAATAAACGCTGGCTTTGTACAACTTTTAGATATTTCAGCCACTGGGTGCAGTCATAGTATGTGTGTTAATATTGAGCGTATCTAAACAGTATTAGAATTTATAAGGACGTCAAGCGACTGCTCTGAGAAAAGCACTTTTATAAAAATAGGTATGTTACGTTAAAAATATTCTTCTTACATCACGTGATAATTAAAGGACCTTTAGATAGATTCAAGTACCATTCTCCCGACAATTGTGAATCAACAAAGATTATTGAGTACGATAAACGCTTCTTTTTTTTGTTGGTTGTGACTTAATGGGTAGCTGTCATGATGAGTCAACAGTATTTGCTTCCAACGTTTTGATATACGGTAATATTCAAGCAGGTACAACCAATGACATTCCGTAAGCCTCTAAAAACAATAGTCTTCCATACAAAATGTTATTCGGAAGGAGGTGACTTTAGTCTTGAGTATGGAACCTTTGGTGAAGGTAGTCAACTGATAGCAACGTTCCACTACTTATAAGCGATAGGTATCGAAAAGATTGAAGCTGACAATGACAAGCGATGGAGTTTTAAGACGTCAATCATCATGACAGGTGAAACATTTGATGGCTCTGTAATTAAGACAAGAGGAAAGCTGTTTGTGAGCACTTCGAAAGGAGATTATAAATTAAACAAGAACACAGCTACCAGAATATTTAACAGCACGTGATTTCACCTTATTGCGGAAACCGAAGAAGACAGGTTAACACTTTAGTAGGAAACATAACCGGAATTAGTAGTGCAGCGACCGATATAGGTACTTGTATTTCTGCCACTGTAATTAACTTGATTTTCAAATAGATGGAAACCCTCGAAGACTAGGTATAGAAGATATTGGCGCATTCCAATCGGTACAATGAATAGACTGTAACTAGTGAAATAACGTTATATCAGAGAATATGTACAGACCCAAAACCTGATGGTCAATACTTTTGTATTGGAGGTAGTCACTTTGATGTAACAGAAGCCTGTTATAACTCTTGGTAGACATGTGGACAAAAGGCTTTGAATGTATAGGCGACGAACGACAAGGGTTTACATGTGTGAACGGTACTAAACAACTCTTTCAAGCATTCTCTGAGTTCGTTTGTATTAGGTGATTGGGTTGCTGATGATCCTGTTATTATCACCACTCCTACTCTTTGGAATGGTTCATTTGTTTTCAATGACAAAGCAACACTCACTACAACTCAAACTTTTGCAGATGACGCTGTACTCACGTTTTCAGGTACTATGGGTTCAATACCAAATAGCTTATACTCATTCGCGATTTAGAATGTGCGAGTGTTACTGGTGATGTCACTTTTGATTCTAACACCATAAAAGATGGTGAGGTAGGTATTTGAGCGTGCTAGTACATCTTGTGACACCAGTTAGTTAAGGGATATCTTTATCTATGACAAAGTAGATTGTGCTGAACTAGACAACATAAAGATCAAAGAAATTGATAAAGGTTGCAAAAGAATAACTGGAACACCTCAAGACGATAAAGAAGGTAATTCATCTCCTTGTGTTAGTTATCTAAGCACACTTTTTAGGACACTATTCTGTTCTGTTCTCTGTTGATGATAGATGCAAGGATGAATCAGGGCTATCATCAGCTGCAGTAGCTGCGATTGTGATAGTCATCTTGTTGTTGGTTGCTGTTGTCGTGATTGCTGTGGTTGGGCTTAAAGTGCCATACTTGAGGAGTAAAATTACACCTTTCAGCCGTAAAACCATACAAAAGGAGGAGTCTTTGTAGGCACAATAAAGCAAAGCACATTTTTTTCTCTAATAAAACATGTATGAAATAGACATACACGTGTCATCAGTTCAGTAAAAACAAAAAAACAGTTAGTAACATGGTTTCGGTATGATGAAGGAAGCTTTGAGAGGTGTTAATCCTATTCATCTCATTGACACTGTAGTAACTGATGAAGGTTTTACACCAAGTAAACCTCAACAATAGACTTTTTTAGTCCATCAACAAGCTGATATTGTTATGCGACCTCCAAGACAGATTTCCACTTGTTAAATAAAACAACGAGATTTACTATACAATAACCAGTCATTCTTCATTGTTGTACATCATGGATGCCAATAGAATAAAGGTTTCTTTAACTACAAAATACTGAATTAAACACTTGTATGACTTAACGTTTTCATACCATTCATAGATTCTTTGGCAGAGCATTCAAAGAACCATCTCATGTGTAGCAGCAAATGCCTAAAGTTGGTTACACCTACTACTAAGAAAATGTACAGTTGCTATAATACCTGAGCAACATCAGCATCAACAACACTTTCTTCTAGGAGGTCACTTTTTGTTCCAACAAGTATTTTTGTATATCATCTGGCGCCTCTCTATCAAGCGCTTGCAACCAGCTTTGTGTATTTTCAAACCAATTTTGGTCTGTACAATTATTCATTATCACAGCACCATGGGCACCTTTAAAGTAACCTTTAGAAAATTGGGCTGCCAATAAATATACTCATGTTCATTCATAACGGAATACAATGTTGCAAAGTCACGTGATTAGATAAACTATTTGATGTTAGTAATACGGCTAACATGGCATACATGTAATAAGCTCAGCTAACAAATATCCAAATAATACAAACTTTGAAAACAAATGCGGTTGTCTCACGTGTTCATGTGTCACATTTGCACCTTTCAAAATACAGGCCTGATACCATCAACAATGGTATCGCAGGGTACCATACGAAAGGAGCGTCAGAGACTCAAATATAATTTGTATGGCCAAGAATGGGGAACAAAACTTTCTAGTTTTGTCGAAATAAGGGAACAGTTCGCTTTTGTGGCTTAAGGCACCCCGTTTCTACTTTTCAGACCAAAATGGGTATAAAACCGCTAGTAATAGTTTTAGTCTCCCTTTTAGGCGTATTAGGAGCTCAAAATACTAACATTCAGACTTCATGGCACTGGCACCTACAACAACCTATTTACGTGCGTTTATTAGCTTTTAGATGCTATTTTATCACCTTACAACGTATAGTGGCCTGCACCTATCCCAACAGACCCAAATAACTACCAAAAAGCATACCAGTCTCTCCAGGTACGAGATCAGACCAATAAAGCAACTTGGTGCTTTGACGACATTCTTTTTTTTTCTTCTTCACGTGTGCAACGGTTAACAACGTTAAAATAGCTTCAAAATCAACAAGGCGGTCACCCAGAGACAGATATGTCTAGTGTATTTGGGAAAGCTGATCGTGTGGCGATTTATCAATCCAGAGCCGCTGATGCTTTGAATACTATCGCAAACCTTGCAGACGCAGGCGCTCAGGTATGTCTCTGACGCTTAACAAGACTTTGTGACCTGTCTAACAATTGTAAGGTGAGCTACGCTGCAGACTTGATTGAGAACATCAACAGTCTTGCTAATAACGGTTGGAATAATGGACAGTATGGCAAAGACTGGAATAAAACGTATGCGAACTATATGGCATCACATAAGACATCAGGTGCGCTACAAAACTACAGAAAATGTTACAAAGAAATTTCTTTTTTTGTTGTTTTGTCTTAATAAGGAAGGTGTTGGTATTTTCTCCACGTGACGGTATTTATAATGTTTATAGGCGGAGAAACTAAGCTTGATATGGTGTCATTTACTTACCATCAGTTACGCATTTGAAATGAAAATAATGTACTAACACCAATAAGTGTTATTGCGCCTCTTGTTGATCCTGTGGCTTTTAATATTGAGATTGAGACTCATAAACTCATGTATTCGAAGACGTGGGGTAACGTGCCTTATTCTAAAGGTTTCTTTCCTGCAGAAATGTCTTTTTCGGAGCGTATGATACCAACACTAGTTAAGCAAGGTAAGAAATTTGAGGCTGAATCACAAAACAAATACGTGTTTTTTTTCGTTGACTTTTACAATCTTATTTTTTGTTAAGGTATCGAATGGGTTATTGTACCAAATAATCACATATCACGTGCTTGCAAGGATTATCCTTATTCGATTGTACGCTGTTAATAGTCTCTTGTGAAAAGACAAAACTGAGTTTGGTTTTTCTTTCACTTTTTTCTTTACCTTCCTCAGACGCTAAAACTACTTTAGCATGGCGATAATAATAACCCACCTAATCCAGCTGATCAAGTTAACCCAAAGCAATCCGATTATCACCAACAAAGTATTTCCCGTGGATGCACGCCAAACAATGCATACGTAACTACAAATTGCAAAGATTGATCGTTTTATGCTAAGTACTAATATTAGCCTTTCTCATATCGTCCTCATTATGCTAAGCATGTAGATCCTAATACAGGCGAAGAGCATAAAATAATTGTAGTACCAGCAGCCCAAGCAATGAGGTAATAAGCGAGTATTTTAACAGAATGTAAATGTATCTAACTTTGTTAAATTTTAGTTGGCAAGATGGTTACGAATGCTATGGTACACAAGATATCCAAAATATAGCTTCCAAAAATGATCCAAAGCATCCTATGCTAGTGCTATTCGCTCACGATGGCGATAACGATTTTGGTACGCCATTTTGACAACAACAGACACACGTTGTTTTGGAAGAATGACTAAAAATTAAGGTGGCGGATACTCTTACTACATGCAATGTGTACAAAACTTTGCAAAGTCAGCTGTATCAGACGGATACAATCCAACAACTATAAATCAATACTTGAAAGACTTCCCTGTCGATGAAGATGATGTCATTCACGTAGAAGACGGTCCATGGTGAGTTGAAGATTTTAAGACTATTTGTTTACTTTATTTTTTTTGAAGGGTAAATGCAGACGGTGACTTTGGATCTCCTAGATTCATTAACTGGAACAGACCTCTTCAAGGTAAAGGCCAATATCCTGACTATGATATACCTAACGGATGGGCTGTAAATGAACGTAACTGGGCAGTTATAACAGCAGCACAAGTACGTATTGATATTAGTGTTTTTTTTTAATTTTCTAATTTTTGTCTGCCTAGAATTATGTTGAAATGGCGGCAAATGTATCAGGTGGTGTTAGAACTGCTCAAATACAAAATCCAACAAAAGGGAAAGTTACTGAGGCTGAACTAGCTTGGCATTTCTACCTTCCTTCTCTTACGTCTGGCTACAGTATCCTTAATACTTCTTTTTCTTCTTTCGTTTATGATCTTTCTTTAACTCTATAGTGTACTATGGTGCAGTACAAGACATGGCTGATAAACAATCTGTTGCTTGCAATACAGCAATAGAACACGCTAAAAAAGCGTTGTCAGTTTCCAATAACGCTCAAGATAAGACTCCTCCAAGTGTATGGTGAGTACTATTTTTTTTACAATTTTTGGTTGTTTATATTGTTAGGTATGTAATGCGACACCCTTATAACCCTGGTGGTTATGGTATGGGATCTTTATGGAACTATAAATACACTAATATGTCACGTGATTTCTACGTGTACAGTTTTGGTACGTTCCTTTATTTGCAGAAGTAGTAGTGTTGCTCACGTCAAGTTCAGTTTTTGATGTCAGTGGTGTCCAAAATGTTACTTTGAATGTCCGAGAGGATTCAGATGGTGTCAATCCTCTTAGTGATAACTCAAATGAAGTATATGAGCCTAAAGATTATGGACTAGATGCGCCAGGTCCTTGGAAGGTACGGCATACAACAAACCAACATACCAACTGTAGTTTTCGCTTATGTTCACCTTGTACTTGTAGACTTTCACAATGACAAAGCGCACCATGCCTGCAGCTGATCCAAAGGGTAATGTTAAATTCTCTTTCCCACCTACAGTAATAAGCGATGGATACTTTTACGAACTAAAAGGATACAAACAAGTTCTTTTGGATTACTATATATCTGCTGTTGATGTACATGGTAATGTTAAAAAAACAGATATTTACCATGTATACGTTTCATAAACACTATCACCAAAAGCAATAAAAATCCCTGGATACCTTACAAGATGACCAAAAGTGTAAACTACACGCGAAGTGAAATGACACCATAGAATCGCGATTGTGTGACTTTGTTTAGACACCATTACGTCCCTCGTTGAGACGTTTGGACCTCCGCAATGTGAACTTCGGCTGTTTTATCTAACAAATAGGAGATATCAAAGCTGTACGTCCTTGACCTGCGCTCAAAAGAATATAGTCTATACGCCAAATGTTGCAATACTTAAACAGGCTGCCAACTGTGGTTGGCCTATCATCTGACATTCACTTCTTGCTTTCAATTCAAAGTCCTGCTGGAGTTCACGGTATGACGGATGAAGATGTAGCGTTGTATGGAGTGTATATATAAAGTGGACAAGAGTCACAGACATAGGCCTCAATCCATTAGCGAAATGATAAACCAAGTACAGTCAGTTGCTATTCTCAGTATAACACAAGCAAGTTGTGATTGCTATCAAAATTATTTTCGGATTTTCCATTCTAGAATCACGTGATAACACCACGTGTAGTTAACAGACCCTCACTTGGCTTCAATTTTAACCCAAAAAAGTCACCAAAGGCGTTTACAACATGTCAGAAAGATATAACGTCCATTCGTACGTTAATTTGTCCCCAAATATTTTTTCATACGCAACATAGACCTACAAACTTACTGGAGCTCCCTATTGAGATTTTGAGTAAAATACTTGAAAATACGACAAAAACCCGCTTCTCAGTGTCACAAAGTTGTAGACACCTTTGCTCTATCATTCATAACATCGTTGGGTACAATACAGTGATAATAAGAACACTAGCTCAAGCGTACCTATTCAACAATATGTTCTCTGAAGCACGAAAGACGAAGACTGCAGTTAAAGTCCTAACCCTAGATAATAACATTGTTGGTACAACACCTGTCTATCACATCATCTAATCATTCTAACATTTCTTTCTACAAGACAACGACCGTGGGGATGATATTATCTGTGTTCTTGCTGGATTTAAAACATCAGGTATTGAAGGTCTATTTGGAGAAGATGTCGATTACGAGTGCTGTAGATTACATTCAATTGATCTTAGCGAAGCTGCACCATCTGATGCTAGTATTATGACATTGGGTGGTATTCATACTGTCGACTTAAGGAGTTCATTTGTTACTGATGAAGGACTCAAGTTTCTTGCTGGTGTGCATACTATAAACTTGGGTAGATGTAACACGTTCTCTGATGAAGGTGTTAAAGCGTTGGCTGGTGTACACACTATTGACTTGTCGTATTGCTACAAAATAACTGATGAGGGCATCAAGGAATTAGCTGGTGCACATGAGGTTAATATTACAGGTACTAGGGTTACTGATGAAGGTATTAAAGCGTTGGTCGGTGTACATACTCTTTATGTTAGTCATACCAAAGTTAGTGATGATGGGGTTAAGGTATTGAAAGGTATTCATACTTTGATAGCACATAATACTTTTGTGACTGAAGACGTGATAATTCCTGGTATAGTATTCTTCACAAGTGGATATCCTTTCTCTCCAAACACTGATTCATCAGGGCTTGACTTTTATGATGATTTATCTATAAACAGTGGCTGGTCATCTGGGCCCACCCCCTCTTATGATGATATATGGGCTTTACATCAACTAGACTTTGAGTTATAGCAGCTTGAATTCAGTGTCTGCTTTCATTGCCAAGATTGTTTCTTTTGGTTCTTTGTACATATTAGAGTACTGTAATGGGTTTACACTACTTGTTGCGAAATTTGGAGCATGTTATATATTTCTTTGAAAACAGTAAGTTTTAGCCGTTTTGTTCTATTTTTTGGATGATGTTTTGGGTGCTTCAAAAAAGCAGCTCATCAATTATGTGAACAGTATTTGCAAACCCAATAGAAAGGTATTTTAGTAGTACAAGGGGGGTATTTTATTGTCCAACAGTGACATTAACAGGTGCAGGCCGTGAGTTCTTGGAGCTACTTGTTGATGAATTTTTGTTGTTTTCTTTAAGTACAATCCATGTAATTCTTATCAAACCAGCGTTATGTGCACAGAAAGCAATGAATATGAGATAATCCATTAAAGCAATAAATAACAATACAGTAAAAACAAGTGCCATGATGACACATGATGGTATAATAAGAGATAACCTTAATCCTTTTAATTTCTTAATTGTTGGCTTGACAAGTTCTGCATTTCCAGAAAGTTCTATTCCTTTGTTTAATCCGTGAATTATCCTTCTAGTAAAAACAAGATAAAGGATAGTTTGCGGTATGAATGTAAAAACAAATAGTATGATCGTAAGATAAAGCAAACGAACTAAGGAAAACATTAGCTGACATAAAATATGCAAGTATTCTGCATGCTCTCCCTCACTATAAAAAACTTTCATACTTTTCTTGTACATCAAAAATAGCCCTTAACGGGAAAAAGAATATTGATGTATACGGAAGGTATGTGAGAGAAACACGTCCAGTACACTTGCTTTTTAAATAAAAACCAAAAAAGGGAGGATTTAGTTCAATGTGATGGCGTACCCCTGAATGATGACCCATTCGAAAAAAATACAAGCATTGGAACACACCAAAATCCAGTAACAAATACAAAACTGGTAATGTATTGAACTGTTTTTATCCAAGTCATTGAACTGCTGAAACGAGAAACATGAGGCACTCTCTCAATAACTCTATAGCCAAACAAGTCAGTATTCACGTGATCAGCAAAAAAATAATATAATGAATACGCAACTTCAAAACAAACACGTGGTTGCAAATAGAAAGCAACTGAGTAATGTCAAGTTTGTAATGGTTTTTTTTTCTTAATTTAGTGTCGCACCTTGTGAGTCTTAAAGACATAATTGTAAGTACTGCATTGTTACTACTTGAAGAAAATAACACAAATATAAGTAATGTCACATCCGTTGTAATCTTAAAACCGCCAATAACAAGTGCTGCTGTACAAATACCTCCTACAAAAAACTTTAGTAACCGCAAGTTGAGAATGATTTTTGAGCTAAAAATACCCTCCCAAACAATCCATGCTTAGCAATTAACAATGTATATATTGTATATACAAATCAATTACTTTGTAATCACGTGCTGGATACGAGAGGGAGAGAAGAAAATCCAAAAAAATAAAGCGTTGCAAAAACACTAAATCATTCTTGGTCTGTACCTACGCCGCTGAAAATGATAAGGAGGTAAACGCTAAGGTTTTTATCAAAGTTGTAGATATCTGGCCATTTATACTTGCTTATTACTGATAAGAGCTTCCACAGCGCTATAAATACTGATATTGTGCCCACCAGAAGCGCTACACTGTATGCACCGATTACAGCGTATTTATTTGAGTAACAAGCAATATTATGCCCTTGATCGTCTATTAACCTCATCATTAAGCCGTCACCAGACCATCTAGCTGATTTTAAAAAGAAATAAGGCGATTACCTCTTGTTATTTATTAAAACCCCTATTTACGCTTACCCATGGTTGCATACACATGTACCATTAACGCAAGTTCCTCTTCCGCTGCATTCAAGGTGTAAAGGCCAAAATGTCTCGCAAGACATCAATACAAAATAAACTTGTACTGCGAGACTTAAGCTAGCGTTGGTGGTTCAACACGAGTACTAACAATCACAAACTCAAGTCAATGGTAGTTCAATTGTATTTTTTTTTCAAACTACAAAACTTCTGATCACGTGATGTATTGAATGTAGTCCAAGTAACGACAAAAAACAAAGTCAATGACTAAAAGTACACTTTGTGGTTTTTATTCGGTTGGATTTTTTTTTTTTACTTTACAAGAACACCAAGAAGTGAGTCTAATTGGCTTATAGCACGTTTTGTAGACGTGAGCATATTAACAGGCTTTCGTGCTTTCTTTTGCATACCAAAACGTTTTACCATCATCCTCTTGGTAGCTTGTAATTGCTAGAAAAAAAACAAGTCAACAATCAACCCCTCATAAATCAAAAAAGTTCAGAAAACTCATCATCAAGATAACGTACCTGTACGATTGCTTTGTGATTCCATCGACCTCCATATACACTTGAGCGAAGCTTTTCCATCCTCGCAGGACAAAAAGATAGGAGTACATAGAAGAGTTGTGCAGCAACTCTGAAAACTTCATTTTGGTCTTTATACTTCGTCATGACAGTCATTAGTGTAGTGACACACAAATTGCTCGAGAACACAGCACTAGATGTAGCTGGGTAAAGAGACAAGTTGAGTAGTACATTAAGACCAAGAGTTAAGATACTAAGATGAGGAGCAGAGCGGTTAAGGCGAGTTAAGAGATCAAGGATGATATCAACGCAGTTGATTTGAACACAATACGATGCGCAAAGAGGTGAATATCTGGTCGAAAGATCTACGAAAACAAGGCGTCAGTACAACTATACATAGATTCATACACTTTCTGAGTGTTAAACGTACCAAGTAGGCTCAAGGCACGTCTGATTGGTGTCAATTGCTTTGATTTCAATAGAGTATGAAGTGCTTGTTTTGTTCTGTATCCAAGTGTTTTATTCGCTGAAAACTCCTGACGTGTTTTTGCAAGGCGAACGCGAATATCTTGAATCTTCTTTGTTGTACGTTTTCTAGATACATATCCACGCCATAACGACTATTATTAAACTTAGTACAAAAGAACAGAAGAGAAAAACGGACAAGAATCAGAAAAAATAAAGAAAAAAATAAGACTCACCTGTATCTTAACAGCTGAAGGCTCTATACGTTGTGCACGATTGTATGCAGCATGTCTTCTCACAAGACTCTGTATCTTCAAGGCAGCAGATTCTTGTCTTTGTGCACGAATATGGGCATAAGAATCGCGTACTTTGTTACCTCTGAATCTTGCTTGAATCAAAACTGTTGCTCGTTTCAAAGAAAGAAATTCTTTTCTGGCCTTAATAGCTCTGTATCGAGTAAGGATGACCTTTGCTGCCTTAAGCTTTGCAACACGAGTGCGTGCAATCTTTCCACGCCATAGGGCTTGAGCTAGAGATACTGCTCGGCGAGTTTCTTTGAGTTGTTTTCGAACCAAGAATCCACGAAAGAAAGCTTGGCATTTTGCAATTTGATTCACGTTAACACAAACATTGAAGGCGACATTACGTTGACGTATCTGAATTATTATTAGCCAAAACTTCGATTTTATAGTACTAATAGGCGTACCATTGACTGTATAAGAGTTGCAGCATTGTGTTGCTGACGTTCATGATGTTCACGACGTAATTGAGCCAAGATCATCTTTGCTTTGTACATACGGAAAACTGATTGAACCTTAATGGCAGCACGGAGTCTAGCAACTTGTTCTCTTGCTTGTTTTCCACGGAAAATACGTTGGAATGTAACACAGGCATCCTTCTTTTCTACAAACGATTTCCTGCATTGTACCATACGTACAACAGACTACAGAAATACAACATTAGCACACAAGCTCACTCACTTCCAACCAAAACAAGAATGAAAAAAAAAAGTAGTTTCTTCCTCTGACTTACTTGTATCTTAATAGCAGATCTTATTTGAGTGACATGAACACGAGCATTACGTCCTCTCCATAGACTCTGAGCAGCTGTTGCTGCCTTTTTAAGAGCTAGGAATTGAGTCCTTTGTGAGGACATACGCCATAATGATTGGATCTTCACAGCAGCTTTCATCCTTGCAAGAAGAGCACGAGCTCTGTTTGCACGCCAAGCAGTTTGAATTGCAATCGTTGCTTTTTTCTTCTCAGTGAAAGAACGCTTTTGGATCTTTCCACGGATAAGCGCTTGTGCTTTGATTGTAGCGCTCTTGAGTGCCTCATATCGACGCTTTTCAGAAACCATACGCCAAGCAGACTAAAAAAGAGATACGTTAACAACAAGTTGTTTTTCTAAGAAAAAAGCAAGAAAAAAATGTCAAAAAAAAAAAGTACCTGAATCTTAATCGCAGCTCTGAGGTAAATAGCTTGTTTTCTAGCTTCCTTGCCTCTCCACAAGGCTTGCAATGTGATAGCCGAAGATTTTAGAGTAGTAAATCTAGCACGTTCTTGAGCCATACGTGCAACAGATTGGATCTTGATGGCAGCGTTTTGTTTAACTCTGAATGCTTTCTTTTCCTTTTGCATCCTCCACTGTGCTTGAATCTTGACAGTAGCAGAACGAAGCTTTAGGTAAGCTCTCCTGGCTACAACCATACGTCTCTGAGACTAGAAAGAAGAGTAAGCAAAGATGTCGCTGCGCGAAGCTCCAAAAAAGAGAAAACATACCTGGATGAAAATAACAGCTCTCAATTTGGCAGCAAATCTTCTGGCTTGACGTCCACGCCATACCTTCTGAATCACAACAGCTGCAGCCTTGATAGATTCAACATGATTTCTGGCAACGTGACCACGCCAAGCAGCTTGAATCTTGGCAGCCGCATTAACACCTCTCTTGAGCTCTTGAGAAGCGTTAAATGCTCGTACCTGAACAAATGTGTAAGGATACATGCGTGTAAATCAAGTACAAACAATAAAGGATCATGTGACGTACATGTGTTTGAAGGACAATAGAAGCTCTTAATCTTGCATATTGTTTTTGAGCCAAAAACCTTCTGACAGTAGCTTGGGCTTTTTTGACCTTCTCAACATCTTGTTTGTATGCTTTTCTAGCCAACGATCCTCTAGCGAAACGTTGGATAGTGATAGCAGCACGTAATCGCTTGTAATCACGTCTTGCTTTTATTCCTCTAAACAAAGACTGTGCCTTTATAGCACCTTCTTTCAACGCAAGGAAAGAGCGCTGTTGGCGTATCATACGCCATAGGGATTGACCCTTTATAGCGCCAGCTTTAAGAGTATTAAAACGAGAACGTTGTGACATCATACGACAAGCAGCCTAAGAAGAAAATCATCAGCACAAAAGTCAAAAATAAAAGCCCAAAAAAAAAAAGTTTTTCGCTTTCACGACCAAGAGAGTCACCCTTTTTTGGCTCTTATTTTAATAACGTACTTGTATTGTAATAGCAGATGATTTTATCTTGTTGAACGAACGTTTTTCCTTGACCATGCGGAAAACAGATTGGATTTTGATTGCTGCTCTAATTTCTTTGACATGTTGTCTAGCTTTCTTGCCTCTCCATAATGCTTGTACGGTAATGATAGCACGGATCTTTGAGGCAAACTTTCTCGCACGGATACCACGCCATAGTGACTGTACAATGACTGCAGACTTTCGTAAAACTTGAAAGTTACGTTTTTCAGAGCACATGCGCCAGAACGCTTGAAGCTTAACAGCACTCGATTTCTCTTTGGTGTACTGCCTCTTCTGCTTTACCATACGCCATGTAGACTATTATTAGAGGTCAATAAGGAACAACAAACAAGCAACAGGTGAAATACTTAAAAAATAAGAAAGAAAAACGAACCTGAATGGTGATGGCAGAACGCAAACGCAAAGCTTCTTTTCTGGCCATCTTACCTCTCCATAGCTTCTGTACTGTAATAGCTGATGATTTAAGGTTCTTATACAACGAGCGTTGCTTAGCCATGCGGAAAATCGACTGAATTTTAATAGCAGCACGAAGTTTCTTAACATGTTTTCTTGCAGCAACACCACGCCATAAAGACTGAGCCAATATCATCACAGTCTTAAGTTCATTAAAGTCACGTCTCTCAGCCCACATACGCCAGAAAGCTTGAAGCTTAACAGCACACTTTCTCTGCTTTTGGTACGTCCTTCTTTCTTGTACCATGCGCCAAGTAGCCTTGTTGATGAGTAAGTCAAAGACATCAAAAAAAACAAAGAAGAAGAGATAAAAACTAAATACTTACTTGTATCTTTGTTGCTGACTTTTTGAGCGCAAGGAAGCTTGATCTACCTTGTCTACCACGCCATAATGATTGAATAATTGTTACAGCTTTGATTTTTGAAACAAAAGCACGTGCACGTTTTCCTCTCCAAAGAGATTGCAATTTGATTGTTGCATTGATAAGATTTTTATAGTCACGTTTTTGAACAGTCATCTTCCAAATAGATTGGATCTTAATAGCACCAGCCTTCAGAGTAGTATACGCTTTCTTCTGAGAAGACATACGCCATACAGCCTATACAATAGTCAGAACACAGTAAAAGATCTCTTGTGGCTGTAAAAGTCGTACTTGTATTTTGATTGCGCTTCCACGAAGAGCATTGTATTCAGAACGACGTTGGTGCATGCGAACAAGTGATTGTATCATTGTTGCAGCTCTAATCTCACTCTTCATTCTAGATGTTCGTTTACGAGCTAGAACGCTACGCCACAATGCCTGTAAAAGAAAGAATTTAGCAACAGAAGAAAGAAAAAGTGCAAAAAAGGCTGAACAGGCAAAAAAAACTTACTTGAACTTTGATTGTAGACTGGCGCAAGGTGTTGTATTTAGATTGAGCTTGATGCCTACGGACAACAGATTGTGCACGGATGATATTCTTGCGAGCAGTGATATAACGTTTCTTTGCAGCAAAGCCTCTAACGATAGACTGGAGACAAAACATAAGCACAAAAGGAAAATAATAACTAAAAAAAAAGAAAAACCATACTTGAATAGTTGTGGCAGCTTGTACTGCTTTCTCAAGTTGCTGCATTTGTGTTGCACGTCTGAAAGCGCTCTGTAAGAGTACAATACTTTCTCTTGTTGATGTGTACGACTTCTTAGCACTATGCATTCTCCAAATAGATTGAATCTTGATTGAAGCATTCTTCGAGCGGATAAACTGACGTCTAGCAACAACCATACGCATGAACGCAGTAATCTTGATAGAGGCACGCAACTCCTTAGTTGATTGCCTGGCAGCATTACCACGAGCAAGACTCTGAATACAAACGATAGAGCTTCTTGATTTAACAAAATCATTGCGTTCTTTGGTCATACGAATCAATGACTAAAAAGTAGAAATGTCAGAGTTTCGTCTTGATCTTTCTCTTTCGTACTTGGATTTTGACGATGCTCTTTAACGTAGCAAGCCTCTTGCGTGCAGCATACCCTCTGTAGGCTGTTTGGATAGTAGTAGCGGCCTTTATACGAGATACTAGGGTACGCGCTTTCTTTCCTCTCCAGAGCGCTTGAATTGTAACAGTGCTTTTTTTAAGTTGGAAGAATTCTTTCTTCGCTTTCCTTCCTCTACATAAAGCTTGAACCTTAATAGTGGACTCCTTGAGTTGCTTATAGTCTTTTCGTTGCTTAGAAGCACGCGCTGTACGTTGTAGAACACATGTTGCTTCCTTGATGCGAAGAAACTCTTTGCGAGCTCCAATTGCTTTAAAGCGAGACTAAAAAGAAAACAACGTTAGAATACAGACGTCTCTTTGATAAATATGCTTACCTGAGCGGTGATTGCTGCCTTACGAAGAGCAAGATATTGTTTTCTCTGCAAGTACATACGTACTGTAGCAGATAAGCGTTCCATACCTTTCAATATAGAACCAAATTTTTGGCATACTGTTGCACGTCTGAAGAGACTTTGTAATACAACACTAGCCTTTTCACGTTTGTCAACAACATTAATCTGATACCAACGACGCCAAGCTCTTTGAATAGTCCTAGCAGCCTACACAACAAACATGACAAGAAGCTCAAAAAACCAAAGCAGGAAGCAAACAAAAAAAAAGAAGAAAAGACTCTGACATACCCTTGTCTCTGCTGATAGAGATACAAGCCTGTTTGCCAAGTAAGCAACAAAGGTCATCATAATCTTCTCATCTGGAAGAACCTTAGCTCCTGGTGCTGTATCTACCCAACGGACTATAAAATGCAAATGTTAGTGACACATCCTTAATAAAAGCAACAAACATACGCATATCTGGGATTGATCCAAGGATACGAACAGCTTCTCTGATAAGACGGAAGTTCCTCTTCTCACCAGCAAGAGCACGTTTCTCTTCTTTCGTTGGCCCTGGGCTAAATGAACCGACCCAAGTTGAAGAGTCAATTGGTTCCTCCTGGATTTCTGTCAGCACCAAAAAAAAGAAAAAAGACGGAAAGCTTTAAAGTACGTACATTAGGATCGTCTTTGATAGGTTGATTCCTTGTACGCTCCCAGTCAAGTGTAGTAGAGTTAATCTTATCAAGAGGGATCAATCCAGGATGGTATGTGTGGATGATGTAGCACAACAACTTGCCATCCGCAAAACTTGTTGTAAAGTTCTCAACAGGAAGACCGTGCAAAGCACCAATAGTACGACACCACTCTAAAGATATAACGTTATTCAAAACAATTCTTTTAAAAGTGACAGTTAGAAATACGTACTTAAAAGAATCTGAAAGCCATCAGCGTTGAAGAAAATAACAGAAGAAGGTTCAGACGAAAACTAAAAAAAAAAAGTTAGCAAAATAAAAAAAATAACATTCAAAAGCTTTCTATAATCGTCACTAACCTGATTCTTTTTCTTCGTATCATATCCACCTAAAGCAGCAATTTCCTTTTCTAAATGCTTAGGCTTGATTATCTTTGGTAATGCCTTATGGACAATAATCTTCCAGATCAATCCAAGAGTCATAGGCAAATTACCATCAGAAATTTTTTCTCCGTTGAACTCAAGCACTATAACAAAAAACCCTTGTCAGATTTCTTCCAATACAACTTGTAGTATACAAATTCTCGTCGTACTTGGTACACCAGCTGCAGTGAAACCTTCTAGGACAGCTTGTGTGTTATGAACACGTTGGAATTTTGAAATCACAGGAGCACGAAGTTGACGTGTTAGTTTACGTTCTCTGTCTTCTACAATCACTTCATGAAGGTGTCCAAGACGGATACCATCTCGCAAGTCGACAGAAAGGTCCTAAGAATAACAACATTAACAAAAAACACCTCAAGAGAACAACCGATCAAAAAAAAAAGAAGGAAAAAAAAAAGACTTACTTCAACAGCGAGAGGATACTCGTCAACAGCAGATTGGAAGTGATATAATTTATACCCAAGTAGCTCAAGATGTTTAACAATATCACCATCTCCAAGCAAGTACTCACGAGCAAACATTGCTATAATCTCCTTGGTGCACTAAAAGAGAAGAAAAATATAAGACGCTTGTTTGTTTCATTGAAAAAAAGGTACCTTAAATTGTGCCTTGGTGCAGAAAAGACAAATGTCTTCTGGCACAATACGAGCGCATTTCAAGCCATCCAAAAGCCATACAATAGAAAAGAAGTTTTTTAATACGTGACGATCAAGTGCACGTTTATAACCAGGTTTGTATGTAAGATCAGGTAGTTGAAAAGCGTCATTAATTTGCTTTGAAAAGACAATTTTCTAAATAAAAAAAGGATTAGTTACCGCACATAGAAGTGAGAATAACGTTAAAAAGCGTTTTAGGGTCCTTTACTGTACATTAAAAATAGTATGAGAAAATATTCATGTGACACGTGATCCGTTAACTGAGATTTTTACGCATCTCGACGAAAAAGAAAAAAAATTATTTCAATCAAAAGTTTGCTCTACCTTAACGATTACCTGTGATAAGGCAGTCTCAATGTTGTTACTTGTCTTGATAGGTATGCGAAGGTACGTTTCCAATGCAAGTTTCAAGAATACAGGGTTGAAGCAAAGCAAGAGGTTGACAATATTCTGTCTTACTCCGAGATCTTGATACAACAATTTATCATCTCTAACGAGCAGCTGATCGCTGTTTATCTCGAAATTGACCTTCTCAAGTATCTTTCTACCCTTCAAGAGTACTTGACGTGCGTTTTGTTGAAGTATAGCGATTTTTATCGATTCTCGTCGTTTCTCAGTGATAGAGCGGTATACGCCAACATCAAGCTCTGGTACGAGCATATGGTTGATCCATTTAGAGAATCCATATTGCTGTTTGAGAGCCCATTGGGCAATCTACAAAAAGAAGTCAGAAAAAGTCCCGCCAAATCAGCTTTGATTTTTGAATATTCCCGCCAGTCTACAAAATTGTTTTGACGTTGTAGAAAACTCTCTACGTAGTAGAAAATAGTTGTGAGGCTACAATAACGTACAATTGGTTGCCTTGCGCTTCGCTGCGTTTGAGTAATTCTCATTTTACGCTTTACCGGAGCTTTAGAGTCTTCTTTGCCTTTGGTAACCAAAGCACGCGCTAAAGAACACAATAAGCGACTTTCTCAGCAAGTTTCTGTTTTTGGCGAAAAAAAGTAACGTACCACTCAGAGACATTCGTGGTTGCTTCGTAGGTGGTTTATAAGTGCTCACGCGACGAGATTTATCGTCCTTGTAAGAGTTGACCTGAAAACAAAGTGCGTTAGTACAACAGCTTGCTTCTTCTTTTACGAAAAGTATCAATACCTGAGTCATTGGTTCGCGCGTAGGTGAGATGCCTTTACTCTTTTGAGGAGTTTTCCAAAACTGTTGTCTGGCTTTAGCAGCAGGTGTCTTCATAACTGATGGAATCGCTTGGTTCTAAACGCAAAAGAGTTAGAAACAAATTTCAAACCTTTGAAGTCAGTACAGTGACAACGTACTTGGGTTTTTGGTGCTAATGAAGCACGAGCGAGAGACACTCGCGGTTTCGAGCGCTACAGTAGATTTGTTACAAAAAACACTCATCTAGTCGGGAGGGCACCAAAAAATTTATATGACGTACCTTGTTTGGTTTGACGCCTGTACCAAACAACATTGCTTGGTAGTGACCACGAGGAGGTGATTTGAACGAAATTTTTAATACATCGTTTCCAACGCGTTGTGGTGTCCATGAAACGGTAATAATTGCAGTACGTTTCGGAGGTACTGTTATTGATCCTTTTGGTGGTACGCGTATTTTAAACGACTAGTTTGATTGTGAGCTTTTTTGCGCGGTTGTATCAACGCTATTAAACACGTACGCTATCTACTGGTATGTTATCAAGTGTCAATCGAATTGCTTTGTCGCTTGGGTTACTTAGTGCCAATTTACTCTAAAAAATGCTTAGAAACGCTCTTAGATCATGTTTGATTACATTTTGAGTAGTTCCAATGCGAATGCAGCCGAAGTTTAATCTTGCTACTTCCGCAAACTGTTTTAAGATGATTCGCGCTTCAGGCTTGGTTGTAGGTTGTTTTTTAGGTGCCTGGGGCTTTGTTCCATGTTGTAACGGTAAAACGTTCTCTGAGTTTGATTTAATAATCACAAATGGGTGTTAAATAACGCGCATATAGTACCTTTATTCGCTACAGATGTCATTATATCGTTAATACATACTTTAGTTTTATTAGGGGAGAAGCGCGCACTTTTTATGAAAATTTGAAAAATCGCGGCAAAAATAATTTTGACCATTTGTGACATGACTTAACAGCAAGCAGTCACAAAAACAACTAAGCTAGTACGGTGAACGCTAGTACGAAGATTTAGACGTTCACGCTGGCGAAAGATGCAACTTATATAATGATTGTCGGCTGTGATGTTGAGTAGTATTTGTTATGAGCCTAAGATATCAACGACAGTATTGCCTGACCGTATAATAAATGGCAACGTTGTAGCTTGGAACGGGAGCATACTCTACATTGTAACGTAACTAAAAAGAGAACTGTACCCTAAGTATAGATGCGGCGCTTAATCTGGCAAGTCAAAAATGATGTAGTTTTCGTCATTTTGATTATTTTTCCCAAGTTAGCCGCTCCTCTTCAATAAACGCTCCAAATGTCTTCTTCAAAAGAAATACTACATTCCCTCACAGTGCTAAGAGAAACTAGTTTTAAGTACGTGCGTCGATTCGCGAACCGTCATAACTGACAAGAGTAGAGACCGCACCAGAAGCCGTAGTGCGCTATCACGGAAAGTTTCTGATTATTACCAAAAACTACTACAAAGGAGGCTTCCAATGTGCTTAGAAGAACGTCAATTTCCCACTAGAACACTAGTGGGTTTGAATAAAGTATTTTCGAGTGCTTGGCTCAATGACTCGACGATCGTTACTGGAACGAAGAACAACAAGGTTCCTTTTAACTCTAAACCATCTCTTAAATATAACAGCAACTAGTTATGTATCTGGGACGTCTCTCAAAGTGACATTGCGCCAAGAGAGCTAAAACTCCCTAAAGGTTCGTTAAACTTCTTATTTATCACCTCATCATTCTCACAATAGTAGGTACACCTTCCCTACAGCGTACCAACTGCGGTATTCATGCCATATCAGTAAACAAGTCCAAAACTTTTATGGGTTAGTTGTCTAAAAATACTCTCATCTTCGGTTGTTGTTACCTCATAGACTTATAGTTACTGGATCCCATAACCCATCTGATCTTGCTGTATTTGATCTTAGAGATGATTTTAAATGTAAAGGAGTGTTAGCTGGGCACGCTGATTGGTCATTCGACACTGAATTTATTTCTGATACTCACGTGGTTTCAGGTAAGGTTTATAAAACTTGTTATGTTAGAACCTTACCTTTTGCTACAGGCTCCAGAGATCACTCTATATGCGTGTGGGATGTATCTAAAGCCACCGAAAACAAGTACGTATTGTTCAGTACTAGGTAACCAAAGTGACATGTTGTTTTTAGTGACACTGGTATTGACATTTCTACTCCGTTGTGTACGTTTTTCTTTCAAATTCTACAAGTCCTAATAGATTACAGTATCAAGAAGGCATGCTAGTAAAATAAGGGCAGTTGTTGCAAGTAGTATTGAAGATGTACGGATTATTTAAAGATGGTGTTTGTCTGATCTTTTCTTCAGAGTATGTTTACACTTGGGAGCAATGGGATTTTGTGCAAATGGTCGAAGACTCAATTTACTGTTGTACGGCTTGTTATTGATAGCTATTGCATCTGACTCCTTTTTAATGTAGAAGTCTTCTTTAGTATTACCAGATGAAAATGAGCTGGTATGTATGCATGTCGATGACAGACGTGGCATTGTGACAATAGGTAAAGATTGTTTTACATCATGTTCTTACATGTGTTCTTGCTAGGTTCACAGAACGCTGTTAGCATAGTTGATGCTAAATCTAATCGGTTAATTAAGGTGATAGAATCACAAGACAGTGATTGGGGTAGGTGTATGCGAAGAGATAAAGTGTGTATTTATTTTCTTTTAGGAGTACGCACTGTATCGTGCCGAAATGATATTATTACGATAGGCGGTGGTATGGGCCGTTTGTCGTTCTATGATCTAAGAATCAATGCTTTTACGACTATTTGTAAAGTGAATACACTTGAGGGCGTCGTAGAGAAGAGGTATTTACAAACAGGCGCAGGACATCTGGTATGAAACAATCACGTGATTTCGTCTGACGAATAATTATTTCTAACTTGTTTGGTTTTAGTCGCGAAATGCCTACTACCACAGATACTTTGCAAACTGGAGACATATACCAAACGCCATTTACACCCACGCATATGATCCATCAGGTACGTAATTAAGGTTAACTTTGTTACGCAAGTGGATTTTGTAATGGTTATTATAGGTACACGTCTCTTCTTAGCCGGAGGTCCAATATTGGTACTGGTATTTTTAGGAGGGATTTTATTTATGTTTATTACAGGCTGGGCTCAGTGGATGCTATGCTGCTGTTTGGTATTAGATAGAATCAAAGTTAATGTCAATCATTAACTAAGTACTGAAACTGTTAACATCAGAGTAACATTTTGTAAATACACATGTGCATAGGATATTCGCAAAAAAACATTAAAAATGTTTTGACATAGACGATCAACCTGTTGTACTTCAATTGACCGCATGCGCCTACAAGGACGTTTGTCTAGAAAGAAGAGTATTAGGTAGTTGCAAATACTGCTGTTGTATTTTGTTAGAGTTCTAACACTCTCAGTTGACTTTCTTCTATCAACTAACCAAGGAACACTAAGTAAGACGATGTTGAGGGGAAGACAACATGTCTTGTGGCTCTAGTGTAGCTCCAAGCATTTGTTATATTATACAAGAACACTTGGAAAATAAAAGAGGTTTTTACAGTTTTTATAAAAACAAATTGAAAAGAAAAGTTTTGGGTGGGATGTGGGTGATTGCTGCTCGCCATGTTGTTTAAGCTTTGGCGGTTGTTGTTGTTGTTGATTTATACGAAGTCAACTGAAGTTTACCCAAACGTCTGTAACGGAGTAAAACACGTGTACAGCCATTAAAGCTATGGCAAAGCCTTTTTATTCAGTGCATTTAATATGAATTTAATTACATCTATCATAATCCCAAGAATGTAAAAAAATCGTCATCAAATTTAAATACAATGTGCAAAAAAGTGAGAAACTGTAGCTTTGTAAATACCATTTTTGCATCATTCCCAAGTTGAGGTAACATCAATTTAAACATGTCGTTTTGGAGGTTCTTTATTTCTTCAATACCACCTTTTTTATGTTCACTGTAGTTATCTTTGTATATTTCATAGATGAGCTCACCATTGCCGTAAAGTGACAATTCTTCTTTATAAGAGCCCCTATGCAGTGGTAAAATGAAAACGGGATTTTGGATATAAATCCCACTAAATTCCTTTGTTTTAGGGATTTTTAAGATAATTTGTGAAGAATTCTTATTTTTATTTTTTTTTATGGCAGGATTTTTGATAGAATTACCATAATATTCCCTTAAATATGGAATTTTCAGAATTATTGTACAAAATCCACCAAATAATGTACTAATTTAGTTAGGGTTAGGGTTAGGGCTAGGGTTGAGGTTTATGAAAGTACAAATTAAGTTAGGGTTAGGGTTTAGTTTTATATTTGCAAAAAACCATAGACACCTTAGGTACATAGGTTTTTCTAGCAAACAATATCCACATGCTATTATTAAAGGTGAAAAAACCAATGGTACAGGTTAAAGTGTGTTAATCCAAAAAGTAATGGAGAATGCATTTTAGGTGGTTTGGAAAATCACTTAAACATAAATATCTCTTACTTATCTGTTTTAGGATGATTAAAGCATTGCAACAGCCTTATTACACCATTAAAGAATGTATTTAAAGCATTAACTCCAAGTATGTTGTTTTTAAAGCTTATTTCCACTTAATTTATCAAAAAACCCTACGTGTTCTTAATTTAGCGTTTACAAATGCATTAATTATTGTTCAGGCTCTCAAAACCAAATGCGATCAAATTACTTCTTTCGTTTATGAAAACACAATGTATTTAACTTGTACATATTATTTAGGATGTTTGTATTTTGTAATGATCAATAAATAAAATGACTTTGCATTAAATCTGAACCAAAGTATCGAATAATATTTTGTGTAATTTATAAAGTATTTTTTATTGAAATCTACAAAAAATACATTAAAAAATGCTATCTCTTTAAGGACCAAGCTCCCGCATATATGCGGGATTTTGTTTTGAAGTATTTTTTGCTAATAAATTACTTCTTGGCAATGAAGTTTTGAGACATATAAATAATGGTTCATGGGTATATCATGTGACGTTATTGACAGGATTTGAATTTTAACCAAGGAGCAGTGATGGATTTTTGTTATGTTAAAAAATTATTTTAAAACATACTTTTGTTACTTAACAGACTAATAACTGAATACCATGTTTATTTAAACACCTTTTATAACTGTTAATCTTCTAAATATCTGCGCTCATCATGGTAATGAGTGAAACAAGGTGTATAAAAAGACCCAGAAGTGGGTTTTGTACCCTTGAATGGAGTCATACATAAAAACTTATCACATATTCGGCATTTGAAGTTAACATCTCTTCTTGGTTCACAATAAGCACAATTTCCTCTTGTAGGTACCCACACAGGCATATGCTCATGTTCTGATAGAACTCTTTTGCGTTTGAGTGTCAATTTGCGTTGTTTTTTCATTTGTTGACATTTTCGAGGAGATTTTTTGGCAGTTCGTTCAGGAGCAACGTGAGTAAATATGTGGTCTGTAAGATTTTCTAAAAACTTTTTAGTTGATATTTTCTCATTTCGGTAATAAGACAACATCCAACCAGCATTTACAACTGCTGTATCAATCATCCATTCAAAATAAGCCATGTACCAATGGGTTTTTTTTCTAAACGTTGAATAGCTGCCTCGTTTTTGATCAGCAACATCAGAACCCATCATGTACTTGTTGTAATCACGTAAAGCAAGAGGCATATTGTACGATTTCTTTCCATTTCTGCCTTTTTCTTTACGTAAAACAGGAGTGTGTTGAATTACATGAATGTTGGATACCATGTAAAATATCTATGTGTGTTAGTATAAATGATAATATATTAATTTTGTTGTACCTTGCTATCATGAATTTGATACAATGCTCCTACTTGGTTACGATGCATGCTTTCCCAATGTCCTTTTTCTGCAGTTACAAAACTTTGGCTGATTATCAATGTGGCTGCTTTTCTATTGCTTCGTACAGTTCCACAATACAATATGTTTCTGGCATTTAACTCTTGCACTAACTCCAAACCAGAATACAAATTGTCAGCATATAAATGAACTTTATGTCCCTCTTGCAACGTCATTTGATCAATAAGTGTAAGGATTTGTTTTTTCATCTCAGTTCCTGCCCTTGGACAAGTGATAAATGTAAAAACATATCCTCCCTTTAAAGTGATACAATCAAGCACAAGGCCTACACCAATTGGTTTGGCCATTCTGGTATGACGCATTGGACCTGCATAGCTTGTATTTTGATAAGCATCAACACAATAAAAAAATTGTACTTATGTGCTTTTACACTTTATGGTTTCCTCATCTGCTGATAAATCACGCCCAGGAGTTACTAACTCAAGACAGCTTGTGCGAAAACTATCCATAAATGACTTTGCTTTCCACCAATATGGAGCACCATCAGGTCGTTGTCGGCCTTGTACAAAGTGCAAAGCATGATGGATTCTCAAAAACTCTTTTCTACTCATTGCTTTAGCAATAGACTCATTATGAAATGATGGGTGATCTCTCCAGTAGTCTTTTATTGCAGGTGCATGCATCATCCCTAAATCAATGTTAATTATACTTACTAGCATTTATTTGTACCCATTGTATATCTTATTGCCATGTAGGTTATCATTTGATCAACAGTTATGTTTTCTCCCCACTCAAGTCCAACTTTTGCTCTGCCGTAATTAGAAGTTTCGATACACCAATTTTGTAATGTCTCATATGGAAAAAATAGTTTCCACATGTCATATTCAGTACAATTGTCAGGAGAGGGAAAGTCATCTGGCAAATTGAGTATGGGATCATAGTCACATACTCCCTTTGGAGAATATGATTCATTAGAATTATTCACCCATTTTTGTGGAGAATACAAATTAGCTGGTGTCACAATGTCTTCAACACCTTCATCATTTCTAACAGGTGCTTCATTTACTTTTGCATTGTCAGATATCTCATCTATCTCCTCCATTTCACTATCAGACATGTTCTCCTCAACTAAAAAACACTATTACTAAAACGTGGATATTGTACAAAATTGTTTTGTATATTGTGAGCTTGTAAGTTGACAGAATCGAACGGAACCACTCCCAATCGAACCGCAGGACAATTTTACACCATGTAAGTAGGTAGGCAATAAAAAAATTTCGTGGATATTGTACAAAATTGTTTTGCAAATTGTGAGCTTGAAAGTTGATGAAATCAAACGGGACCACTTCCAATCGAACCGCAAAACAATTTTACACCATGTAAGTGTCAGGTAGGCAAAAAAAAAAATTTTGTGGATATTTTACACCATGTAAGTAGGTAGGCAATAAAAAAATTTCGTGGATATTGTACAAAATTGTTTTGCAAATTGTGAGCTTGAAAGTTGATGAAATCGAACGGGACCACTCCCAATCGAACCGCAGGACAATTTTACATCCATATAGATAGAAAAGGAACAGAAACATTTTTGTGGTTTTTTTAAATAGTATTCTTTGAATTATGAGCTTCAAACTCAATGAATCAAAACGATTTTGCTTTGAGGCTGTTCGCAGCCATATTTAACATCATATACAGGTGTTTTCTAAAAGGAGAAACTTTTTTCTAAATTAAGAAATACTCCTTTACATTGCAGTTTTGTGTATTCTAGATGCTTATAATAGCATATAACATACCTGGAATATCATTTGAGGCTATTTCAGACTCATCACTTGAATCAGGAAAGGAGATACTATCAGAGTCATACTCTATTTCGTGGTCTATCAATGGCTGTGTGTCCACTAACTCCTCCATACTTTAGGTTTAAGGGTTTTATTTAGTTTAAGGAGTACAATAACTTAAATCCCGCATATATGCGGGATGGTCCCCAAAGAGATAAAGAATACATAGAGAATTCTATATAAAATACATATGCAATTCCAAAAGTAATACTTTAAGAATTCTATGAGTAATACTTACGGAATTTCATATAAATTCAATGGGAATTAAGGAAGAGTTTTTCCGTTTACTTTTCCCATAGGAAAACAGGGTGGATTACTTAAAAATTCCCATTTCTATTTTACTACTGTGTGGTGCCCATCTTGTACTGTAGAAGTCAAGATCAATTGTACCAACACTTGCATTAACTGTAGTTGTTGAACAATAGTCCTTGGCTATTTCTGTTCTGTCACAATCTATGGTAGATTAGCAAGCAAGTAACAAAGTCACATAAGTAATTTAGGCACAAAGCAAACACATAAATTGCCTGCAAATCCTTTTAATGAAAGGCAAACTTGAGGTGACTCAAAAAATAGTTGATTGTACAACTGTTGATGGTGATAAAGAAACTCTTACATACCTTCCTTATGAACCTCAACAAGTTGACTCAATAGCACCAATTGATTTATTTGTTTTTCACTGTCACAAGCTGGTATTGAAAAATCTTCCTCTGGTTCAAACATTGTCTCGTCTTTTGTGTCTTCATTTTTCTTTAAAAATTCTCTCATTGATGTTATCCATTTGTCAACACGAGATTTGAACTGCCTAGTAAGTGCACTTGTTTGTATGGTTGAGTTTATGTGCTCTTGTAATGTCAATAGCATGTTTTGTTTAGCTTCTTGATTATTTCTGATATCTGGAATGTTGAGATGCTCACTCAGGTCGTACAGTGATTTAATGACTTTATTCCCATAGAAAATACCAACACGCTTTGTAATATCTTGAGAGAGTGATTCTAAAAGCACTTGGGTAGTATTTAACTGTTTTACCAGTTTATCGTCTGATAACGACTCCAAAGCATCTGTGCAATGGTTGGTTAGCTTTGTTATCTTCTTAGGAGGTTCGGAAAGCGATGATGATGCGCTACGCTTCATTTTATTGATCTTAGTGTTATTCAGTTTAAATTCATTGAATTTGGACATGGACTGTTAATGTGAAACGCAGGATACACACGTACATGTGTTCTTCGCTGAAATTGGTCAGTATGTATCTAGTAAGAGGCCTTCCACTAAAACATGATTTCTTCGAAATACACCAGCCTGCCTCCAAGTTTACTACGGGCAGCTAATTGCACATGTTTCTTACGGAAAAACAAATATGTGAAACTTGGACAAAAACAGTCAAAAATTCGGCACACTAATTATCCTATATTATGCCATAGGAACTATTTAGAAAGTCCCCTTTTAGTGGGGTGGCAGAGGCATAGCCTAGCGGCGACTGAGCGCCATAACCCAGTTGTCTCCCTTTGTGGCGAACAGTTCAATATCACTTTGAATTTTTACTTTTTTTCGACATTTAAGTACACGTTTCTTAATTTCGACCGCGGTATCACGTGACTTAAATTCGTAATAAAACAGCTTTTATACTTACTTTCAACGTTGTGGGTTCCTCTATCACAGCTAGCTGTTATTAATTAGACAAACATAGACGATATGATGCTTTGTACCTCAAAGCGTTGTAGAATTGACAGTACCACCAGTACAAGCTTGCTACAGTTACCGACCGAGATATTAGCACACATCTTGCGTCAAACGACCAAATCGCGATTTGCAGCTTGTCAGACATGTCATTTGCTTGCTTCTATTATTCACGATGTTATTGGATACCACGCTATTATAATTACAACATTAGCTCAAGCAAAATCAGCTGTACAACATCCTGGGATTCTTAAATACACAAAAATCTCGGTACCTTATTTGCATGACAACATTGCCAAAGCACTTGCTGGAGTTCATACTATTTACCTTGATAACACTTCAGTTACTGATGAAGGTGTCAAAGCACTCGCTGGAGTTCATACGATTGACCTAGATAACGGACCCACGTTTTTTCCGAATTTTTCGAAAGAAAAAATTCGAAAAAATAGAATTCGATACAAAAACTGAATGCCTATACCCACCAATAGATCACTATATGTGAGCGAAGGTCGGGTTCTAGTTCCGAGCACAGCGAGGACCCGACCGTAAGTGAACCAGGCGCTTTCTAGTTAAGTGGACTGCCCTAGCTATGCATCTTTCTGCATCTTTCTACACTTTCGAATTTTTGTTTTCGGAAAATTCGGAAACAACTATGGCCCCCTAGATAACACTTCAATTACTAATGAAGGTGTCAAAGCACTCGCTGGAGTTCATACTATTTACCTTGGTGGCACTTCAGTAACTGACGAAGGTGTCAAAGCACTTGTTGGAGTTCATAATATTTCCCTCAATAACACTTCAGTTACTGATGAAGGTATTAAATCACTTGCTGGAGTTCATACTATTGTCCTAGATAACACTTCAGTAACTAATGAAGGTGTCAAAGCACTTGCCGGAGCACATACCATTTTGCATGATTAGCCAAGGTTTCCATAATTTACAAATTACTTGTAAGAGTACAGCTAACTCAATGATTTTAAATACACGTTTATTAGTCATTTCGGTTATTTTTGCTGTTTTTACTGTGTAAGCAGTTTCGATTTCTCGGGTTTTTCTGAGAATAACGTGACAGTTCACATTATGAAAGTCAAAGCGTCCTAAACGAGGAACACAATGGCGTTTAAAACACAATGCGTAGTAACTCTATGGTATCTATTGATTTCACTATTGACCACTATTGATGTCACGTGGAGTTTACCAGTAAATTCTTTTTGGTCATATTGTAAGGTACCAACAGACGTTTTTATTGCTTTTGGTGATTCTGTTTATGAAAAGCATACGTGCTATATCTGTTTGTTAAACATTGATTAGAGACGAAATAATGATTGTCTAGTAGTATTCGAAGGTGGATATGCTTTATCTCCAACCAGCGAATCAGGGCTCAGACAAGAGTTTAACAGTATAGCACAAGTTAAGATATGTTTACCTTTTCATCAGATAAAGCGATCAGAACGCCTAATATATTGCTACACCAGGTGTGCTGAGCGTAAACCTATGTACCCAGTAACGCGTATTTGGTACATGCATAACTGTATATTTCAGCTGATTCTTTTTGGAGAAATCAAATGAACTCAGTTTTCAGCTTCAGACTGTTTTACATTCTTAAAATAACGTCTTATGTTCAGGCACGTGCTTCTTTTGTTATAGTAGAAACTGTATATTAACTCACATGTACATTGTTGCTTAAGACCAACGCTTTATGAGTTTGCCTTAAGTCACAATGTACTGGTAAGATCAAAAATGTACATTCAACTATTGACAGCTTAACGAACTAAGCAACAAAAGTTTATTCTGTATTTGAACACTTAAGTAACTAATTAATGACTACTACATCCATCACCTCAGGAGCAAAATTATTGAGGTTCTTAGGTTGGAGGATTCCAGAACTATGCGTCCCCAGGTATTTCTTCACCATCTTTGTACATTGACCATCTTGAAAGTTGGCCATTTTCATCCCACACTTTGTGCTCACCATTTAGTTTATCATCAGCATAGGTTGCTTGTACAGCAAGTTGGCCATTACGATGCCACTCTTTGTACTCCCCGTTTTTCATACCTTTAATTACTGTGGTAACTAGAGCGAGTTGTCCATTGTCATACCAATGCTTAATCTCGCCCTCTATCTTATAATCAATATACTTAGTGTATATTGCAAGTTGTCCATTGTCATGCCACTTCTTACACTCGCCATTTGGCTTGCCATCGGTAAATGAAGTGTAATGCTGAAGCAGTCCATTCTCATTCCACATTTTTAAATAAACTTTTTTACCATCATCATATACGGCACTTAACTCAAGTGTACCGTCTTCTCTCCACTGTTTAAATTCTCCATGTTGTTTACCATCAGAAAAAGGAGTATAAGTATGAAGCTGTCCATTACTATGCCAATTCTTCAAATCAATATATTTCCCATTAATAAATTTAGCATGTGATGATAATGTCCCATTTTCATGCCATTGCTTTGCTTCTCCATATTCCTTACTGTCTACATATATAATCACTGTAGATAATTTTCCATTCTCATAAAACTG
The DNA here is from genome assembly GCA_038496445.1 of Trichosphaerium sp. ATCC 40318. Lineage (NCBI taxonomy): Eukaryota > Discosea > Flabellinia > Trichosidae > Trichosphaerium > Trichosphaerium sp. ATCC 40318. The sequence goes on along the minus strand of JALMLS010000594.1, from coordinate 128,404 downwards.
CTTCACTTCTCCGTTTTTCTTACCATTAACAACAGTTAAGTCAATACAAAGTATTCCATTCTCATTCCATTGCTTTATTTCTCTTCCTTCACCATTAACGTATTTAATGACTGCCTCAAATTGTCCACTCTCACGCCATTGTTTGTATTCTCCGGTATTTTTACCATCTTTCATCATGACGGTGGCGTATAACTGGCCGCTCTTATACCAATACATCCACCAGGTCTAAAATTCTCGAGCTGTTTTTATGGTAGATACCATGAATTTGTGGTATAATTATACCATTGATTCCAATTTTATACCACAAATTCCAGTATAATATACCATAAATCAAAGGATTTATACCATGAAACAGCCAAATTATACCATAAATATACAGTAGAAAGTGCGAATTTATACCATATTTTTTCACCTGAAAAAATGCATTATATGGTATAATTCTACCATAAAACATGGTATAAAACACAGTATAATACCATAAAGCCTGGTATATTATACCTTAAAACTTGGTAGATTATACCACAAAACCAGGTGTATTATACCGTGTAAAAACTGTTCTAAAAATAAAAACACATTTATTAATACATCTTTTTTTTGTTTACATCCGTGACCTTTAGTTTTGCCCATGTCCTTTTTTGCAGTGATCAAATAACCTTAAAAGAACAGATTGTACTTGCTGTAAGTGCATTGAATGGATATAGCATGAAACCTAAAAGAAGAGTTAGCGCCGGCTTGGTTTCTTGTACACAAAATAAATAGTCATACAAAAATTGTTGTTTTGTTGTGATGGCAGCACTGAGAGTAACAAATGACCTGCACAGTGAAGCCAAACCAAGACTAAAACAAAGAAATGAAAATAGCTACCAACCTCATCGGAAACGAGTTCTAGCGGAATAGTACCTGGTTGGGCGGCTAACACGTTTTGTTTTTTTTATATCACCTATTAAGCCTGTAAAACCTATGGCAAACAGCTTTAAAACAACTACTTTCTAGCGTACCTTGTGTTGTGCGGGCGATAAACTGGTCAAGACTTAGTTTTATGCCCTGGCTTAGCCAATTAGTTTACAATATCACTCGTAAGGTCAACGCATGGGTGCAGAGCCTAAATGCTATCTGTTCTGGCAAATGCGGGTGTTTAGTAGGAAAAAAACCAAAAAAATCCAAAAAAATCCAAAAAAAACCAAAAAACTCGAAAAATGGGTAGGCTCTGAAACAACTTTGCCTTATAACACTAATTGCGCGGTTTAACACACATTGGGGCATATATCAAGAATGTCAAAAAAAAATAAATAATTTTGCTCCTGATTTGGTAAATGAGGCTGTATGGCGTTGATTGAGTGTAAAAATGCCTATGGAGGGGAGAAAAAAATGAGAGCTGGAGAAAAAAACCTCCAATTGGAGGTTTTTTGCGAATGGGCATTTTTCGAGCGCTAAACGCGTTTTTGGTGTGTCTACCACTGTAGCGTTCTAACATGGGGTACGCGGAGTGGTTTCTTCCTCAAATACCATTAATCGGAGAAAGTTGGCCAATTTATCCCTAAAACGCCCGTAATTGGGGCGCGTTACCAGATTTCTCTCTTAAAACTGTTTTTCACACATTTATATGCCAATTATGTTCAATAACAGCTACTGTCAAAGCATTGTGTGGTATGGCGTTTGTGTAGATCCATATGCTATTAAATCAAGTGCAGACCAAGTGAGCTTTGACTAACTTATACTTATACAGTATAATACCACGGTATAATACCACATTTTATGGTATAATTATATGGTATAATGCATGGTATACAATACTGTAAAATACAGTATAATACCATGGTATAATACTGTGTTTTATGGTATAATTATATGGTATAATGCATGGTATAATATACTTTAAAATGCAGTATAATACCATGGTATAGTACCATGTTTTATGGTATAATTATATGGTATAATGCATGGTATAATATACTGTAAAATGTGGTATAATACCATGGTATAATACTGTGTTTTATGGTATAATTATATGGTATAATGCATGGTATAATATACTTTAAAATGCAGTATAATACCATGGTATAGTACCATGTTTTATGGTATAATTATATTCTATAAATTGAGATATGGTATAAACATGGTATAATGGCTGTTATACCATTTGTCCAAAAAACATGGTATTATACCATATTTTATGGTATAATTATATGGTATAATTATGGATTATACTGAGCTTGTACCATAAAAGGTGATTATACCATAAAATATGGTATTATACCATGATAATTTTCAGACCTGCACTTACCTTTTTTTTCAAGGTTGGCATTGTAATGAGTGTTCATCGCAGCTCTTTTCGAGAGTACATGGAACTTTGAGAACGTTTCTGCGTTGAAAGTGCATAAATACCGTTGAATATCAAAGGGAAGGTCTAGTAGAGTATGAACGGTATTGTTTGGGGTATATATACCCCACGCTTTGGCGATTTATGATCCTTTGGAGTCTAAAATATCTTAGAGAGCGTCGTTGCCATTAAAACATTGTTGACTTTATTTCTTGCGAAAACATACCTTAGACATAGGTTATCACGTGATAGATATTTCTTAAAAGTACAAATTTATCAGATACTTGTTGTACGAATGCAGTTGACTCGTTTTGGGTGATATTTTGGACAATGAACACCAGACACAGCGTTGTAAAAAACAGTTAGTTGACGCTTTGTTAGTTTGTTGTGTAGCGCTGGCTGCTACGATTTCAAGACGCAAGTCTTATGAGTCGGCATAGTGAGAGAGGCAGTTCACGTGCTTAGACATGCTATGGTATGCGTTATGCCGTTGTTGAAGCATACAGTTCGCGCGGATATAACTGGGAGGAGAACGAAGAATAAATACGTTTATTGTCGGCTTTGCATTTCAAGCACACGTTGCCTATTTCTCCTATACATTGCTTCATTTCTCTCACGGCTTCTTTTTACAACTTTATCTATATTGTTTCTATACTGTACCAATGGATCCAACTGTTGTCTTTTCTTTGAAATCATCTTTAGTTTCTCAAGTTCTTCTGTTAACTTTTTTATGGAATCCTTGTATTCTTCATCTTTGCTTTTTAATTGATTGTTTTGTATCTGTAGTGATTTTATTATCTGCCTTGGTGATGGTTTCTTCGGGCTATTTCTATTTTGTGCCTAGTACTATTAATCCAGTGAGTTTATTTGAAGTCAACTTACATCTACTATGTTCAAGCCGTTTGGTAACTTTGTGTTAAAGTCCTCAATGTACTTTGCCTCATTCTCGTTTAACCATGTTTCTTTTATTACTAAGTCCTGAGCTGACTTACTAAGCTTTGAAAGGATATATATCCAACTACCATACTGATAACAGTGAGGCATATGCTGTAAAAGAAAACTCAGAAAAAATGGAGGATGCTTTTTTGTCGTTCTCAATAAATTCCGTTTTTACCTCGTATGCTTCTTTGTTTGCTTCAAGGTAATCAGCTTTGAATGCCTTGCCTTCTGTGTGGTTTATAGACTTACTGAAGTACATATTTTTATATTTCGCTAGATATTTACAACAATGAACAACAGAAGCTGCAGTGACTACATCAACTAGCTGTTTGTTTTGGTTTAATAAAAAATTAAGTACTGCCTTAGGTTCATTCCCTCTAGAGGACTCCTTAATAAACTCAAGACATTCTAATACATCACGACTATGAGGACCAGACGTAGCTTTAGGAGAACCGCCTAATCGAGCACGTATAGTACTAGCCTTGCCTATATAGCGCTAATCCAAAATAAGCACAATGATTCTGCTCCAAAAAAAAAGAAACACTCTCAACGCACAGAATATTTCTCACGGACAGGATCATAAATAATGATACCGTATATGCAAGCATCACCTCTAGTTGCTTCAACACAGATTTCTCTTTTGACATTGTCAGTGGGTGAAGAAGAATGAAGTTTAAAGAAAAAAATTGGCGCCGTACTCAAATCCGTGAAATTCCTGGGCATGTGGTGTTGCTGTGTGAAGCGGTTTTTCCGCGTAAGAAAAATTCAAAAGCCACTCACCTGTCAGCTGTAAGTGTGCGTGTTTTAAAACGCGTCAGAATTAAACGTACGTGTTCTTTCGTTCTCTTCTTTTCGTTTTAACGTAATGCGACTATACGGTAGTGTATGGCTTCGTGGGTTCTCTGGAACATAGCATGCGTTCTCACATAAGTACCTACGTCATGTTGGTTGATGTAAAGTGTCGGTTACGTACTGAGCGTATGGTTGAAAGGTTTTTATCTTCTTTGTTCTCTTTTTGACTGAAGGAGCTATTGAGTGTCATTAAAACGTGGTATTATTCTAAATAGCGAACAGTCACTCACAATCTTGCTTTGAGGGCGTCTTTTTCTGTTTTACAGGCGTATGAGGGCACTCCGACACTACTGATTCCATTGTGTGTAGGCTGACTTATACCGAATGTAACGGACAGTTGTAACGTTTGATGTAAGTTCTAATTTATTACTATTTACAGTTTAAGTAGGATAGATAACTGATGAAAACAGATAGAAATTTATGGAAAATTTCATATGATACACCATGTGGAGACCAAAGCGCTTCTGTTGTGAATGAATAGGCATATTCACCAGTATTCATTGTAACGGAACAGTTGTAACGTTAATGTAAGTTCTAATTTATTACTATTTACAGTTTAAGTAGGATAGATAACTGATGAAAACAGATAGAAATTTATGGGAAATTTCATATATTTTCTACTTCTCATTCAGTTCTCAAGTAATTCCATACGAATTCTATCCAAGTTCTATAGGAATTCTTAGCATTACATGATACTCAACCGCAACCATTCTTGAGTACTGTGAATGAGTACCAAATTGTAATTACAAAATTCTTATCGCATTCAACAAGGCTGGCCGCTTACCTTAATTCAAAGGCGCCGTCCTAAGTTAGGTACCTAACAGCGTACAAGATAACCAATGCCAGCCAAGCCCAAGTGAGCCACTACCTTTGAGTTAGTCTAATCAATCTACAGCGTACTTGATAACCAAGACCAGCGAAGTGCAAGCAAGCCACTAAATCGAGTTTTCGGCAAAAAAAAACACACTATACGGTATAAAAATGCTCGGAAACGGTAGATACAATGCATTTATTGCGATTAAGCACATGTTTGCTTTTTTACCGTGTCACTATTTTATTGACACGCAATTACAGCTTGAAAATCGTTTATTATGTGGTTTATTGCGTAAGCAACGCGTTAAAACGCTTGTTATCAATGACACGAAAAAATAGCAAAAGTTTCTCGTCGCACAGTGCCGATCCTGTACACTTCCTTTTATGAGCGGTCCTCATTGGCGAAATAAACGTATCTGGAGAGGGTTTGAAGCTCAAAAGCGTGTGGGCACAAATTTTTTTTCCAGTTTGAGAGACTACGTTAACATCTCCGCCTAAAGCACAGTTGATAGACCCCATATCGAGATTGCCCACAAAATTGTGCAGACTTGGTATTGCTAGTGGCAAGTCAAAGGTCGTAATCTGCGATTTTTCGGTGCGGAGAAACTAATATGACACCCTGAATCACAAATATAAGTCTCAACCCTTCTAATAAAAAACTTTCAAAAAGAAAAAGTCATGTGATTTTTAACAAGAGTGCAGCCATAGGTTCAGGCAATAATGGCCTTGAGAACTGTTCCCAGATTTTTATTCATGAATAAAAAAACAAGTGCCGAGTAACTTTTTACATTGCAAAAAAAAAAGTCCAATAAAGAAAAATTTATTAATCACGTGTTGTTAGTTTCAAATTCTTGTTTAATACTCTAGGTAAAATGGATGCCAAGGCTGAGCATCATCTCATTGTTTGAATAATTCCATGTTAGCCAAGGCCTGAAAATTGGCTTTGGCTTCTATTACTTTTGCATCTGGTACTTCTCCAAAGGTGTATCTTTTACAACTGCATATCAAATAACAATCTGCCAATGACTGAGCACTAAGAAGGTTACAATTAAACCATTTTTGAATATGAGCAGGCTTGGTTTCAAGCAAACACTTCATTAAGTACAAGGTACTTCTGGCATCATCCATTCTAGAAATACCACTTCCTACACAGTGTAAATAATACCAATAAAGACTGTTAGACTAACCATTCCAAGTTTTTTTCGCTGCAGCATGCCAGTTGTTATCATTGGGTGAGAGAAGGTGATGTACAACACTTGGATAGATGATATGAAGGCATCCAGGTACTGTTATCTCAACCACCTGTTAAAAACGCTTAACACTACATCACAACACTTGTAAATAAAATCATACAGAATTAGTGCCTCCTTTGATGGTGTTAAAAGCATTTCCACCGTCAAAAAACATCAAAGTGTCTTTAGATAGCTTGCCAAGAGTCACAAGTTTATCCAAAAAAAACTTTACATATTCTTTGGTCTCACCAACATAGGCTGATTTGCTTTCCATCCATTGGACCCATTCGCTGCTAATATCCATTTCTTCATAAACATTGTTAAGGTGCATAATTTTGGCCTTTATACGCTTTGTAAAACCTACTACATAGTTAGTAGAGTCTTTTAAACAATGGAAAAAAAAAATTAAGTATTGGTGTTGATCTCCAGTACGTTTGTGGGTGTCACTAGGTCTAAAAGCTGGACTGTAAGTAAAAGCCATCACATAAACCTCTCCTGAATAAAAACAAAGAGTAATCAATGCATTGGTATACTTGGTATAAGTGTTAGCATCCACTGGTGAAGTATTTCCCCTACACAAAAGATGAAAAAAAAAAAAGAACAATAAAAAAAAGTACTTTGGTGTGAAGGATGTTGATCGCTTATGTGAGTGCCTTGTATAGGTAAAATCGATAGAAGCAACCTGATTAGGATTTCTAGAGGTTATTTTAGATCGAACATCTTGCAGAAAAGTCCACATCTCTTGGGCAGCAGTTTCATAGTTGGTTTTTGCTGAAGCTCTTCTGGCTTGGACCTAAGCATATTAAATACACTTATCTAGTACTTTTAACAGGTTATAAAACACTTACCATCTTGGAAGTCATGTTTAAAGAGGCAAGTATCTTGCTAACAGTGCTTAATGATCGAATGTCAACCCCCAAAACATGATTGATAAAACTTTTGACAGTTTTTAAAGATGTTATTCTTTGGTGTTTTTCTGCATCAAGAAGCATGCCATGTATCATAGATAATTGTTTAGAAGATAGCTTTGATCGGTTTTTAGGACCAGGCTTTCGATTAGCAGTGGTACCTGTGCTTGTAGTGAGTCTCAAAAAAAATAAAAACCAGTACCATTTACTTTTATTTGTCTTGCCCATCTTCTTATACTTCTGCTTGATACTTGACTGAATCCAGCTCTGTGAATGGCGGCAACAAACTTACCCTTGCTACCATCATTCTTAAGTGCAACATACAGTCGTCCAATGGTGTTTTTGGTTTCTGTACTAAGTTGTTTGTTGTATTTCCTGTGTGGCATCTTGTGTGAAGTGTTATCAATTGATTTATGGGCTTACAGACTTAAACCAATGACACCACATGTCATCACCAGTCACGGATGCCACGGCTATCTCTAAGCATCCCTGATATCACTAAGATACACAAACAGGTCATTTGGCTATTAAACAAGCCATTTAAACAAAAAGGACATGAAATAACAAAAAATCCCAGATTTCCACGTGTTTTTAAGATAATTTGTGTACTCAGGAAAACTACCTCTACACAACTAAAAAATACTTTATTGGGTGTCTCATGTATGTGGAGGTACTGTAAGACACCTTAAACAGCCTTAAGGTACCGGCCATAATAGACCAAACTTATGGCAGTCTACTTTCGCTAAACCTTGATACCCGCTCAAGGTTTACCTAGGCAACTGGAGGGCACTGCACTCGCAAGGGCTTCGTGGAGATCAATTGCAAAACTGTTTACTCGCGGAAATGGCTCGCTTGCGCTTCACTGGATAGATCACAACACAGCAGCGCTATCTACTTGGTATTAATAAAAAAACTGTTTATTTACCTGCAAAAAAGCCTCAAACCCCCTCTCGCTGTACTACATAATAATAAACACTCTCAATTATTATTGGAAAAAGTCTCAAACCTCTCTACCCAGGTTTTTTTTCCTTTAATCGATATTTGCCATAATCGTCAACACCTCAAATGCTGTCTGTCGAAACAGTTCCAGCTTTTGTGTTTTTGGTCAACAAAGTTAAAATCGAAAAAGTCTCAAACCCTAGTCCTAAGTTGTAAAACAGCAATACTGTACTAACGGTGAGTACAAACAACTCACTACAGCGGTTAGAGCACATTACCACAGTATTTCCAGCTGCTATGTCTGATATCCACCAAAGTTGGCTTACTAAGGAAGGCGGTAGTATAAGAACATGGCGTAAGCGTTGGTGTGTTCTAGACAAGAACAGAGGCGTAATTGCGTATTACACAAGAGAGGTAAACAAAAATAGCTATAATATAACCACCAACAATCTTTACTACGATATATTTATAGTTAAAACAGATCTGTTGATTTTGTTGCTAAGTACTTCTATTTATGCTTAAACTCAATACTTGACGTTCAAAAGCGCTAATATAATAACTGTAGGACCGTCGGGAAAAAAAAGGCGAAGTAAATTTATTGCGGGCGACTAGAGTAGGCGCAGTGGACTACAGAAAGAAACAACACTGCTTTGAGATAGTTACACCTGTTCGTATTTACCACATGTGTGCCAGTGATGCAGTTGTCCTAAATTCATGGGTTAACGCTTTAAAAGAGCTTATAAGTATTCGTCCAACGTTTGGGGCGTCTTTAGCACCACCTGGAAACCCACAAGCAACGGTACGTTTTTTCACTAAACTGAGCCAAAAACTACGCAGTGGAATTCGGCCATTTGCGCTTTCCTGGAGTCTCTTGCTTACTTATTGGTAGTCTACACCAACTCAAAAACCTCCATCACAACCAGTACACACTTCATGGCAGTCTTGTAGTCCTAACGACTATGGTTCTGAGCCATCACCAGCGTCATTCGCATGTGTTCCACCTTCTTCTCCTGTTGCTGATACATCTGCAATGCCAGCTGCTACGCCAACACCTACAGTAACAACTACAACCATAGAAGTACCTACAGCTTCTATGCAACAATTAGTACTTGAGCCTTATGTAAAGGATGAACCGAAGGATAAAACAAAGGTAACAGTAGATGACTTCGAACTAATGTCTGTCGTTGGTAAAGGCGCTTTCGGAAAGGTAAGAATCAGACTTCTGTTTTGAGCCTTATTTACCTTCAAATTAGGTATTATTGTGTAGAAAGCAAGGCGAAGGGCGTGTTTATGCTATGAAGGTGTTGAGTAAAAAAAAAGTTCAAATACGTGATGAAGTAAATCACACAAAAACAGAGAAGAGTATTCTTATTAGAATAAGACATCCGTTTTTGGTTCATTTGCACTACGCATTTCAAGATCAAACGCGATTATTCTTTGTTATGGATTATATCAATGGCGGCGAATTATTCTTTCATTTACAGCGTGAAAGGCGGTTTACAGAGGTAGGTTTCACTTGGTATTTTAATTTGACTTAACTGGGTATTTAAGGCGCGTGTAAGGTTCTACGCGGCAGAGATTGCTACGGGTTTGGCGTATTTGCACGAACATGGTATTATTTACAGAGATTTAAAGCCTGAGAGTATCTTTTTAGATGAGATAAACATTTATTTTGTTTTTTTTTTAAATTATGCTTTTATTCGCCTTCACTGCCTAGATTTACTTGTGGATGCGCAAGGTCATATTAAAATGACTGATTTTGGACTTTCTAAAGAAGGTCTTTATAATAACGGAAGAACAGCTACATTTTGTGGTACACCAGAATACTTAGCGCCAGAGGTAATTATAATACTTTTTATTCTTTATTTTAAACTAATTGTTAACTCCTTTTAAGGTGCTGGAAGGTAGACAATATGGTAAAGAAATTGATTGGTGGGCATTTGGAACATTAGTTTATGAAATGCATAATGGTACGAAGTCGAGTAGTTGAAGGCTACACGTGTACATGTCTATCTTTTTTTTTACTTTTTTTTTTTTTTGTTTTCTCAAAAAAAGCTCTTATGTTTTTATTAGGTGTTCCTCCTTTCTACTGTGAGGATGTACAACAAATGTACCAAAAAATCCTCACCGCTGATATTGTATTTACAAAAGCAATGAGTCCAGCAGCATGTGATATTGTAGCAAAGGTATGAAACCATCTAAATGTTACCTTCATTCTTCAAGAAATTCGAAACACCAAACAAAAGTTTTGACGTTTTTTGAATTTATATGCAACCTTGCACTTGTGACTTGTTGTTGTTCGTATGAATGACTTTTATGTGTATTGAGTTACATACCAAGCTAGTTTTTGATTGATTTAATGACTATGTATTTGTATTAATATACGTTTTTTAGTTTCTTGATCGTAATCCAGAGACACGGCTAAAAGACTTCAATGTAATTAAAAAACATGCTTTCTTTGCTGGTATAGATTGGGAAAAACTATTGAAGAAGGAGGTGGCACCTCCATTTGTACCAGAAGTACGTTCTCTCCCTGTCTCTGAAATAACTGATTTTATTTTTTAAAGGTCGAATCTAAAGACGCAACAAAGTACGTCGATAAGATGTTCACGTCGGAAAAACCAAGCTTGGCGCTATCAGATGATGATACACCAACTGATTTAGGTACGTTTATACTACAGAAAGAGCTTACAAAAAACAACTTGGTGTCTGTTTGTTAACCATTCTTATTGCTCTCTTTTAACTGAATTTTTTTTTGTAATTTTGACACTTCTCTTACCTTGTGTGTAGATATTACGTATGAAAGTAAATGGGCTGGATTCACATACGCACCAAAAGCGCGTTTGAGTAGTGTAAGCAGAGTAACACCAAAGTAGTTGTAGCTTGAAATAATTTTATTTATTTTACTCGTTTGGTATTGCTTTAGTTACGTGCATATATGCACAAACGGGTAATATATGTTGTAATAAATGCCATTCATAATTGTAGCTTCGATTAAAAACCGTTTTGAGTGAAACTCGTTTTTTTTGTTTTTTTTGTGTTTTGACTTTGTTTGTCTATTAAAAGCAGTCGTACCGTTGCCACTACTAGCGTAGTATAGTAGGGAAGGTAGATATAAGTATTATAGTGGTATTGATGGTCTTTTGAAGAAAATGGAACATACTGATACGCTACCTTTGTATGAGGTTCTACCGGTAGAACTCATAGTACAGGTGGAATTATAACTAATTATATACCTGTAACTAAAACAAAATAGATTCTATTGGCTTGTGATATTCGTAGCATGAGCCAAGCGAGCTTAGTATGTCGTTTATTTTCGTATTATGTTCAAGTACGAACAAATTCATTAAAAAGACGTGTAATTTATCACTAAACGCACTTCTAGAAGCATTTTACGAAGCTAAAACTAAAACTGGTACGCAATAAGCGCTAAAACAACGAAACCTTGTATTCGTTTTAATTTGACGCTAAATCATCTTATTAAGCTAAAATTGCGTAAGGACTACAATGTATACGCCAAATTATGGCTTATTGTGGTCGCTAGCGTAGTTTTCGTATCTTTGGCGTTTTTATTACGTAAATGACCTTCTAACGCGTTAATAGGGCTCCACGTTTGATCACAAGTTCTATAAAGGCAAATCAGCGATTACATTCGAAAAAGCAAACACTTGTGCTACAACAAACTCTTCAACATTCGAAACGGCATTTGTTGGGTACGTCTATTTTAATCGTTAACTGTTCAAGAGAATCTCTCGTATTTTTGGATTTAGCTTTATCCCAAAAAAGACAAATTATTTTTACGGAATTTGTTTGTTTGGTTTTTTTACGACTTTATGATGACTCTGCAGAAAATATTTTGATGTATTTATTATTGATGATATATTGTGCGAGTGTAGCGAGTGATATTATTTGTTTGAAGATATTTTGCAATAGACACGAGAGTTTATTTTAAAGTTTTTTTTTTGGTTTTTAAACAATGGTTAGATTGCCTTTACGTTCTGGAACACATTATTTCGAGTTTCGTGTGGATGCATGTACGTCATATTAAATATATTATGTGGGTAACTACTAAAACATGTTCTAGATAATGGACCATACTCGTATATGATAGGATTTGGTTTTAGAAAAAACTATGATAAAGCTTTACACTCTCATGGGTATGTTTTGGTTTCTTTTTATCACGTGCTTTTCACGTGTTAACGATTTTTTTTATTAGGTGGTGTTATAGGTAACTGATTAATTGATGCGTTTGTACGTGTTATCTAACAATAAGAAGGAGTGATGGTACAAAGTCTCCAGAAGATGGTGGAACACCTTATGGTGAATCATATACAGTAAAAGCAGTAATTGGCATGGTTCGTTGTTGTTCTGACCCCTAAACTTCTTGTTGTCTTTTTTTTTTGCTTTAATACACGTGACTAAGTATTGATGTAGCTTATAAATATGGATGAGGTACAAAAAACCCGATATAGGGTTATATTACATGAAGTTGTTGATTGTTGATGTTTTTTTTTTCAAAAAAGGGACGAATAGAGTTCTTTAAAGATGGTGTATCTCAAGGTATGCTTTTTATTATTACGCACGAAAAACCAGATTTTAAGGAATAGATAACCTTTTTGGAATGTTATTTGTTTATAAGTTGTATTTATGTAGGAGTTTGTTGGGATAATTTTAAGAAAGAAACAGGAAAACGGAGACCACCTTTTACTGGCAAAACAATAAGAGTAGGGGTACGCTTACCTTTTGATTTTTTTCTTCATTTTCCCTCTTACTTCAATTTTTTGAGAGGAAGGTTATTTCATCAATTGACAAAGTCAATTCTTACTTTTTTCTTAAATTTCGATTTATCTTACCCTTTTTTTTCACAGGTATCACTAAACAATGCGTACGTTTACAGTGATTATATCTAAACATTTTACCTTACACTACAAATTTAAGTTATTTTATATGAAAACGGCTTTAGTGAAGGTTTTTTTTTAACCACAAAGCAAATTTGGCTTAATAATTCTATTTGATCCTTTTCTCTTTCTTGGTGCCTTATTCTTTTCATTACTAAACACTATTTCTTTAGAAATGATAGTGTTACACTTTTACGATATGTACCAACAGCAAATTGTGCTATGTAGAAAAAATAGAAGAGAAGCGCAAGTTCGCCATTCAAGGTTTTCATCAAGCGGAAAAAAAAAAAAGATCAACAACCAAGTAAATAGATAAAGAATGTGTGAACTTGGACAGTTTGGTCTTAAAAATGTAGCAAGACTCCAAGGGTTGTCTACTTTTCTATATATTATTGTAATAGATAAACTCTCAGAAAAATGTAGCATGTTCAAAATAATTATAAAACTCTCTACCAAAAACATCAAGACTTTTGTTTCCGAAATTACCACTCCTTGTGGTCGCCATGTTTTTTATCATCACGAACATTGTACATTCTCCAAGCTGTCCATTTTACGCACATCTTCCATTCTCCGTTTTCAATACCATCTAAAACACTTCAAGACAAAAAAAGGACTCGACACAAAGAAAAGAAATCGTGTTTTATTTAAATTACAATAATCTAACACCAGAAAGGGAACTTGTTAACACCAGATTTACGTAACTTTGCTACAAGTTCAACAGAAATAAATTTAGGGAACTTCAACTCACGTATACAAGTACCAATAAACGGTTCAATACCTTTATCAGTAATACGACGACAACCACGAGCATAAACTTTTATGGCTGTACCAGCCAAAGAAGAAATACCTCTATCAGTAATAAGAGGACAATTTTCAAAACGAACATCTTTTGCACCAGCAAAAGAACAAATACTTTTATCAGTTATCTGAATCAACCAGCTTACATCAACACGCTCTACTCCCTTCAAAGCCATAGCACCTTTATCGGTGACACGAGTACACTTTGATATATTAACATCTCTTGCACCTGAGATGAACATAACACCTCTATCAGAGATTTGGCAGCAGTCGCTGAGGTTAATCTTCTCGACGTCTTTGAGATACCTTAAACCGTCATCTGTAATGTTCTTACATCCACTAAGAGATACTCTCTTAGCTGTAGAGAATGATTTAAGGCCTCTATCGCTAATACTGGTCCTGTCAAACGAAATCACCTCTGCGCCTCCCAAAGCTATAAATGCTTCGTCAGTAATATGCTCACAGTTGTCTAGTGTTATACTACGGACACCAGCCAAGAATTTAACGCCTTTGTTGCTAATTCTGAAACAAGAATCGAGATTTATCTTTTCAACTCCCGCCAATGACTTTAAACCGTTGTCTGTGATAAAGACATTGCCCGTAAGATTTATTTCTCGTACACCAGAAAGAGCGCGTAGAGAAAGATCCGAAATCGGAACGTGTTGGAGTTTAATGCACTCTACGCCCTTGAAAAGGGATATACTGGCGTCTGTGAACATGAAAACTTCGCTTACGTCCACAATACGAGCACCAGCAAGGTGTTTGAGGCCTTCGTCTGTGATTTGGTTTACGTATCTCATGCGAAACTGTTCTACGCCTTTGAACGCTTTAAAGGCTTCATTTGTGACATCTCCCAAGTTCCAAAGCGTCAGAATCTTAACTCCTTTGAATACAGCCAAGCAATCGTCGTTAACGTTTGAGGTGGCTATTCCCACTTCAGTGGCTCCTGCTAGATGCTTGAATCCGGCGCTTGTTGCTTTTTCGAGGAGATTGAAATCTACGTTCTTAACACCCTTCAGATGAGCTAATCCTGCGTCAGTGAGTTCTCTAGCGTCTCTAGCCTGAAACGTAGAAACGCCCACCAAAGATCTAAGAATATCGTCCGTGATTAGGTTGTAGAGTTCTATTGTTTTGACGCCAGCAAGCTCTCGTACAAGGTTTACGTCTACTTCCTTGCAAACAATCACTTTGGTGTTTCTCAACAGATTTTTATGTTTTGCGATCTGTCTGATGTTGTCATTGTACGCATACACTTTCCCAAGGCCAATCTCGTTACGTATGATACTTAGGAATAGTTTACAACATAAAGAAGTCGAGTTTCTTTGTTTGACGTCTTCAACGCGTTTTAGAACCTCTGCTGTTATTTCACGAGGTAGAGTTGAAATAGGGGTAATAGTAGGGTGGCGTTTTGCTGCCATTGTTTTACGACTAGTCTATTTTTGACAAAAAATCTGTTGGCTTATATCTCATTCTCACATTGACTTAAACAGAATGATAAGAAGCTCATCTGTCACTCGGTTGAATGATGAGGCCGATTCCTTGAATACTGGCCATGTCGATGCGCTCCTGACTTTAAAACAGTTTCCCAAAATTATGAGTCTTAAATGTAGCTATAGACTTAACAAACAAAACATTCATTCAGTCATTCGAGCACATCTGCAAACATGTACCAGTGACGTTTGTTAAACTATTTCAAACAGTAAAAGTAGCATGGCTTTCGTCGTAGATACCTCCTTTGAATGACTGGCTGATAGCAGCCACGAGAGCTAAGGTTGTGCGAACGTATCAAAACAATAAACTTTTGTCTTGACTTGTTTAGTGTACAGCTTCTTGATTGGTAGTTGCTTGGCTCTATGTTATGCTCAATGGAAGGAATGTACAAATGAAGGTGTTATACGCTAGTAGAGATAAATAATTAGTAGTTTATTCTTCATCAGATTCATCTTCATCTGATGCATTTTTCTTTGAAAAATCTACAACTACCAAGTTATTCATTTGTTCCCACTTTGTTTTAATCATTGTTGCCATCTCCTAGTATACAATCAATATATTATAACACTGTCTGTTTAATACATAAAATATCCAAGTTGCTGTGTAACAGCACAAGGACACGTGTTTACGAAAGTAACAAAAAAAATCGGAAAAAAACCGGAAGTGCAAGACGGAAGTCATCATCACTGACTAAATAGATTATTTTTGAAATGTGTGATTGGATGCTTGCTATTAATGTTGTGCTTTTGATTGATTGCTCGTAAATTGTAATACATACCTCTGATGACCTAAATTCGTTCCAGTTTACTTTTATTACAGGAATTACTTTGCTTATTGTTTTCAACCATTTTTCATAAGCAGTGTGTAGTTTTTTTAGGTATGCTAGATCAACACTTGATTCAAATTCACGACCTCTATTGTAGCGTTGTTAATAATACGTACATAGTCACAGAACAAAAGAACGTAACAAGAAAAATATGAGAATACAAAGGAAACTAAAAAAAAATCGTTTTTTGATTTTTGTGGTACAGAGAGCAAGGAGTTTATTCATTTTAAGCGAAATATTAGTATTAATGTACCTCTTTTTAATCCGTGCTAGACTTTGTTCTGGTGTGACATCCAAGTGTACAATAAGATTTGGTTTTCTCATAAAACAAGACATATTACTGAATAATTCAGTATATGTTGCATACTCACGTGGCTCCATTAAGCCACTATCACGTAACATCTATAAATCGGTTAACTAAGTACTAACAAAAGAGAAACAATCACATTAGTGACAGGTTGAACCATTATGAAGTTAACAAAAAAAACCCAAAAGGAAAGAACCGACCTCGCTATCAGACAAGGTTTTCTCTTTTTTTTTTCCTTTTTTTTCTGAGACAAGCGTACCTTAGCGAATATAGAGTCTTCGTAGATAGTTCTATCCTACGTGCATGTTAGAAACCATTTTGGGCAAATTATGGCTATTTACAGACCTGCACGCCTCCTTGTCCGGCCCATATGATTTGTTGGTGTTGTCTGAAGCGTTTGTTGAGCAAATAAATCTATAGTGTAACGTTTAAGACTCTTTTCGGCTCAATTACTTTTTGGTAGTGTACCTGGAGTGGAAACGAGTATCGTTGCATATCTAGAGCTCGTTAGCACATAATGTTAATTTTGTTTGCAAAAAATACTAAAACGGATATTACGCTGCCCAACGGTCTTTTGTACGCGTAGAGAGCGTATTTAACTCGTTTTTTGGTTGTTTTATAATTCTTGAATTACCTCTGTAAAAGTCTTGCAAATACTTGTTGTCTATCACTTCCTCGTAGAATACAGGTAATTCTACGATAGTTTTAGAGACGAGTAGAATACCAGTACAAAACTAAGTAACATACTCATCAGTTTGCCTAATTCTGTGGCAAGCGTTGTTTTACCTGCGCCAATAAGGCCTGATATGCCTAGTAATTTAATGTTGAGTTCACAATACGTAAAGCGCTTTTACAATGCGTCTACGTACTAATAAAGAGTTTCTCTGTGGACATGATGTGTATAAAAAGTAGCGGTTAGAGTACAAGTAAACTTAACGCCAGTAAAAAAAAGAAACAAAGTTGTGGCAGCTAAGCCGAAGCGGAAAATAATTAGATACACCTCTTACGCATTTTTAACTTATGTTTAATACGTACAAGCAATCTAAACGTTATTGGCTTCTGATTTTAACGAACTTGAGATTTTATATCTGACAATTGGTACCATCAAGCTTTAAACACGCGTGGTTGTACAGGAGGGTAACTTAACTGTATTCAGAAATTATCTTTCTGTCGACGCGGTAGTCTGTCAGCAGTATAAACTGAACACAAACTAGTTTAGCGTAAACAAGGTGGTTTACATTAGAACCGTTTAGTACGCACTTTTGTTTGAAGGCACGTGCTCATCGAAAATAATTGCTAAATTGAAATGGGAGCAAGAAAACACTTGAAACCTAAGAACCGCGAAAACTACTCGAAACTAACAACTAGTATGAGCTCTCGTTACCCAAAGAGAAAGAGAACAGCGCAAAGAGCGCCAGCCACGCAAACCCAGAGTAAAAAGCGTCGTAGAGCTCCGAAAGATAACACAAAAGCGTTGTTAGATAAATACAACAAAAACAAAGACAAGTTAGAAGCGAAATTTACAAAACAACAACAACGGCTCAGAACTCGACAAGAAGAACAACTACGTAAGCTAAAAGAGAAGCATAAAGAACAGTTAATTAAAATACAAGAAAACCATGCCAAACAAAGAAATGAATTGACTTCAAAACAAAGTAAAGAAAAATCAGAAATGTCAAAATCATTCATGTTATCATCATCGTCTCAAAAAAAATCAGAAAACCTCACAACTTGCTTTCAATGTTCAACAGTATTTGATAAGACATCTCTACCTAAAGACTACTGTTCAAAAGTACAAGAACATGAAGAAAATTACGACGACTATTGTGTTGAATGTATCATACATTGCAAAGAATGTAACAAGCCATACTGTCCTGATTGTAGGGAAGCTTACGATACAGATATTGGCGGCTACTGTACAGGTAACAATTGTGAAGTATACTTATGTGAAAAGTGCACTCAGAAGTGTGAGTATTGTTATGATATAATATGCGAAAGTTGTCAGTATTATTGTGAAGATTGTGGCCAGGATGAATGCATATTTTGTGCCACGTGCTGCGAAAAAGAGTTACCTGGTATTTGGAAGGATAAAGTGTGCGAGGGTCATATGCAAAGACGTGCACAAGCTGGATACTATCTTAATAGATAGATTGTTCTTTTGTATTCAATAAACCACTTTTTTGCCCAGCAACTAACCTATCAAATATAATAATTATACTAAAAGATAACGCGTCCTATACCACAAAAGTCAGCAATGATAGGCTACTTGTATGAACTTCAGTAATAAGGGTAGGAGCGCACTTAATACATTTTTCCGTGCTGAACTTAGACTCATGTGTTGGAAGAAAAGACTTTAACTTCAATCTTCCTCGGTTGTATCGTGTCGTATTCTTAGGCATTATGTAGTACAGTTTTACCCTATAACATAGTAAGACGCAGACGGCTAGTTCACTAAATAGTCAGTGTTGTTCCGACTGTTCAGCTGAGCGTTTGCTGAACCAGGCTGCGTTGCCGTCCTTACGAGTTTCTTGAAAATTTATTTGGGGAAGTTCTGCAAACGCCTTTTCTTTGATTTCACGTGAAAACTAATCAAAGAAAATCCGCAAAAGAAAACAGCTCCAACGATGTACACCACGATTTTATGTTTAGCGCTTGCCATGTTAACATTATGCAATTGTACTGTACGTCTTGTCTTTAAAACCTAACTATTTATGCTCAGCAACAAAACCATGCTAACTGTATGAAATCAGTGCACGTGCGACATTGATGATGATACTGGACGTTGCTATGTTCGTGTAGATTTGTGCCCTGGAAATAGGATACCTCAATGTGGCTCAGAATCAGATGATTGTCCATGTACCTGTATACCAGGACCAATACCAACAGAAGCACCTTTGCCGCTAGAATGCAGAGTACCAGCTATTTCAGATAGTGTTGTTGCTACAAACTGTTTCGAACGCAATGCTGTAAATACAGCAAGAATTCAAGCTGCAACGAACTGTGAAGCGTAAGTCTTTATCGACCTATTAGTAGTTTGATTGTGTACGTAGGAAGTGTGTTGCTCTAGGATATGCACAAAGTAATACTGAAGAATGTAAGGTTTCTACAGAGAGCTTTAATGTAAGCTGCTGTCGAACCGGTAGTGTTACAGAAGCAACTGCCAGGTGTGCCTGTTGTTGTTGTAACCCTATACAACCAACCGAAGCACCAACACCTGTTGAAGGCGTAAGACCAGTTGACCATACGGAAAAAGGCTAATTTGATCGTAGGAGTGCTGTACTTATGACGAAGCTACAGATTCTTGTATTGATAATCATTGTTCTGCAAGAAGCAACAGTGTTTCTGCGACCGAGTGTGTTCGCGTTGTACAGCAACTTCCTTTTGGTATGCAAGGTTTTGCACTTTTCACTAGCTAACCTGCTTCACATCTAGGCCTTCAGGTTACAAGATGCCTGTGTCAAGCAGTTGATATTCCAGCAATAACAGATAACAGATGTCAGCAAGAAAATCCTGTCACGTGTAGTGCCGAGCCAGATTGTATCTCTGGCCTTGTTTCGTCTGGATTCTCGGAGCCTCTTCTTGGGTGTATACCAACGACTAATGGGTGTACATGCTCAATCTGTGGAAACGATGTACCACTCTTTCCATAGGAAAAAGTTAAACTTGTAGAATAAAAATTCAAGCGCTTCTCTTGAACTCAGCGCTAATGTTTCGAGCACTTGGTTTGAGGGTTAGGTATGGCTTAGTTTTTCAGTGTACTTTAACTAACTTGCAAGCTTTTTTGGACAATGACAAATAAAGCAGCGAAGCACAATTCTTTTACGTGGAATTACATTTATTAAGCACGTGATTCGAACACATTTCCTGAAATCAATCTGTGGGGTGATGCTAATCCACGGTTGTTGCCCATCTAGGGTAGTAAGTTCAAAGGGTTTGTGTAGACTAAAATGCGCACTTGTAGTAATCTAACTATTTCTCCAAAATTTGAGTGATGCGTGCCAACAAACATATTACATTCACCTGCAATTAAAAGTGCTGCGAATGTCGCTAAACTAGATTCCTTTGAGTCACCATCACCAGTTTTGTGACCATCTAAATTCAGGGTACACAATCAGTTGATAAACTCTACTGAGATAAAAATAATTTTGTACCATTCCATAAATATTTTGGATCAGCGTGCAACCAGTTCCATTCTGGAAAGTCCGATGTTTGGTTTATTATAAATTTTGACGCCTATCAACAAATATCAATATGTAGAATTGAATCAGAATAAGCTTATGACATACTGTGAGCAAGTAAATTGTCTTCGCTTGGTAAATATCACGTAACTTTTCTACATATGGCATGTAATCTTTGTCGGCCGTTAGCACAAGGCTGTACTTAAAAGCGAGTTTTCGTACCACTGAGATTAAGCATTTTTCTCCCTTCATTATAGTACGAATCACCACGACGAACATGAACAACTATGATAGGTTCCTTTGAAAACTCATCAAACTTCAATCTTTTTTTTTCTTGTGAAATAAAATCTCTCAATTCAGGTCCAGGTCTTAGCAAGTACTTGAGCATAGCTGCCCTAAACCTAAAGTTGTTTTTTATTATTTTATTGTTTACTTTATGTCAGCAATATTTTAAATACCTTGCATGTTCACTGGGTAATCTGAACAGTCCTGCAGTAGCAATAGGACGCTAATACATTAAATAACTGAAAAAAAACCAAATACATACTTGTACATAAGTTGGATCAAGAATTATCCGTGGTTTATCACTAAGATAACGAAGGAGTGTTTCTGCATCATAGTTAAATCCTTTTGACATGTTCAGGAATACATTTGGCTGCCGTGAGACCATCTAAGAAATCAATGAATTCAAACTTAGGCCGTTTTGTTATGGAATACTATGTACAGTAATTCTAAAATTGAAGCACGTGGGTTATCTTAACCGTTTTAAAGCGTACTTTGTTTGTATCCCACAAAACAGAAGTGTTACATAATTTCTTGTTGAATACTGGTTCAAAGAAACAATCAAATTCTCGTCTTGTACAAAACGTCGCATTCCAGTGCTTGTAAATTCTTAGTTTTTTCGGATTTTATGAAAAGGTTTTGAGTGGTAAGGTCTTGAAGTTACGTACGTCCCAATAAGTCTCAAGAGGTAATAAGACAAATGTGTAATTTAATTTCATTGCTACATGGAAGGCATTTGCTGAAAAATACATCTCACATCCCATACCACAACCTCTAGAAACTTTATGAAAAAATTGTTTTGGATTTAAAACAAATTGTATCACCAAATCTCTGTTTTGTTTCGGTCTAAAAATCTTACATTGTAGGTGGGTAGAATAACATGACTCTATTCTGGGGATCATTACAGTCTCTATTTTGTGCCCGTGGCAACAGCCTAATTTTAAGAAAGTTCAACATAAATACAAAACAAGAAAAAAACAAAAAAGAACTTACGAATATACTCTGTTAAAGAACTCAGAAGATTTCTTAACATTTACACAACGTGGGTGTAAGTAATCCCACTGCCCATTATATGTAGATTCTGGATGAGACACTCCAATTTCTTCCATATCTTCTCTGCAATATCTTCCTTCAACATGTGGGATAATACTCTATGAACAAAATAATGTTAAGGTCACTCCTCTAGTTCAACGTACTGGTCCTATCGTGACTTCTACATCATGAGATTCTGTAGATTCAGGAACAGGCGCGTTTGTTGGTGACACAGTTGGTGGAGGTACAGGTGAATTAGTAGGAGATTCAGTAGGTGGAGGTATTGGTGCATTTGTAGGCGTGTCAGGATAAGCAGGAATAGGAGCTTTAGTTGGTGTTTGTGTTTCTGCTATGTAATTTGTCGGCGATTCAGTAGGTGGTGGTACTGGTGCATTGGTTGGTGACGCTGTAGGTGTTGATGTCGGCGCATTTGTTGGTGCTTGGGACCTGGTACAGGCGCATTTGTAGGTGGAAGTGTTGGCGGCGGTACTGGATAGTTAGTTGGTGACGCTGTCTGTGTTGGTGGTGCTGTAGGTACGGGAACAGGTGCATTAGTTGGTGATGCAGTTGGCGGTGGTACTGGATAGTTGGTGGGCGCTACATAAGGTGCATTCGTTGGTGACAATGTAGGTTGAACGTCAGGACCTTCTTCCACGTGTACAAGTTTATTGGTTTCGGGTACCTCTTCCTATTTTGCTTAGGCATAACAAATGATATTTTTTTGTGCTCATACAAATCACGTACTGAGTCTGTATCGAGGAGGCTTATTACAGTCACGTGATTTTGAGAAACAAAAAAGTAGATACGTATCAATGCTATTGAAACAAACCCACAAACAACAATAAGTTGATTCCTAGATAATGTACCGCCACAATAACGTGTTGGCTTATCTATTGTAAGCGAATTAATAAAATAATTATGTATTGGACAAGAAACTGTCCTAAAAGACAAGATCTTACGCTCTCTACGCTTCACAAACTCTCGCATATTATCTCAGAACGTGTTTAGATATCTAAAGTGGAAATAAGCTAAAATCTTGTCTAGAAAGAGTGGTTAGTGTTTACCTTGAACAGTTTTGATCAAATTGATAAAATCAGCGTTTGTTCCGCGGTTAAATCTCACACGTGATCGCGTCTAAGCAAAGGTATAGTATTGCCTTAACTTGAGTGTACTCAAACGTACTGGGATAGCGCTTTCAGCAGGAGAGGGCTAGGTTTAAACCAGGCGTAAAGGTTCATTGAACCAATGAAAAAATAGGCATGGTGTGATTTATCGGTGGCTATGATTACGCAGGCATTATACACTAGTTAATGTTACCATACCATATAACCACACCACAAAAGACTACCACAAACGCTAAGGTATTATTTAGAAAGAAATGAAACAGATGGTAAAAAAAATTGCACGTGAAAAGAAAACCCAGGTTGAATTTTCTAACAAGTCGCTTCTAATATGTATAATACATAGCCATATTTTATCCGAAACGTGTTGTTACACGTGATTATTAAACGCTTTGGATACATGAACCGCCTTGGTTAGAACGCTGTAATTTTCTTATTAATCAACCCCAGGTGGAAATGGTTCCAGAGTAAGATCTTGTCAATGTATTGTGGTAAAACTGATAGAGTGAACATACAAATGAACAAGGTGCGGTGTAGTACACCACTCATTTCAATTAGTTCAAACCAGGAGTTCTCTAACACGTTGCGCACTCAGCACATATTGAGTTTTCTAGCACTTACTTTGACGCTAAATATGGCATTCATTGCTACTATCAACTGGCTCCTCGAGCATATTATTTTTCTTTACGTTGAAATTATTCATATATTGGATGCCTCAGAGGTGGTGTATTTATGTCATTGTTATGGAGAAAATTGTTGAGCTATGACAATATCAAGACTGCCTAAAGGGGTAAAATGAGCCATCAGAAAAATGAGGATTTCTGACATTTAAATGTTGTCACTTTGTCAAACTACAATCGTTTGAAACTATTGATATATGTTAAACTTGAGAACCTAAACGGCTAACCGGGTTGGAACCGAAAAGTCAAGATCCCTGGACGTGTACTTACATCTTTTAAGTTTCCTTCAATGAACTTATAAAGCCTGTTTGTTAAAACCTAACCCTCTACCACTGAAAGAAGAAGTATCCCAATACGCTTGATTGAACTCAATTTAAGGCAATATTGTACCTTCTTAGACGCAATCACGTGTGAGATTTAGCCCTTGGTTGCACCAAAAGCTGTAACATTTGACAACAAGTTAAACGTATCTACAACCAATGTTTCTATAGACATTTCGGCTTATTTCCACTTTAGATATCTAAACACGTTCTGAGATAATATGCGAGAGTTTGTGAAGCGTAGAGAGCGTAAGATCTTGTCTTTTAGGACAGTTTCTTGTCCAATACATAATTATTTTACAATAGATAAGCCAACGCGTTATTGTGGCGGTACATTGTCTAGGAATCAACTTATTGTTGTTTGTGGGTTTGTTTCAATAGCGTTGATACGTATCTTCTTTTTCGTTTCTCAAAATCACGTGACTGTAATAAGCCCCCTCGATACAGACTCAGTACGCTATTTATATTAGACCATAAAAAAACAGTCGTTCCTTGTGACTAAAGCAAAATAGGAAGAGGTACCCGAAACCAATAACCTTGCACACGTGGATGAAGTTCCTGACGTTCATCCTACATTGTCACCAACGAATGCACATTATGAATCTCCCACCAATTATCCAGTACCACCACCAACTGCATCACCAACTAATGCACCTGTTCCCGTACCTACAGCACCACCAACACAGACAGCGTCACCAACAAACTATCCAGTACCGCCACCAACACTTCCACCTACAAATGCGCCTGTACCAGGTCCCAAAGCACCAACAAATGCGCCAACATCAACACCTACAGCGTCACCAACCAATGCACCAGTACCACCACCTACTGAATCTCCTACTAATTCACCTGTACCTCCACCAACTGTGTCACCAACAAACGCGCCTGTTCCTGCTTATCCTGACACGCCTACAACACCATACTCCACCACTAATTAACTAATTCACCTGTACTACCAACGTGTCTACAGAATCTCATGATGTAGAAGTCACGATAGGACCAGTACGTTGAACTAGAGGAGTGACTTAACATTATTTTGTTCATAGAGTATTATCCCACATGTTGAAGGAAGATATTGCAGAGAGGATATGGAAGAAATTGGAGTGTCTCATCCAGAATCTACATATAATGCACAGTGGGATTACTTACACCCACGTTGTGTAAATGTTAAGGAATCTTCTGAGTTCTTTAACAGAGTATATTCGTAAGTTCTTTTTTGTTTTTTTCTTGTTTTGTATTTATGTTGAACTTTCTTCAAATTAGGCTGTTGCCAGGGGCTCAAAATAGAGACTGCAATGATCCCCAGAATAGAGTCATGTTATTCTCCCCACCTACAAGGTAAGATCTCTAAATAAGACAAAACAAACAAGATTGGGTGACCACAATTGTTTTTTATATCGAAATGTATTATTATTGTTTATAGAAGCTGTGGTCTTGGATGTGAGATGTCTTTCACAACAAACGCTTTTCATATAGCATTGAAATTAAATTATACGTTTGTTTTATTACCTGTTGCAACTACTTGGGATGTACGTAGCTTGAACCGTACTACTCAAAAAAATCCGAAAAAACTAAGAATTTACATTAGCACTGGAATGAGACGTTTTGTAAAAGACGAGAATTTGATTGTTACTTTGCACCAGTATTCAACAAGAAGTTATGTAACACTTCTGTTTTGTGGGATACAAAAAAAGTACGCTTTAAAACGTGAAACACACCACGTGGCTTCAATTACAGAAAACAGTAATTCCGTTAACAAACGACCTAAATTGAATTCATTTCTTAGATGGCCTCACAACAGCACATATACCGTAACATATCAAAACAGCCTAAATATAGTTCAAAAAAATTATTGAAGTACCTTAGTAATAAAAAACACTTACTTGCTCACAGTATGTCATAAGCTCATTCTGATTCGATTCTACATATTGATATTTGTTGATAGGCGTCAAGAGTTATAATAAACCAAACATTGGACTTTCCAGAATGGAACTGGTTGCACGCTGATCCAAAATATTTATGGAATGGTACAAAATTATTTTTAACTCAGTAGAGTTTATCAACTGACTGTGTACCCTGAATTTAGATGGTCATAAAACTAATGCTGGTGACTCAAAGGAATCTAGTTTAGCGACATTCGCAGCACTTTTAATTGCAGGTGAATGTAATATGTTTGTTGGCACATATCACTCAAATTTTGGCCGAATGGTTAGATTACTACAAGTCCGTGTTTTGGTTTACACAAACCCTTTGAACTTACTACCCTAGATGGCCAACAACCGCGGATTAGCACCGCCTTACAGGCTGATTTCAGGAAAATCGAATGAAGCACGTGCTTAAAAAAGAGTATTTCACATAAAAATTGCATGGCGCCAAAAAAAAAATACAGTACAAGTACAAACTAAAACAGTTTATTTACAAGCAAGCAATACAATGGGTGAGCGTCTTTTGTGTTGAAGAGCACGTGACAAATCTGAGATAGACACCAAAAAAGGCGGTCATTGTAATTCTTTCCTGTATAATTTATATTATTCCTTCCTCGTTACGGTACCTGTAACAACTCGTAGTATAACCTCATCTCGATAATCCAACAGCATCTGACATGAATCAAACCACTGATATTAATAAACAATCTGACACTACTGATTTTAGACTTAAACAACCGACGGATTTGACACTTTGACAGAACGAGCAAGCCTCAAAAATGTGATTCATGCCAGTACACGGTTTGGTTGTCAGAGTAATAGTTTTTGAAGCTTTTTATTTATTACGCACGTGATTTTTAAAACCATTTGAATCAAACAATTTTTACATAATTTTACAAAGGCATAGCAATGTTGTGTTTCTTGCCTGTAATAAACGCACATGATTGTTAAAACTGCAATTTGTTATTGCGTACGTGTTGGGTACCATACTGGTGTAGAAAGAGCTAGGAAAAAAGCTTGTACCTTTTTCTACACAACTAGCAAACGTTTGAGTCTACTATGCTTTGTTAGTGTTAATACGAAGCGTTAGAAGTAGCGTGCACATGCCAGACTGCCCCAACTACTCAAAATGTCTCAGAATACTAGTGTTACACAGTGTACCATCAGTATATTCTTAACAATAAGCTCACTGTCTACAAACATCATGATAATACCTTTTTTTTCCCTGAAGTGTTATATTCTTCTTTGTTTGAGTAGCACCTACACGCATTCTATAATATTGCTTTCATCTTGACTAGGAATATTCTTGTTGGTTGATAGATGATTTTCTTCGCACATAAGATAGGTGGTGCACATGATATGTGCACATTGCTGATGGCTTAAACGTCTACAAGAAAACTGACAGATAAAGGGTTCACATTGTGCTAGTTTTAACGCGGATAATAGTGACTATGGTATTCGTGTTTGGTAGATCTGACCTATTTTGTAAGTTCTATAAGAACGTTACAATAAGACCTGCAAAACTAGGAGATACATTGTAAATGCGGATAAATTATTCCACGCAATTTGTGCTAAAACACGTGCGCAATGTGAGTTTGTGTTTGTTTGGTATTCTTCAACCTACCTATTATATACAGGTTCAGAGCTAGCATCATTGGTTTGAGACTCATGTCACAGGCGACATATCTGACGCATGTGATGACTTGGGACTTAATTATCCGCTTTTTAAGTAGAGATTTTTAACCAAAAAGTGTCATTATGAGTAGCTCATACAACTCTTTAACGCTTAATTTAGTGCTAGCCACACTAGTAGTACTTTGCTGCGCTACTGAATTTCCATCATGGTGGGATCCTTTCAACGTTCAAGTACAGAGAGTAGATACACCAGGGAACAAGCCAATACTGTGGGAGTCTAGCACAGCACGCTTTATACAATTACTGCAGTACGTTGTATTTTCGCTCTGTGGTCTACGAATTCGTTTGCAGTAGTCGAGTTTTAACACGTTTTTTTTAATAATAAACTAGAGTAAATGGGTTTCATCGTAATGGTGTAGTAGCCCCTATGTGGTTCAGAATTAAATCCAGCGGTAATGAAGCCGTTGTGGTTTGGACAGAGGGTACATATTCTTGTTGTAATAACCTCGCGTTTCGAGATGTCAGAGCAGTACACATAACTACTATAAGCACTGTAGATTGGTCTGTAAAGGTAAGAAATCATAAAAACTAACTTTGTATTTTCAAAACTACTTTCTATACCTTTTAAATCACACTTTTGAGCTTTTAAAATCCTTTCAATTTAACATGGCATGGGAGTTTGTGATTCACTTTTATTCTTGGTCCCAAATACAGTTCTGTTGTTCCCTTTTTGTTTTCCCGACGTCTTGATATTATACACCAAATTAGGGGACTCTATTGTGAGGCGGGACAAAAGTTAGGATTTGGGTCATGGTTTTTGTGAACTTTTTTTTTTCCTGCTCTTCTCAACTATCAGTTGTATTTTTTTGTTTTTCTCGCTCACGTGATGTGAAACGTCTTCCCAAACTGTATTTTTATTATTTTTGCTAAATCTGGTGTAGAGCAACATTGCTATCACTGATAAGCTTCCAAAGAGAGTAGCTGGGTTCGTTCTTCATGATGATGATTCAATGGCTATCATGTTTAGCCGACTCGAAGATCAATCTTTGGTATCTACAGGTCTTCAAGATCAAACATCTGAAGGATGGAAGGACATGTGGTTTTTAAAAATAGACGCAAACGGTAATAGAGTGGTTGAGAAAATTATAGAAAACAGGTACTCTAACTGCTCTCTCATCTTGACTTCTAACACTTGTTACTAGACTTGGAGGTTGGCCTTGGTACGTTTATGGAAAATTCTTGATGCTTGACTGAGCGTTTAACTCGCGTTTGTTTCTGGAACTGTGTCGTGTTGACTGGCCTTTTAGGTTAGCTGGTAAAGCTTCTCTAGCATACTCTCCTAATTTATACGGAAATGGGCCAAGTTACTTGGCAACACATGTTGTTAATGGACGTGCTCCATCATGTACGAAAAGTCACATTTATAAAACCAATAACATCGCTCTAGGTTTGGGTACGGGTAGTGGCAGCGTTGGTCATACCGCGCAAACCTGGCGTTACTTTAACGCTTCTGGACCACCAGATTTCAACGCTGGAGCTAGGGTTAATAGCGACTCATCAAAACCAGTTTATGGAAAATGTTGGGGTACACTACACTGAATTATACCCCTGAGTTTAACTGCAATATTAGGCGGAAACGGTCACCCTGTAGATAGTCGTGTAGGTGTAGACCCAAACTCGGGAAATATCATACCAGGTATGCTCACAAACAAGGAAAAATACGAAATGCTTGCTTTCTGTTCGAAAACTTTTGCGTTTGTACACTTGACTTATTATTGATCATAGTACATCTTGGAGATTTTGGAACTATTGTAACCATCAACCCTCTTAACAACAGTGTAAGTCTGTATAAGTTTAAGACTAGGAATATTAAAGCCGAAGCAGCTCTAGGTACAACCATTTCTTCGTCTATCGAACGTGAACTCACCATCTTTTTGAATAGGTGATATTATTTTGAACCACGAAGGTGATGGCTTCATGCTCACTTTCTGTGGTCCTAGATACGAAACATTTGGTCCTACTAAGACATTTCAAGCCAACGGAACTGATGTTGGTCTAATAAAGGTAAACGAGAGCCACCCACTATCTGTTAATTAAAAGTCTCGACTGACTTCCACATTCTTAGCTTGATGTACACGGTAATGTTGTTGAAAAAATTTGGATCACAGATTATAACAACCACTGGGCTCGTGGTGGCCGTTTGATAAAGTACAAGCGCAATAATTACTTGTTGTTTTGGTATACTACACCACAATGGAATCTTGGTAGTGGAAAGCAATATTATGTTGCAGAAATAAACAAAGGTGAACCTTATGAAACATGAAGTGACAAGATTAACTCTCTGTATAGATGGTGTCTTTCAACGTGGTCCTCAAGAGATTACGCACAAGGGTTTCTTCTCTCTCAGAAATAGCGTATTTCAGCAACTACCTAATGGAGACATTGCTTGGGTACGCAATCTTTTTAGTGTTGGATGTTTACTGAAACGTACTTTGTTTAGGTTCATGTGTGGGATGATACTAGAACACTAACTCATTCCACAGACAGACGTAGAAAATACTGGTATCATGAAAGTGTTGGTTACTTTCATGTACTGCAACTCACTGATAAAACACCTCCTGGCCCAAACGAAGGTCCATTTGTTCCAGTACGTTATTGTTTGACTTTTCGTTTGCTATTGAAGCTCTTATGCGTGTTCAGGAAGCGTGTAAGTACTATGAAGAAAATGATGGTACTGTTGTTATAGAAACTGAACTCTACGATTATAAAGTGAAGTCTGAAACGCACGAGTGGCTTAGACTTAAAAAATCAGATGCAGGTAAACAACTTAGAAATAGCTTTAGAACTGTTTCCACGTGTTCAATATTCTTACACGATTATAGCTGGTGAAACTGTAATGAGGACAACAGAGCAAGGTTTGGTTATAGGTTCAAAAGATATCGATAACGCTCCTCGATTAGACTACAACTTAAAGGTTAGTTTACAAGTGTCCATCCATAGCACAAGTCAGTTCTTACCCCTTTTGTTTTTAAGATCACAGAGGCTGGCACATACACAATTGTTTGCAGAGCCATCGCCATTCAAAAAGGCGGACAAGGCTATTACATTGGTATTGATGGCAAACTCTTAGGTATAGGTTACACATGTTTATTCGGAATCCTTACTTGTTTGTTAGATGAAAGAGGAACAGGTGGTGGAAGATGGTTTTGGTTATGGAACCCAAAAAGTATCACAGCAAACCTTGATGTAGGCATTCATAAGTTTAATATATGGGTACGCTATATATACCTTAATTAGAGTCCAACCCTTTATTATTAACTCTTTCGCTTCAGTTGAAAGACGACGGTGGTACAATTGATCGCTGTATTATCACCAAAAACAGCTCTGTTATCCCTGCTGACAAAACAACTATTTTTGGACCATCCATGTCAGCCAGAGGACCTTCTCAATGCGTTGATGGATTTGTACCTCATGAAGATCGTGTTGTAGTTGATCATGTGCAATCAAGATCTGATGATATTGTACCAAATCCAGACAATCCATGGAAGATCAATAATGGTAAATAACTTTTTTTGTTTCGTTTGTCTATCGTTTACATTATGCTTTAGTTGGCCACACCACGTTTGTTTACCCTCCAGGAACCAAACCTGTAAAGAAGATAGAAGTTCCATCAGGAGAAGGAGTCGTTGATATTGGGGGAACGATTGTAGACTCGAATCCATATCCAGCTTCTAATGCAACATCCGCTGATGTACTTGGTACTTTCCGCATCAAGACCCTCACTGGACCTCTCACCACAGTATGGTTTTTACGTCTACCAGCTTACTTATTATTTCTCTTAGTGGGCTCTAACTCAGATACGAATACTGTTGTCAGCTAGAATCGAGAAAGTATCTCCTCATGTCGATACTGTTGATCCAAACCGCATTAAACTAACCCAAGCTAATTTTGGTCAAATCACAATTGCAATTGCAGGTAACACTAAATACCATTGTTCGAATACTAATTCTTGGTTGTAAACACAGATGGTATACCTACAAGGGAAGATGTGTTGAAGGCTATGAAATGTGATGACTACTTGACAGCCCTTGAGTCTATTCCACACATTGAAGTACTTGGTGAGTCTTACAGTTTCTCTTGTTTCCTTTTATCTTCCTTGTTCTGTTACTTATAAGTGTACTTTAGATGGCACAAGAAACGGAACAATAGCTTGCCCCGATGCCATGTCTGTATCAGGACAATGGGGAGAACCTGTAATAGCTCCTGCTTCACCATTTGAATCTGCACAAACTATGGGAAATATACAGCAACGTACCGTGGGTGGCGCAAAATCCCTAGTATCATTTGCAGCTACACTCTCCTTCTTGATCTGTTATTTGCTGATACTACCATAACTTTTTGGCAACATCAATCGAATACCACGTGTTGATCACCAACAATTAACACCTCATAAATAAAGATTCTTTAATCTCACATTGTAACTGTCAAAACGCATTTGGAAAGAAGTGGTTCAAGAATTTTCTAAGAATTTAACCACAAAATATCTTGAGCGTGTCTCGGAGGTTAAGTGACAATGCACAGGTACAAGCTCCAAGCGCTATGTGGTATATTATAGCATACTTCTTGTACATTAGCACGTGTAGGAAGTGGAAAACCTTCAGTCGTATCCAAGACAGGCATTTTCCGTACGCAATTACACAAACTGCCGTTTCACCTTCTAAAGCAAACGTGGCCATTCTACAGCGCAAATAACGCATGTAAACGCAAGTAATACAATCAGTAGCTTCATGTCTGGTTTGCAAATGAGTGATTTGTCGTTTACTTAATATTGTCTGTTCATTCAAGTTTTGAGACAGACTGACTTTTAGCAAAAAAAATCCAGTTTCTGCCCGATCTGTCAGATCTGACGGATTTGACACTTCTGACAGATCTTGCAAATTGTCATTTTTTTAAATGTGATCTACCCTCACGCCTGTCCAGTGAATTCAACCGTTTCAAACCCACGTGATTTAACAAACCCAGAGCAAACTTTTTTATTTACATATTTGACGCGTAGCGGCGTTTACAAAGCCTACAGCAACGCTGGTGGTGTTTTGGGGCGGTTTTGACGTTGTTACACCTTCATTGCTGCTTGGATGCTACCATAGCGCTTCTGTTAGCGTGGGTAGGCGCTAGCGTAGCGCTAGCGTAGCGCTAGTAAGTTATACACGTACGTTGATTTTTGAAGCAAAACATACAGCAAACAGTGTTTGAGGCATTCATACCGTGTTTGGCGGTAATGCGATAGCTTTGTAGGACATCATACCTTTTTAATTCGCTTTTAGCGCATTGAACACCTCTGTGGTTTGATCGTACCGTGTACAGTTGGCGTAGGTAAAATACTGCGATCATCTTCCATGGTCTGTTGAAACTTACATTGACAATTTTGCTATCACTTACTATAAGGTACCTAAGTCATACAACGAAGGACAACATTGTAGCACAAATAGTTCACATTGTGATAGATCTACACCATTTGACAGAAGTGTCAGATCTTGCTAGATCTGCTAAAAGTGCTAAAAACTCACTTTCTAGAAAATATTAGTAAAACTTGAATGAAACATACAATACCACTTTTTAAGCGTTCCAAAAACAACTCCAAAACCCTTTTCATACCTGCTTTCCTCTTGTTTTCTTTCCTTGATCAAATCTAGTGAGATGTATTTATGCGTTGCTTTTTATTCACAACGACTTTCTTTTCTGGTATGCATCGCGTTTACTTAGCTGAGGTAAGTGCCTAGCGTCTCATTTGTAACAACTCAGAATTTTCGTAGTGAGCGGACATTGCCGCCCGCTTTACCGAAGTGATTATTGCCCAAGTTTGCTACTGGAGGATCATAGGCCTAAACCAATCGCATGAGTGTAAACTACATCCATGACAGTCAACCATTTGTATAGTACAAAGTTCAAGAAGTGGTTGCTAGGCATTAAAAAAGCTATGACGTGAGTTTTATGGCTGATGGCCACAGCTACGCCATTTTATTATTGTTTTATAAACACCACAATGGAACTGTTCTCTTTACCACTATGTAGGAAACACACAAAGGGTTAGTCGTACGCTTTAGGAAACGCACATTTCCCACGTGCTGCAAACCGCTACAATTTATTTCTCGGGCCAACCCCACGCTCAGCTAAAAAGCTCTACAAGCTTCACGCTGCCAACCTAGGTGAACCTACAGCTCGCGTCAAGGAAATGCTAAACAAACATGGCTCTAAACTAGAAAATACTTTCAAAATCCTACACAAAAGCAACCACTTTAAACTTTTTCCTATATTACGTGATTATTTATTAAGATCAATTTTACGCACTCTAAGATGTGCATACGATGCGGAACAAGATCATATCATGTGGATACTCTTTAAATCTCCTCCAGCCGATATTACTAGAATCACTATGAAACGCCTCAACATCTTGATGAAGTACAATGCCGATACTCTGCACACGCTATCTACACTCACTACAAAAAAAAAAATTATCTTTGGTGCTCTCGTCAAATGGACATGGATCTTTTATAACGCTGCCCGCCATTCAGAAGGATTACCTTCTCTCACTAAACATCGCAACCTCATTGAAGAACACTTGGAGCTCATTACAAATAGACTCAAAAACCCAAACGACAAATCTCATTTATACCTACCTTTGCTATAGCTAGCAGGTGTGGTCCACCTATAATCGTTTAACGGCGAAGGGATCGTAACCCTTAGGATTTTGCTGTACTTCATGTTTTCATGTTGGAATGTACCGTCGTGTCAATAAACTGACTTAAAAAAAAAAAAAAACAATTTATTTCTCTGGTTTTTTGTTGCTTACAACTCCATCAAATCCTATATCCTTTGGCCTCTTGCGTTCCAACGTTTTTGCTTGTACATTTTACCTGCTGTATAGTAACGCTTTTCTTTTATTTTTCCGTTTGGCGTCCACTCTTTATATGTCCCTTTAAGTTTACCATTATCATATAAACAAAAGAATCTCATTCTACCTGTTGAAAACCACTCCTTGAATTCGCCATGCATTCTGCAATCTTCATAAAAGCACTGTACTTTCAGCTGACCATCTTCATACCACTCCTGATACAAACCATCTTCATAATTATTCTTTTTATTACATAGTACCCGTATGTTACCATTTATGTGCCATTCTTTATGCTCACCTTGCTCGATACCGTTTTTGTAATTTCTTTGTATTTGCTTCTTGCCGTTTTCGTAATATTGCGTGTACAGACCATCATCAACACCTTCAGACATGAAACATTCTATTTGCTTAGCGCCTGTGTTTTCATGCCATCGTAGAAATGTACCATGAACTTTATCTTGCTTCATGAAGCAATGTGACCTCGTTACTCCGTTTGGATACCATGATTTTGATTCTCCATCTTTATTTCCATTGTCGTAAAGGCATCTCACGTGCATTTGACCGTTATGATAGTGTTCAATATACTGTCCATGATACTTGCCATTCTTGTAGTGAGTACGTACATGTAATTGTCCATTCTCAAAGAAAGAACAACAAGGACCTTCTCTTTTTGAGTTTTTATAGTTTCGTTCATGTTGTAATTTTCCGCTAGGATAGTATTGCTTGAATATTCCGTTTAACTTATCGTCAAGTAGGTACGCTTGTTTTTTTACCACTCCGGTATCGTAGTACTCTTTGTATTCTCCGTCACATCGACCATGATTAAAATGCTGCTGTTCAAGGAGTATCACTTTATTTTTATCACGTGATAAACTAAAACGCTTCCAACGACGATGTTTATTCATGTCCTCATCGAAACGTGTATCTAATGCTGCTTTCCTGGATAATAATGGCCATATTGTGTATAAAGTACTATCTAAGTCTATTATATCGAGTTGGATCTCAACTGGTAAGTTCAGCATGTAAGGTTCCAAGAGATAACGTATACGAGATTATATTAAAAACTACTTTATTTACATGATTCTTATAGTCAATATGTTTCTAGAGTACGGAGCGTTACAGATACCCCCACACCAGGACAAAGCACGCCAAAAGCTTGCGTATGTACGAAAAATAAAGGAACGCGAGAACTCTTAAAAAAAAAATTTACTAAAAAGAGAACTAGCTTCAGTTTAGACACGTGCTGTTTAATTTTGTTAGGCATTTCGCCTCGCTTTTAATAGAGGACGCGATCTATTTTTCAAGAAAGCGCGGTGAGATTTAGCGGTATTATTTTACACGTATATCGGCTTACGCTTTAAACGCGCCTAGAGCGAAGATCGCCCAACGAAAGCTAAAATTTATACTCACTCGTTCAGGCAAGTATTTTAAGGTTACTGAGGTGAGAATCGTCTCCACGATGTTTTCCTCGCACCACCGAACTTTTACCTCTAGCGCCTGGTTTGGAGATTTTTGGAAAGGTTAGAAACCTTTCTGGCGCAAGCACGTTTTATGAACTACAGCCTAATCAACCAAATGTCATTGTACTTTAAATGGTTGCAAAACGCATAAAAAACTCCAACTTTGCTATTTTTATGACTCCATGATTGCTGTGTCTTAGTAGCAAGCGTAAAAAACTGTGCTTAATATATTTAAGCAGTGTTTAGAACTTAAAACTACATTGTGTCGCTGATTTTTACTATTCACATAGTGAAAATTCGTTTTCAGGCTAATTGAAGGTTAAATGAATACTGGCAAGGAAAGAAATTGACCCTAAGCATGTTACTCATTGTATTAGTGGTCTACTAGACAGCAATGATATTTATAGTGCAACAAAAAAAGGAGAAAGTTCACAACAGGCCAACGCAACAAGAGAAAAGTAATACCAATTAACCATTTAGTGTACGAAAGTGACTTGAAGATTCCGTTTAAATAAGAATAAAGTAGGAATTGTAGCTTCACGAGGATATACCAAACAAATAGTATGCATACCACTGAAAGCGCAATTTTTGAAACTGTAAACATAGGGCTTTATTTGTATTCTTCTACAACCATCAAAGACAAAAACACCAATTATATTGCGCCAACTGGATCTTTGTACAACTTTGCACGCTGGGTATGGATAAAGAATTGGCGGTTGTCTTGGATTTCAAGGAGTATACGCTCTTCATACTCAAGTTTCCAAGGAGATACAGTAGTGTCAAGCCAGAAAGTGCTTTGAATTTGCGTCATGTCACCACTTCTTTCAAGTATAGGGTTGTTCAAAATGCTGAAGTCGGCTAAACAATAAATCAACAAAAACTCTACCTAAACCATACAAACACTTACGGTCTCCACGCTTTGCATCAAATCTTATCACGTAAAATCCGCGGCTAGGTTTAATAAACCCACCTGATTTCATTCCAGCAAGAACAGCCATACCGCGGCCAATACACATAGGGCGGTATGTCTGACCAGTATTATCTCTTTGTAATGTCAATAAAAAACAAAAAAGAAGAAAAAGGTGAGAAAACTCGTACATCACCATGTATCCTCTTTCATCATGGATCTGTCTACGGTCTACACCAACTGCTGTTACTGTACGCGAATAAGCACATCCTTGAGCCAATTGGTTTGCAAATTTGTTTATTTCATTTCCAAAGTTCGAGAAGACAAACTCTTCGTTCATCATTCTTTGGGTATTAGCTTGAACGCCACCTGAAACAAAAATCAAACACTGAAAAATAGATAAAATCACGTGATTTGTTCACGTGCGACTGTTTGAAACGTACGTTGAATGTTTCTAACAGGGACAATAGTAAAATTAGCAGGTTCGTTTGCTTTCGTTGCCCAGCGACCTGGAAGCAACACCATAGGGTGCGGTACATCTCGAACACATATTTCGTTTGGTGATCCTTCAGGATGGACTGGTGGTATTTCGCCTGGAAGCATAGGAACGCCTGTAACTGGTACAAGTTTTTCTGCTGGAATAATGCCGCCTAGTACTGGTCTTGGTCCTGTGTTGCCCCACATGTTGAAGATTTGTTGTTTTGAATTAAAAAAGACTTTTGCGGACACCAAAATGTGTACTTCAAATAACAAACGTCAATCACTCAAGAAAGTTCCACTTAGCGAGGCATTTGTGTACCTGACAAAAAAAGCTGTGTTTATTTTACAAGTAGCCAATTGACGACAATTACGAGGTGCGTGTAGTGGAAAACATATTTTTGTCACTAAACAGAAAAGAAACGAAGTTTTACTGCACGAAAGATATACTCCCTTATCTAAAATTGAGCGCCCTGGTTTTTAAAACTACCATCTGTCACTACTCATTAATGGTATGTTTTCATTTCACTATATCCCACGGTGTTGAATACATACACGATGGTTGTATGGCTCACAGGAGGTGGTACAAGCAAACAATTCCAAAAAAATTGCTACGAAGCTGTTTTTATTCTCTTCATACAACCTCTGTTCCTTCTTCAAAGAATAGTTAATGAAACGTATGTAAACGCTAGTGATCATGGCTGTTAGGACATCCCTCTACAAAATTTTGTTTTTCTTCACGTAGTTTAGTGATAAAGTTGTGTTTTCAGATCACGTGAAAATAAGATAATTTCTTCAGCTTTTTATTCAAATGTATTTACAGATTTCTGGTCTACCCCTTCTTTTTTAGTCCAATGTAACTCCTTTATCGCGAAGCTCTTCTTTTACACGTTCCAAGTAAGTTTCGTCTGGATAACCAAAGCTGGTCGGTCCACCACTTGTAGACGTCTTATGATGGATACCTATTTAAAATATTAACAATACGACAAAAAATATACTGTTTGCTTTGCAAAAAGCGTATCATTCCCAAAATCACGAAACGTATCTCGCAATTTTCAACATTAATATCAAGGCGCACAAAAGGGTCGAAATTGATTATATCACAAAGGATATGACGCTATGACGCAAGACAAAAACAAAAAAACAGTTCGAATTTTTTTTTTTCAAAACCAAGTACCATTCCAAATAACACAATTATCTGATCCAGTAGTAACTGATCTACCAATCCTGAATGATAACTTACGATCCCAAGCTATCTTTAACAATTTCAATACTTCTTTACCTTCAGCATTATCTGGTAAATAAGCTGTCCTTGAAGTACCCTAGAAGAAAATAGAAATCAATAAAAAAAAAGAACTAACAAAACAAGAACAAAATGACATTTGACACGTGTCAAAATGTCAAAGATAACATTTTAAAAACCTATCAAATAATGCTTGAAGTACAAAGTTGGTCGACTAATAGTTTTATAGCTTGAACACCGTGAAATGAAAGCAAAGTCTTTTCCAAAAAAAAAAAACAATGACGAACCTCATATCGCTTTCCAGGATTTGGATGTTCTTGACCTTGTGTACCACCAGAGAAACTATAACTTATAACAATAGTACCAGCAGATGGGTATCCAGGAAGCTTTGAATTATTTGTTTTAACATTCATGCTGCCCTAAAAAAACGCAAAGACTGTTAATGAACTTAACAACAGAAAACAAAATTACTACTATCTTCGTACCTTTGGCATTGCACCGACACGTACACCATAAATGACGTTACATACAGGACATTTCAAAAATGATGATTTGTGGCAATGAACAATACAGTTGATATGGAAGTAATGCTTTCCGACACACTTAGAGAGTTTTACAACTGAATCTGATTTATCAAATGACATTAGACATATAGAACATGCTTCATCATCATCCATCTTTGCCACATCACCTGTGATGATTTGTTAGACAAAACCCACAAATTTATATATATTGGAGGTATTGCATGCCTGAGGATAACTAGTAGGCGTTAGATTGAAAGAGAGAACAAAACGGAAAACGTTGAAAAAAAACAATTTTCATTGAAAGGTCTTTGTACCTTTTTCCATTTTGTGAGATTTCTGACTTGATTTGTTTTTGATCTACCAACGGAATTGAAAGCGTCTCCAGTCTTATTTTCAACATTCCTACTCTCAACAATCTTTGATGCTACCAAACAATTAAAACGAAGATAAAACAACCAAAACAACGCAAAACTACTAAAGGATAGCCTCTTGAGATCCATGAGGCTAAAAAACGACGTTATAGTTTATATTTACCTTTTCTGCCTGTAGATTTATTCCTAGATGCAAGCGGTGGATCCCTACGAACCTTCATTTGCGTTTTATCGCTGTTTTTTAATAAAATCATTCTACCAACATCTACAACATGACCACCTACGCATCTCCATGGACCCATATTAAGTGGTACAACAGTAGCGCCACGAGAAGCTATACCCTAACGACAAAAAGTGAGTTCCTGTGCAAACAAAAAAAGAACGCTTAGAGCAAGAAAATAGATGGTTTTAACAGCCATGTTGAGTTATACGAACCTCTACAATTCTATTACTGAGCGCATCAAAATCATTCCATTTGCCATCCTGTTTGTACTGCCATTGTGGTTTTGCTGGTGTACCACCAGAGGAAGATGATTTAGGAACTGGTTCTGTTTTCTCTTCTTTTTTAGTATCTTTCGTTGATTTGGGTGAATCTGCTGATGAAACAGTTGCACGACGCTTCTAAACGCCAATTTAACAAAAGTTAAGAACGCGTAGACACGCATAAAAAAAAACTAAGACGCTCAAGTCGGGTCTTCTTTGCACAGCGGCCCATCTTTCACTGAAAGTATTTTTTCTCGGCGTGTTTTTTTCCTTTCGTACCCTAGTAGACTCTTTTCGTCTAACATCGCGTTGGAACTTTGTTTTAATCTTTATTTGCTTCATTGTTGTAAAATTAATCTTGTAGTTCCCCTGTGAACCAAAAAAACCATGAGTTAACGTTACTTCATCATAACCTATTCCATTAATAAGGATAAACGCATTAAAGACGTTTTTTGTACCGTTTTTATTAGCTTTTTCAATTATCCGCGTTGTTTGCTTGTCGTAACTCACCCATCCGCTATCATTATGCCACTGCCATTTAACACTGTAACTAATTAACAAAAAAAACACAATCTATCATTATTCAAAATACCGCTTCTTTCGCCTTGGAGAGCGTTTTTTACGAGGGCTGGACTTTTCTTTTACAGATGCGGCCGCCATGGGAAGCAAAAATAAAAATACACGCTTTATGTGAAAAATAAGCCGGATTTGTTAAAACATGGTCCAGAGGTAGTAAAATTTGCTAGCTGATAAACACGCACGATTAATTGTTAAATACAAAACAAAATAACGTACGTATCGTCTAAATCGTCAGAAGCGTATTTTTTCTCAATGTAATCGCTGTTGACAGTATCAACAGGCGTAGTGACGGCGGTAGTTTGCTTTTGGCCCATTTAGAGCTTGAAATACAATTAATTGAAGTGCTAGTACGGTGGCGCTTGGTTTTAAGATAATAGCAACCAAGGCAAACTACTTTGACTTTTTTCTAAATAAATAACTTCAGTTTCTTTTCAGAAAGCGCAGTTTTCGCACTTTTTTAATGGATGCGCTGCCGCTTCGCAAAGACATTGCATCCAAAGTTGGACTATCAAACGGTGCGTATGTTTGGTTGATGGTTCGTTTGTCACGTGCTTTTTGCAAGTCACTTTTATGCCCATGTGACACATACAATAAAGTGAAATGTAAAACCAACTGATTATAATGGTATGATTGCAACCTGTTCTATAAAACATGAAATCTGAGTATAACAAACAAGGTGAAAGACTCTAACTGACAGAAAACTCGCAAGATTCAAAAGTCTGAAGCTAACAATGAAAACAGCAATCTACCATAAAAATGGCGAGTGGAAGCGAGAAATGATACCTATAACAGATAGCATTTCTGACAGCTATGCACAGCTAGTTTACATGGGAGATAAAGTAGTACGACAACACACCTGTATTGGACACAGAAAGCTTGCTGAAGGTCTTCTATACTTCCTACACGTGCCAACGTACAAGAAGTACGCTACAATCTACCACGATGGCGCTTGGAAGTTGACTATGACTGATGCTGTACCAAATATCGATTCTGCGTATCGTCATTTAACCTTCGAGACACGTTCAAGAGATATTATCAAGTACCACACCTCAAACGAATCATTATTGGTAGCAGGGCTTGTAGAAGTTTCTAACAGCGTCGGTTGGGCTTAAAAAAACTAAAATCACGTGATACGTTGTAGAAAAATACAGCTGTTATTATCTCGTTCAAGCGACACCAATAAAACCATTTCAAGCAAAACAAAATTGTTGTTTTTAGCTGTTACGATGTGAGATTAAAAAATCTTTATTTATGAGGCGCGTGTCTTTGGTGATCAACACGTGGTATTCGAGTGATGTTGCCAAAAAGTTATGGTAGTATCAACAAATAACAGATCAAGAAGGAGAGTGTAGCTGCAACAGATACGAGGGATTTAGCGCCGGCTTCAGGGCGTTGATGTATGGCTACCGTAGGTTGCGTAGGTTCAATTGGTGAAGCAGGAGCTATTACAGGTTCTCCCCATTGTCCTGATACAGAGATGCCATCAGGGCAAGCTATTGTTCCGTTTCTTGTGCCATCTAAAGTACACTTATAAGTACCAGAACAAGGAAGATAAAAGGAAGCCAAGAGAAACTGTAAGACGCACCAAGTACTTCAATATGTGGAATAGACTCAAGGGCTGTCAAGTAGTCATCACATTTCATAGCCTTTGACACATCTTCCCTTGTAGGTATACCATCTGTGTTTACAACCAAGAATTAGTATTCGAACAATGGTATTTAGAGTTACCTGCAATTGCAATTGTGATTTGACCAAAATTAGCTTGTGTTAGTTTAATGCGGTTTGGATCAACAGTATCAACATGAGGAGACACTTTCTCGATTCTAGCAGACAACAGTATTCGTATCTGAGTTAGAGCCCACTAAGAGAAATAATAAGTAAGCTGGTTAGACGTAAAAAAGCATACTGTGGAGAGAGGCCCAGTGAGGGTCTTGATACGGAAAGTACCGAGTACATCAGCGGATGTTGCATTAGAAGCTGGATATGGATTCGAGTCTACAATCGTTCCCCCAATATCAACGACTCCTTCTCCTGATGGAACTTCTATCTTCTTTACAGGTTTGGTTCCTGGAGGGTAAACAAACGTGGTATGGCCAACTACAGCAAAATGTAAGAGACAACAAACTAAACAAAACTAAGTTATTTACCATTATTGATCTTCCATGGATCGTCTGGATTTGGTACAATATCATCAGATCTTGATTGCACGTGATCAACTACAACACGATCTTCATGTGGTACAAATCCATCAACGCATTGAGAAGGTCCTCTGGCTGACATGGATGGTCCAAAAATAGTTGTTTTATCAGCAGGGATAACAGAGCTGTTTTTGGTAATAATACAGCGATCAATTGTACCACCGTCGTCTTTCAACTGAAACGAAAGAGTTAATAATTACACTTGTACTCAAATTTAAGGCTTACCCATATGTTAAACTTATGAATGCCTACATCAAGGTTTGCTGTGATACTTTTTGGGTTCCATAACCAAAACCATCTTCCACCACCTGTTCCCCTTTCATCTAACAAACAAGTAAGGATTCCGAATACACACGTGTCAGCTATACCTAAGAGTTTGCCATCAATCCCAATGTAATAGCCTTGTCCGCCTTTTTGAATGGCGATAGCTCTGCAAACAATTGTGTATGTGCCAGCCTCTGTGATCTTATAACAAACATGGTAAGTTTGTGTGGAGAACTGACTTGTAAAGTAACCTTTAAGTTGTAGTCTAATCGAGGAGCGTTATCAATATCTTTTGAACCTATAACCAAACCTTGCTCTGTTGTCCTCATTACAGTTTCACCAGCTATAATCGTGTAAGAATATTGAACACGTGGAAACAGTTCTAAAGCTATTTCTAAGAATTATTTACCTGCATCTGATTTTTTAAGTCTAAGCCACTCGTGTGTTTCAGACTTCACTTTATAATCGTAGAGTTCAGTTTCTATAACAACAGTACCATCATTTTCTTCATAGTACTTACACGCTTCCTGAACACGCATAAGAGAGCTTCAACAGAAAAGAAAAAGTCAAACAATTTTAGTAACTTACTGGAACAAATGGTCCTTCGTTTGGGCCAGGAGGTGTTTTATCAGTGAGTTGCAGTACATGAAAGTAACCAACACTTTCGTGATACCAGTATTTTCTACGTCTGTCTGTGGAATGAGTTAGTGTTCTAGTATCATCCCACACATGAACCTAAACAAAATACGCTTTTAGTCTCAAATTATAACACTAAAGATTACCCAAGCAATGTCTCCGTTAGGTAGTTGCTGAAATACGCTATTTCTCAGCGAGAAGAAACCCTTGTCCGTAATCTCTTGAGGGCCACGTTGAAAGACACCATCTATACAGAGAGTTAATCTTGTTACTTCATGTTTCATAAGGTTCACCTTTGTTTATTTCTGCAACATAATATTGCTTTCCACTACCGAGATTCCATTGTGGTGTAGTATACCAAAACAACAAGTAATTATTGCGCTTGTACTTTATCAAACGACCACCACGAGCCCAATGGTTGTTATAATCTGTGATCCAAATTTTTTCAACAACATTACCGTGTACATCAAGCTAAGAAAGTGGAAGTCAGTTGAGACTTTTATTAACAGATAATAGGTTGGCTCTCTTTTACCTTTATTAGACCAACATCAGTTCCGTTGGCTTGAAATGTCTTAGTAGGACCAAATGTTTCGTATCTAGGACCACAGAAAGTGAGCATGAAGCCATCACCTTCGTGGTTCAAAATAATATCACCTATTCAAACCGGTTGTGAGTTCTCGATAGACGAAGAAATGGTTGTACCTAGAGCTGCCTCTGCTTTAATATTCTGAGTCTTAAACTTATACAGACTTACACTGTTGTTAAGAGGGTTGATGGTTACAATAGTTCCAAAATCTCCAAGATGTACTATGATCAATAATAAGTCAAGCGTACAAAGGCAAGCATTTCGGGGTTTTTCTTGTTTGTGAGCATACCTGGTATGATATTTCCCGAGTTTGGGTCTACACCTACACGACTATCTACAGGGTGACCGTTTCCACCTAACATTGCAGTTAAACTCTGTGGTATATTTCAGTAGTGTACCCCAACATTTTCCATAAACTGGTTTTGATGAGTCGCTATTAACCCTAGCTCCAGCGTTGAAATCTGGTGGTCCAGAAGCGTTAAAGTAACGCCAGGTTTGCGCGGTATGACCAACGCTGCCACTGCCAGTACCCAAACCTAGAGTGTTATTGGTTTGTTTTATAAACGTGACTTTTCGTACATGATGGAGCACGTCCATTAACAACATGTGTTGCCAAGTAACTTGGCCCATTTCCGTATAAATTAGGAGAGTATGCTAGAGAAGCTTTACCAGCTAGCCTAAAAGAACAGTCAACACAACACAGTTCCAGAAACAAACGCGAGTTAAACGCTCAGTCAACGATAATTCCGCAAAACGTACCAAGGCCAACCTCCAAGTCTAGTAACAAGTGTTAGAAGTCAAGACGAGATAGTAGTTATAGTTAGAGTACCTGTTTTC
The DNA here is from genome assembly GCA_038496445.1 of Trichosphaerium sp. ATCC 40318. NCBI lineage: Eukaryota > Discosea > Flabellinia > Trichosidae > Trichosphaerium > Trichosphaerium sp. ATCC 40318. Next base: position 83,451 of record JALMLS010000594.1, on the reverse strand, counting down.
TATAATTTTCTCAACCACTCTATTACCGTTTGCGTCTATTTTTAAGAACCACATGTCCTTCCATCCTTCAGATGTTTGATCTTGAAGACCTGTAGATACCAAAGATTGATCTTCAAGTCGGCTAAACATGATAGCCATTGAATCATCATCATGAAGAACAAACCCAGCTACTCTCTTTGGAAGCTTATCAGTAATAGCAATGTTGCTCTACACCAGAGTTAGCTAAGACAAAAAAAAGTATTTGGGATGACGTTTCACATCACGTGGAGAGGAAAAAAATAAAAAAACTACATTTGGGAAGAACAGGGAAAAAAAAATTCACAAAAAATCCATGCCCCAAATCTTAACTCTTGTCCCACCTCACAGAAACTTCTATGCGAGTGGCAAATACATCAAGATGTTCGAAAAACAAAAAGGGAACAGAACTGTATTTGGGACCAAAGAATAAAATAGAACAAAATTCCGTAACCCATACCATTTCAAATTCTTAGGTTTTCAAAAGCTGCGCAAAGAATGTTTTTTAAATGTATAGATTAAAAGGTATATAGTAGTTTTGAAAATACGAAGTCGGTTTTTATGATTTTCTACCTTTACAGACCAATCTGCAGTGTTTATAGTAGTTATGTGTACTGCTCTGACATCTCGAAACGCGAGGTTATTACAACAAGAATATGTACCCTCTGTCCAAACCACAACGGCTTCATTACCGCTAGATTTAATTCTGAACCACATAGGGGCTACAACACCATTACGATGAAACCCATTTACTCTAGTTTATTATTAAAAAAAAACGTGTTAAAACTCGACTACTGCAAACGAATTCGTAGCTACTAGAGCGAAAATACAACGTAAATTACACTTACTGCAGTAATTGTATAAAGCGTGCTGTGCTAGACTCCCACAGTATTGGCTTGTTCCCTGGTGTATCTACTCTCTGTACTTGAACGTTGAAAGGATCCCACCATGATGGAAATTCTGTAGCGCAGCAAAGTACTACTAGTGTGGCTAGCACTAAATTAAGTGTTAAAGAGTTGTATGAGCCACTCATAATGACACTTTTTGGTTAAAAATCTCTACTTAAAAGCGGATAATTAAGTCCCAAGTCATCACATGCGTCAGATATGTCGCCTGTGACATGAGTCTCAAAGCAATGATGCTAGCTCTGAACCTGTATAAAATAGGTAGATTGACGAATACCAAACAAACACAAACTCACATTGCGCACGTGTTTTACAAATTGCGTAGGAATAATTTATCCGCATTTACAATGTATATCCTAGTTTTGCTGGTCTTATTTAATGTTCTAATAGAACTTACAAATAGGTCAGATCTAGCCAAACACGAAAACCGTAGTCACTACCACCTAAAGGTATTTGTGTATTATGTCGACTGGCATTGAAACTGCGTCATTGATGACACATTTTTATTTGCTATGAAGTTTTGTAAGCAGTTCTTTTTGTATTCGACAACCGCACTTGATAATAATGTCAAATTCCGCTAATGGTAGCGAAAAATATAAGAAAAGTACTCCTATTTATTATAATAACGTGTTTGGGGGAGCATACGGTGACTAGTATATTTCAAAGCGAAAAGTCATTCTAATTCTTTTTGTATTTAAGTTGTCCACTTGGTTTCAAAACGTGCAGTGATGATTGTCGGTTTTTGATTGTATAGTATGTAAAGAATCAAGCAGAAAACAATTTATGGTGAAGCTAGTCTATTTATAGAAAAACGAATCGACAAAACACGTGATCCAATAAAAAAGTCATTGCACAAGAATAACCATAAATCAACCAATGGTAGCATATTGGATTGTTTTGAGACGTAATAGACGCTTGTTGAAAATTAAAACCTCATTGTTACCCAAATGTAGCAAATGTACATAAATAAAACAATCATTTGCGATTTTTATGTGAAATATTCTTTTTTAGGCACGTGCTTCATGCGCATTTCCTGAAATCAACCTGTAAGGTGATGCTAATCCACGGTTGTTACCCATCTAGGGTAGTAAGTTTAAAGGGTTTGTGTAAACCAAAATACGGACTTGTAGTAATCTAACCATTCGGCCAAAATTTGAGTGATGTGTGCCAACAAACATATTACATTCACCTGCAATTAAAAGTGCTGCAAATGTTGCTAAACTAGATTCCTTTGAGTCACCAGCATTAGTTTTATGACCATCTAAATTCAGGGTACACAATCAGTTGATAAACTCTACTGAGATAAAAATAACTAAAAATAATTTTGTACCATGCCATAAATATTTTGGATCAGCGTGCAACCAGTTCCATTCTGGAAAGTCCAATGTTTGGTTTATTATAACTCTTGACGCCTATCAACAAATATCAATATGTAGAATCGAATCAGAATAAGTTTATGACATACTGTGAGCAAGTAAATTGTCTTCGCTTGGTAAATATCACGTAACTTTTCTGCATATGGCATGTAATCTTTTTTGCTTTTTTAGTCGTATCACGCACTTAAACAGCAATTTTTCGTACCACTGATATTAAACAATGTTCTTCCTTTTTCCATTGTTGAATCACCACGGCGAACATGAACAACTATGATAGGTTCCTTTGAAAACTCATCAAACTTCAATCTTTTTTTTTCTTGTGAAATAAAATCTCTCAATTCAGGTCCAGGTCTTAGCAAGTACTTAAGCATAGCTGCCTTTAACCTACAAAGTTGTTTATTATTATGTTACTTACTTTATGTCAGCAATATTTTAAATACCTTGCATGTTCACTAGCTGTTTTGAACAGTCCTGCAGTACCAATGTCCCGCTGAGTAACATTAACATGATTTGTGTCACAAAAATAAAAAATAAATACATACGTACACTTAAATGACGTTCACCAATAACTAAGTGTTTTTTATTACTAAGGTACTGCAATAATTGTTTTGAACTATATTTAGGCTGTTTTGATATGTTACGGTATATGTGCTGTTGTGAGGCCATCTAAGAAATGAATTCAATTTAGGTCGTTTGTTAACGGAATTACTGTTTTCTGTAATTGAAGCCACGTGGTGTTTCGCGTTTTAAAGCGTACTTTTTTTGTATCCCACAAAACAGAAGTGTTACATAACTTCTTGTTGAATACTGGTGCAAAGTAACAATCAAATTCTCGTCTTTTACAAAACGTCTCATTCCAGTGCTAATGTAAATTCTTAGTTTTTTTGGATTTTTTTGAGTAGTACGGTTCAAGCTACGTACATCCCAAGTAGTTGCAACAGGTAATAAAACAAATGTATAATTTAATTTCAATGCTATATGAAAAGCTTTTGTTGTGAAAGACATCTCACATCCAAGACCACAGATTCTAGAAACTGATAAACAATAATAATACATTTCGATTTAAAAAACAATTGTGGAAGTCACCCAATCTTGTTTGTTTTTGTCTTATTTAGAGATCTTACCTTGTAGGTGGGGAGAATAACATGACTCTATTCCGATGATCATTACAGTCTCTATTTTGTGCCCGTGGCAACAGCCTAATTTGAAGAAAGTTCAACAGAAATACAAAACAAGAAAAAAACAAAAAAAAGCACTTACGAATATACTCTGTAAAAGAACTCAGAAGATTCCTTAACATTTACACAACGTGGGTGTAAGTAATCCCACTGATTACTATTATATATAGATTCTGGATGAGACACTCCAATTTCTTCCATATCCTCTCTGCAATATCTTCCTTCAACATGTGGGATAATACTCTATGAACAAAATAATGTTAAGGTCACTCCTCTAGTTCAACGTACTGGTCCTATCGTGACTTCTACATCATGAGATTCTGTAGATTCAGGAACAGGCGCGTTTGTTGGTGACACAGTAGGTGGTATTGGTGCATTTGTAGGCGTGTCAGGATAAGCAGGAATAGGAGCTTTAGTTGGTGTTTGTGTTTCTGCTATGTAATTTGTCGGCGATTCAGTAGGTGGTACTGGTGCATTGGTTGGTGACACTGTAGGTGTTGATGTTGGCGCATTTGTTGGTGCTTTGGGACCTGGTACAGGCGCATTTGTAGGTGGAAGTGTTGGTGGCGGTACTGGATAGTTAGTTGGAGACGCTGTAGATTCATTAACAGGCACATATGTTGGTGCCGGCGATTCAGGTGGTGGCACTGGTGCATTGGTTGGTGACTGCGTAGGTGAATTTGTTGGTGACACTGTAGGAGTTGATGTAGCTGCGTTTGTTGGTGAATGTGTTGGTACGTTTGTTGGTGACACCGTAGGTGTTGATGTCGGTGCGTTTGTTGGTGCTTTGGGAGCAGGTATAGGCGCATTTGTAGGTGGAAGTGTTGGTGGAGGTACTGGATAGTTAGTTGGTGACGCTGTCTGTGTTGGTGGTGCTGTAGGTACGGGAACAGGTGCATTAGTTGGTGATGCAGTTGGTGGAGGTACTGGATAGTTGGTAGGCGATTCATAAGGTGCATTCGTTGGTGACAATGTAGGATGAACGTCAGGAACTTCATCCACGTGTGCAAGGTTATTGTTTTCAGGAAATTCTTCCTATTTTGCTTTAGCCAAAATGAACGATTGTTTTTTGTTTGTGCTCATATATAAATAGCGTACTGAGTCTGTACCAAGGAGGCTTATTACAGTCACGTGATTTTGAGAAACGAAAAAGAAGATACGTATCAATGCTATTGAAACAAACCCACAAACAACAATAAGTTGATTCCTAGATAATGTGCCGCCACAATAACGCGTTGGCTTATCTATTGTAAGCGAATTAATAAAATAATTATGTATTGGACAAGAAACTGTCCTAAAAGACAAGATCTTACGCTCTTTACGCTTCACAGACTCTCGCATATTGTCTTAGAAGGTGAATAGATTTCTGAAGTGGAAATAAGCTAAACTCGAAATAAAATAGAAATGTCTTTAGAAATTGGTTGTAGATACGTGTAAGTCGTTACCAAAATGTTACAGCTTTTGGTGCCTGTTCACCAACCCAAGGGCTAAATCACAATAGATTGCTTCTAAGCAAGGTACAGTATTGCCTTAACTTGAGTTCAATCAAGCGTATTGGGATACTTCTTCTTTCAGTGGTATTGCTCTTACTTCTCAACATGTGGATCCTTAAATTTATAAAGGAAAATTTGATATGCGCTTATTATTTGAAGTGATGTTTAGATGCTACCATAGCGCTTTTTTTAGCGTGGGGTAGGCGCTAGAGTAACGTTAGTAAGTCATACACGTATGTTGATTTTTTGAAGTAAAACATGCAGCAAACAGTGTTTGAGGCATTATACCGTGTTTGGCGGTCATGCGATAGCTTTATAGTACATCATACCCTACTTTTAGCTCATTGAGAATTTTGTTATCACTATGAAGGATAGCATTGTCACGCATAGTTCACATTGTTATCTACACCATTTGACAGAAGGTTCACTGATACCAAACTTTTCAATGTCATTTTCAATAGACCATGGAAGATGATCGCAGTATTTACCTACGCAAACTGTACACGGTACGATCAAACCACAGAAGTGCTCATGAGCTAAAAGCGAATTAAAAAAGTATGATGTCCTACAAAGCTATCGCATTACCGCCAAACACGGTGGTGAATGCCTCAAACACTGTTTGTAGTATGTTTTGCTTCAAAAAATCAACGCACGTGTATAACTTACTAGCGCTACGCTAGCGCCTACCCCGCGGTAACAGAAGCGCTATGGTAGCATCCAAACAGCAATGAAGGTGTAACAACGTCAAACCCGCCCCAAAACACCACCAGCGTTGCTGGGCTTTGTAAACGCCGCTAAATATGTAAATAAAAAAGTTTGTTAAATCACGTGGGTTTGAAACGGTTGGATTCACTGGACAGGCGTGAGGGTACTCACATTTAAAAAATGATAATTTCAAGATCTGTCAGAAGTGTCAAATCCGTCAGATCTGACAGATCAGGCAGAAACTGGATTTTTTTTTGCTTAAAGTCAGTCTGTCTCAAAACTTGAATGAAACAGACAATATCGCTAACAATTTAGGAAAGAAAATGAATTATCGTTGTCAATACTGTTGGATTATCTAGATCCCAAAAACATTCAACACACCCTTTCGGTCACGTGATAACTACATTAAGTGAAAACAAACTATCGGCCACAGTGGGTCTTTCTGGTATTCATTAAACATTCATAAAACTATGACATCTCTTCAAACAAATCAGAGTATTACGCCAACCAAAAACAAATACAAGCCTTCCTACAACAGAAATGCGTTTCACGACGTTCCTTTGGAGACTTTATGTTTAATTCTCTTGCCACTCGAGGATACGGAACGATTAGCTGCTGTACAAAGTTGTAAACGGTTTAGAACGGCTATACATGACTGCGTTGGTTATAACAAGGTATATGTCCGTAATACAACACAATGGCAGTTGATGCGTCATAGCTTTGGTATTTTGTTTAATTCTCATATCGTATTTCAATGTGCTGTAACAGCTGATCTTCTTTCTCTCTGTAAAGGACTTAAACATGTTACCATACTTAACCAAAAAACGAACAAGAACTCTGGTTGTCGTTCATCTGGCATTCACTTTCTTGCTGGCGTACAAACCTTAAATATTAGAGATAACACTCTCGTATGTGATGATGATATAATTGCCGTTGCAGGTGTACATACGATTGATTTAAGTGGATGTGAGCAACTGTCTCCAAAAGCAATTCAAAGTCTTGCTGGAGTTCACACTATTGATTTATCTTACACTAGTATGACAGATGAAGGTATTGCTGCTTTATCTGGAGTATATAAGATAGATTTAAGCGGTACAATGGTCACAGACATAGGTCTCAAAGCAATTAGAGGAGTTCATACAATTTCTTTAGCAAACAATTTCTCAATCACCGATGATGGGCTTGAAGCGCTCTCTGGAGTTCATACAATCAAGCTTAAGAAGTGTAATAATATAACAGATAGAGGTTTAATGGCTCTTACTGGTGTCCATACAGTTCATATAGAGCGTTGTGAAGGTGTCACTGATGTTGGTATAAAAGCATTAGCTGGTGCCTATATAATAACGCTGTCAGGTTGTTTCAATGTTTCTGATGAAGGACTATCCTTTTTATCCGGTGTTAGAAACATGACACTTGATTGGTGTCCTAAAGTTACAAATGACGGAATTATATCTCTTTGTGAAGCACTTGATCAACTTGAAGTCAGTTTTTGTCAGAAGATAACTTCAGACTTTAAAAAAAAGATAAACAGAGATACACGCACAAGTTATTCTTACTATGCAAAAGATCTTGTACTTTGTACCCGTAGTAGTCTCAAAGAAAGCGATCCTATTCAATCTGGCCAGATAACCTACTTTGAATACAAAACTCCTGACTATACAGTTACTAGAGGTAGCAAACAAAAAGACAAATGAAAGAAAAGCTCTTGTTTAAGGAATTCTTATACCCTAAAAGGGTAACTAACACAGCAAAAATGGCCAATATTAATCGAAATGACTAATAAACGTGTATTTAAAATCATTGAGTTAGCTGTACTCTTACAAGTAATTTGTAAATTATGGAAACTTTGGCTTTTCACAAAATAGTATGTACTCCGGCAAGTGCTTTGACACCTTCGTCAGTTACTGAAGTGCATCTAATATCAATAGTATGTACTCCAGCAAGTGCTTTAATACCTTCATCAGTTACCGAAGTGCTATTCAGGTGAATAGTATGAACTCCAGCAAGTGCTTTTACACCTTCATCAGTTACTGCAGTGATATTAAGGTTAATGCTATGTACTCCAGCAAGTGCTTTGACACCTTCATCAGTTACTGAAGTGTGTCTAATATCAATAGTATGTACTCCAGCAAGCAATTTAATGCCTTCATCTGTTATGTTGGGACAATAAGAAAGGTCAATGGTATACACTCCAGCAAGTGCTTTGATGCCTTTGTCAGTTACTGAAGTGTGACAAAAGTCAATAGTATGTACTCCAGCAAGCGATTTAATGCCTTCATCTGTTATGTTGGGACAATAAGAAAGGTCAATAGTATGTACTCCAGCAAGCGATTTAATGCCTTCATCTGTTATGTTGGGACAATAAGAAAGGTCAATGGTATGCACTCCAGCAAGTGCTTTGATGCCTTTGTCAGTTACTGAAGTGCATGTGAGGGCAATAGTATGTACTCCAGTAAATTGCTTGACAATGTTGTCAGTATCGTATCCAGTACACGTGATTTTTGTGTGTTTCAGAATACCAGGATGTTTTGCAGCTGATTTTGCTTGAGCTACTGTTTTAATCGTAATGGCGTGGTATCCAATAATATCATGAACAATGGAAGCGAGGAAATGACAGGTTTGACAAGCTGCAAACCGTGATTTGGTTGTTTGACGCAAAATATGCGCTACTATCTCTGTAGGGAGTCGCAATAAGTTTGTACTGGAGGTACTGTCTATTTTACAATGCTTTTCGGTAGATAGCATAGTCGTATTAACGGTGTGGGTAATAATTGTCGTTTTCCTTATCTAAGGTTATAAGACGAGTTGTTACAGGTACCGTGAGAATTCTGTTTTGATAAATTTATAGCAAGGGAGAAAATTATACAGGGAAGAATTACAATGACCGCCTTTTTTGGTGTCTATCTCAGATTTGTCACATGCTCTTCAATACAAAAGACGCTCACCCATTGTATTATTTACTTGTAAATAAACTGTTTTAGTTTGTACTTGTACTGTATTTTTTTTGGCGCTATGAACATTTCGGAAATTGAGAAACGAGAATTTCCAAGCAGAAAAGTGAGTCAGACACTAACTTTTACATCTCACTTGCGAAGCCGAAAAGGTTCATGAATCCATAACCAGGCACAAGGAAGATGATTGTCAACTCAGGTTTTATTTAAGAAAAGGACCCCAATATCCATCATACTTGTTAAGAGCATCTTCACAAGCTATTGGTGAAACAGTACCTCTATTAGGACTGAAAACAGATGCTTGTGCTTTCTTAAGATGCCCATGCATTTCAGCAAGAATCTTTGGTTCTACACTGGCCATATCAAAGTGTTCAGTAGGATCTAGGTAGAAAGTAAACCAAACAATAAACCAAGACATTCACAGTAATCACAAATTAAGTGTGTTTTATCACGTGAACAAAATAGAAAAAACAGAAACTCCAAGGCTAGTTTTCTTTTGGCTAGAGTGACTTACCGTTCTTTATGTTGAAGAGACATCCGCTATCTCCGCAAGCTAAGTGAACTTTTAAAGAATCCCAATTTGTTGTAGCATTAGGATAAATAGGACCGGTCCAAGAATCTTGAGTAATGTTGCCAACAAGGAGCTACATGTTTTTTAGTATTAGAACCGTCAGCAAGTCTCTTTTATACCTTCCATTCTCCTACTATTATAGCGTTTACCATTGTAGGAACCATAGCACCTCCTTTATCAACAGGATCTGGACTCCCAAGAGGGATTATATTTCTTGGACTTGTCTTTGTTTGTCCAGACAAAATAGGCCACATGTTGAAAGAATCAATCGGCGGCAAGTTCGCTATCGAAAAGCATAAAAAACTGGAATTGCAAGCTACTTGTTTGCACCTTTAGCTGCTTTCTCATCTGTCGGATCTACACCTGCTAAATGACAGAACGTAGCATACCAATCCCAACCACAGATGTACCCTTCTTCTTTTGTACCTCGACGTTCTTTAGGAATCTGAACTTTGTTAGAGACCCCAAAGACAACCTTGTTAAATAAGCAAGTACTTACAAGACCTCCTGAAGCGAATGCATTTACTCGTACGCCTCCCTCAAAATTACTTATTTTACCTCCTCGTAGGGGCCAATTATTACCTCCAGCAGTACCTCACAAAAGTGTGAGAGAAAAGAAATTTGTTACGGGATTTTGTTTTTTACCATTTGCATAAATTGGACCTCCGTTGTCTGAAGACATAACAATCAATGTATCATCGTACATTCCTTTTTCTTTAAGAGTATTCACAACAACACCAATACGGTCATCAATATAGTTTGTCATTGCCTACAACAGATTAGTTGAACAGAAAAAAGGAAAAAAGATTGTAAATAAACAGTACATGGTACAATTGTCTGTGTTTTATATCAATAAATGAGAACTTGTCAACGTATTCCTGAGGCACCTGTTATACCTCTGTTAGCGGCAAGTATATAACTCTTTTTATTTGTACCTCAAGAGGATTATGTACTGAGTGTGGTGCCCAGAAGAGGAACAAGGGAGTCGATGGATCATGATTATCAAGTACATCAAGAACGAATTCAGAAAACAGGGCATCTTCATAAACACAATCCCTTGGTTGATTTGTTTGGCTGCAATTATGCGGATTTGTAAGTGCACGTGCTGGTGCGTCAGTTTTCCACAGATCCACGATATTCTTGCTTGAGCATTTGTCTCTCTCAAACCTTCAAAGTGTAAACAAAAAAAGGTGCTTCGCTACTAAGTTTCTCAGACTCAAACAATTCACGCACGTCCAGTAGTCGTTCAGGTGATGAAAGTAATGTAAGCTTGTTTCGTACCCTCTGCCAAGAGGAGAATGATCAGGTGTTGCCTAAACTATAAATAAACGACCAGAAAAAGAAAACAAAGAAATCAGCTAATGCATGATACCATTCCAGCATCCCTGAGAATTTGTTAGCTTTCTCTTTGTTACATAGAAAACGTACCATTTGCCGGTCATGTGAGTTGCGTATCCAGCGCTCTTCATTTTCTCGGCTATACCAGTCATGTTCCTTGGAATACCTTGAAATCCAGAAACAGGATCATTTGGGTTGTGGTACACTGGATCGATGTTGAGGACGTTAACATGTATCGGGTTGCGCCCCGACTGTATTGCCGAACGTGTTGGTGAGCAGTACTATCGTTTCTGATAAGAAGGAAAGGAAATTATGGCACGTGATTATAAATAAAAATACAAAAAGAAGAAAAGTAGCTAGAAAAGTTTGCTGATTTCTTACTTTGAATACATAATGTCTGTCTAATTCTATGCCTTCAGCAACCAATTTATCCATGTTTGGTGTTTGAACCTCTCTAGTTGGTGGGTTCCTTTCAAAGTTAAAGATGTCCCACGTGAAGAAATTTAAAGAGCAAAATGGCCAACAATCCTTTTTTTTGTTTTGCTTCGCTTGTTTTCTTTTTATATTCGGATAATTCAGTACCTGTGGTATCCAACATTAGCCCAACCGTAGTCATCTATCAATATAAACAACACATGAGGCTTCGGTGGCTTTTGAGAACAAACTAAAGCTGATAGCACTAATACAAACGCGAATACTGCAATTCGAAGCATTGTCAACTAGCGCACAATCCTGAACGGTTTTTGTAACGAACAAGAAATAAGTCAGTAGAATACAATAGACTTTTACCCAAAACGACTAATTAGTGGTAGATAGTGACTACTTTTTACTGCGGTTTTACACCAATTAACGACCCTCAACTGAGTTTTAACGAGGCAGCTTAGAGTACAGTTTTTGAGGTTTAAAAAAAGGGGTTCATCTTTTGTTGATTTATTTCTGTTGGCACATTGCTTGTTCTAGTACTTTTTTGTATCCTACAGGCAATAATGTTACACCATCAAAATTATCACGTGGTTGTTTTCTGACACGAAATTCAATTTTTTCTTCGCATCCATTAAGAAGTTTGTTATCTTTCTCCCAATTGAACAAACCAGCCCCAGAAGACGGTCCCTCAATAACAATAAGCAATATGTAGGTGACATTGACACTAAGGTATTTTGAGGGTACGTACACAAGGGTTAAGTTCTAAGACAAACGGAGTGGAGCCAACAAAAACAACATCAATAATAACTGTTTGTAGAGATTCGGGTAAAACCTTCAAAGCCTTCTTGACAATCGCTATGATTTCCCTTTGTTTATCTATCATCAATCAGTATACACAATTATAACTACTTATACTTACCTTGGAGATATGATTCATCTGAAGCAAGCTTTGGGAAGTACAAGAAGTGGAAGTATTGTCCGATCGCACAAATCTAAATGATAGCAATCTTAATGTTGCAACAATCGCAAGTGACGTTGTAAGGTACCTTGCCATTTGAAACAAACACTCGAAATTCATCTTAATTTATTGTTAGCAAATAAAACGATGCAATATTCAAGAACGTTAACCTTCAAGACTAATGGTTTTCCACTCCCTAAAAATGAGATATGTTTTTGGTTGCTCAGAAAAATTTAAGATAGCCATCAAATCGTTCCAGATCCGAGGACTAACATAAGAATAAGTACTCAAAAATCATATTATATTCAATTGCCTTTCATTTATCAGATCTAATGCTTCAGACGCATTTGATACGCGCATACCCTTGCTTGCCGCTTCAACTAACAATTTTATTGCCTCGTGTTCAGGTGAAGGGTTTGATGACCTCTTCAATGCCTCTTGAAGTCTTGACGCTGTTGACTTCGACAAGAATGAAGCATCTTTTGGGCTGAGCAAATGAGAAATTGCAAACAAAAAGAAATAAAGTCACGTGATAAATCTCGCGTTAATGTGTACCTTCTTGTATCAAATCGAAAAAATACTCCTTGTTTTTGATCACCTTGGAAAACCTTTGCGTTAGCTCTATCCAACAGGTTAGCTGTATAAGAAAATGTACCCTGAGTTGATCTTATTGCTTCGTCCATTATTTTCTCTAAATCCTTCAAAGCGTCCTTGTGCTTCAAGCTCAAAGTCGATTCCTATTTTTTTTTTGTCCATTTTTTTTACAGTTGAATCTTGTTTGACGCACGTCCGCACAGTTGTACCTATTTACTAGAGTACGAATATGTTCTTCGCTGATTTCAATAACAACTGAGTTGAAAGTAAGCTCTCTAAGCGCTGGATACCTGGTTTGTTTAGAAAAAACGTTCAGACGCGTTTACGTTTAATACCAAGCGTTAAAAGAGCATTGTTCTAGGAGCTGGACGCGGAGGGGACCGTCTGATGTATTAGCAGACAATATTCTAAACGTTTTAATCATAAACTTGTCAAAACAGCTGTAAAAGCGAACGTGGTAGCTTCTTTTTCCGGGTTATGGTCATCTACAGCAAGCTCAATGAACTCTTCAGCTATTGATTCACTTGTAAGCATTCTTTACTTGTTTTACTGCCTTAGGCAGAGCTCCTTGTTTAACTGAAGCGGTGAAGAACACAATAGGACAACAACACGGTTCAACCGAACCTCACAACCCAGCGAGTTACGTAGTAATAATTGGTGATCCTGATAACGGATTGGTTTGCTTCGCCATTGCCAATTAAAAACGAAAGACTTTATTGCAATTCTTTCATAGCTTGTTCAGCTTACCCTTGTTGAGGTTCAGACATTCGACAGACCTTCAGATACTCTTCAATTCAACTTCAGGCCCTCAACAGTTAACCGTAAAAGCAAGACCTCTAGTGCCGTTCAGACATGGAGTGATTATGACTAATTGAGTATGTACTCTGAGAAACAATGAAGAACAATACATTTAGCCTCATGCCATGTACATAACATTCTCGCTTTTTGAGTTTAAAACGCTATGTACACAGAACAAGGCATCGTGTTGTTGGATGTTGTTGTTGTTATTTTATTTGACTTCGGGGTCAATCGTGGTACCTTTGATGAACGTAAGTTGATTTGAAGGAGAGGAACAAAAAATGCGAAAAGTTTTTGATATTTTTTTTTCTTGCTTCATCTACGCTTTATCGACAGTACATTTCAGAATGAATGAGGTTCAAATGTTTCTTAATCATGCAAGAAATAAAGTAGATTTTTTTTCTTGTTTTTGTCTTAGTTATCGCGTACGTTGTCTTTGGTGTTCTGTTCTGGTTCCCTGTATTCGAGTGTCTTGTATTGTTCGGTTTGGGAACCCTTTTGAAGGCGTTAGCGACTTTCAAGTATTTAGGCGGTAAAAAATTGTAGATTTGATTATTATAATTTTCTCAGCACGGTCGTAACGATTGGACCACATAAAATTCAGTCAATGCGTTTTGTGTCGTCATCGTAACGATTTAAAATAAAAACGGTTGCGGTTAGGTCTTGAATGCGTACGTTTCACTCGCAGGTAGTTTTACGCATTTTTCTAATCGCTATGGCCTTTGCTTGTTTTATTTTTGGTCGCCTAGGTATAACGTTAATCTAACTGCTTTCGTGCGTCAAGGAAAGAAAAGCGTTTTGGTTATTTATCCTCAGAAAAATAGCTAAAAGGTTGTACTCATAGTGGCCACCACTTGGTAGGGTAACACGGTATGGTCATCATGTGATTTAAAGACAAAGAGAAAAGAAGGAAATCAAGAAGAAAGGGTTTACGTACGATGTTGGTGGTTCTACAGCATACTGTGGTGTGCCCTAACAATGGGTGTACTTATAGAACAAGTAGCAAGACGCGTGGCGTGTTGTGGGTGAAAATTTTTATGCTTTCTGACTTATTTTATGCGCTGAGACTTAATTGTTTCTGAGCTCAGACGTCTTCAAAACGCTTTATTTGCTCTATGTACAGTGTGTGGATATATTTTAACGCTTTGTGCGCGGTTGGCGTAGCCATTCGTCTTCTCCATCATCAAACGCGCCTTGATCAACATTTTGACGAGTGTCATTTGGAAATCTACCGAAATCTTGGTCTCGTTTATCTATACACACGTGTGAGAAGGAAAAAAAATGTTAAAGTGCAATGACATGTTTTTTTTTGACATTTTTTTTTAAATGTACCAAAGAAATCGTCAAAGTCACTCATCTTTAAAGGATCCTGTCCAAGCATACCACCAAACATTGCACCTATAATATCACCCAATGATGGGCCAAAAAAGTCATCCTTGTTTCCGCCTTGGTGAAAGCTAAACGGTCGTTAAAAAAAAAAAAGTAACAAAGTGTCACAAAGTAATTATTGGTTTAAAAACGCTTGTAACTTCAACGCAATGATATTTTACGTACCCAAAACCGGGAGGAAACTGATTTTGATCAAAAGAGCTTTCATGTGGTGGAATATTTTCTTCAGTTGTCTCGTTTATTATTATCTACGCGTAATTTAGCGTTTGAACGGTTTTTGAGCATATGTTGTACCGGTGCTTTTCCTGGGCATCGTCTAATGGTCTTAACGACCTTATTACACACTAATTTACCTGTATTGGGATCTGTACTACAACTCATTTCGCTCATACGTGAATCGTAGCAACCATCATCTATAGGCCCGTCGTACTACTAATACGGTTAAAATACATGTATTTATGGATAACCACATTAAAGGAAGGCGTATTAACGTTGCACTTACAGAAAAATCATTTTCGTCTTGCAAACCGTATTTAGTCGAGTTCATGATTGCTTGGAGCTGATTCGAAAGTGATTTAATGGTGTATAAAACAATTGACTTGTAGTTCAGCCTGTAAGTATTAAAAACAGTACAATTCTCCAGCTTTTCAATGGACGTAGCTACAGCCGCAAAATCGTTTATGAGTTCATAAATTCCTGAAATTTCGTTTCTTTTCCCCGTTGTACGCACGTGCCAATGAAAAGTAGCGGAAGAAATGTTGTCACAGGTAGTGAAATATAATGCTTAAGGCAGATGCGGGATAGTAAAACGCTTCCAATTATGGCCTTGTTACGACTACTTAGTAATTACTCTACGTCATAAGTTCTCCAAATCCTCTTTGGAGACTACGGATAGGGAGAAGCATGAGCATTGCTGACGGACCTTTTGGTATGGTCATTTTGTTATTTATTTTTTAGAATTGTTTCGGTAAACGTTGTACTCTTGCAAGCGCATGTATGGTTTTATATTGTCCTGATAGTCATCATAAGTTATAGTTCCTAGCACAGAACGCTCATTAATCTTCTCTATTGTAGCATAAGGATGCCATGATACGTTATGAAACACTTCTGGTTTTTTTAGCTTGGTCACATTCGCATGAAATAGTTTTTGACTTTGTGTTAACACAGGATAATTACTAACCAAACCATCGTAGAATCTCCACCATTGTATCATTTGCAGTACAATCCTCGGATTCTATTTGAACGAATAAGAAAGAAACTGAACCAGTTGCCGTATTAAGAAAGAAAAAGGGTAAAAATACGACTTGTATTTACGTTCGTGCTCCATGGCTTTCGGCCACTAGATGGATAGTGTAATACTTTTGAATGCATCCATCCCGGTTTCTTGTAGTATAAATTCAGTACTCTCATATCCATGACATAATACCTATGAACAACAATGATAAGTAGTACAGTTTGTAGTAATGTTTTTTCTCTCCAGAAGAATTCCAGAAAATTTGCTTTTCACGTACTGTGGAAGGTTGTACCAATATGTAGTGTTATGTGCACGAGTATTATTATACCTTCCATGGAACGCTTCATTCAATATATACTGATCATTACAAATTGTACTGAACTCTCTTACTGAATCATAAAAAAACTTTAAATTTGTAGCTAGAAAATTGAACATAGTTTTTGAAGGTTCGTATGTGAAGAAACCTGTGTTTACTGAATCATCTCCCTTTTCTGCCCAATACTCATGATGAGCTAAATAAAACATGTCATAAATTCTTTTTTATAAATCACGTGATACCTGCAGGTGTTGGAAAAGTGAATATTTCGTCAATGTTGTCAATAATAACAATATCAGCATCGATGAAGCAAACAATTTCGAACTCAAGCAATAGTTTGAAAAACAATAATTTTTGGAACTGTATGGCGTCTAACTAACAAAAACCTTGGTCAGCAAGTGTAGCGTAACTGTGAAGTTGCAAGTAACAGTACTTCGCTAATATGATTTGAAAGTCCTTTTAGAAAATCAGGTTCAGCTTTAAGTACACGAATCTCATCAATAAGTCCTTCCCAACCTGCCGGAATCTAGACCGTGTGATTATGTTAATACACAACTACTCAGCTTTAATAACAACGTGCATTAGGAAGAACGTCATCAGTTACATATACGATAAATGGATACGAAAGGTTTTGTAATTTCATGCTGTATGCCAATACCATTAACGGCATGATGTAGTTGTTTGACCCTTATTTAATTTAATCACGTGTCGGAGCGATGACTTAAAAACGTATGTCACGCTCCATTACGCATCAACGTACCTACTAGTGTCGTATAACAGTATTTAGGCGGCAATGGCGGACTAGTCGTTGTTTTCTGTTGCTCAACTGTGTTTGATACAGAAAATGCTATTGGTAGATTGTCATCGCTGTCTTCACGTGTTTTAATGTGTTAGAGGATTTAAAGAGTACGAAATACGCACATAGTACAAGATACATCGCCACAACTACTAACAATATCAACAGTATAATCCATGGATACTTTTGAGGAAGCACCTCTAACATCATTCGAACGATAACAAAATTAATTGAGATTTGATAGGCAAAGTCTAATCAGCTGAATTTACGAAAACAAACTCCAATGACTATAAAGATCGTTGTTAATGGAGATAGAGCAGTTGGCATGTTGTAGAAGTGGTAAGGGTCGTTATTAAAACTGCCTAGGTAAATCAAGCTTGTTGATACGCTACACTAAAAATTGTTTTACAAACAGTAAGCAACGTCATTTTTCTAGTTAGCATTTATCTTAACTACATTAGCGCGGCCTGTATTTGATAATTGGAGGTGATTAGCTTAATTAGCAATTTGTTTACAAATAGTCACGTGATGAACAAGAAAAACGTCTTAGCCGAAAGGCTTTTTTTTTTGTCTATTTTTTTTTATTAAGTACCTGTAGCTCAAAAATAGAAGTTTTGGGTAAGACAGTATGCTTAGGTTTGTGCTTTATTATTTGATTGACTTTATGACAATTTTATAAGGCTTATGGGATACATCTTGCGATGATGAACGTTTGAGATATCTTATGTACTTTGTAAGTAACAGTTTCTTATTTTTTTCGTGGTCAGGCAATTGAACATGAGACTTTCTTATATGTCTATTAAGAAGACTGATGTAGTTATGATATGCTTCAGCGTTAATTCTACTATAAGCTTTCATAACATTGCAACAAAGGTACTTGACTTGAGTTTTTTCTTCCTTCAACTTAGTGCTTGTAGTGGAAACCTGAAGTAGAAAGTTTGTGCCCTGGAGCATACATAGTTCTTGTTGGCCTTAAATCAGACCGAAGAACTACAATAAAGGAAGCCAGTGACCCTAATAAGTGTATTAAACGAGAGGAAGGTGAAAAGATGGCTATAAAAATAGGTGTAAGCTTAGTACTTCAATATAATCCTGTTTGACTATACACAAGGCACATTCATATGTCGAATGTAGTGCTCTTAATGGAAATGGTATTAATGAATGTAAGGTTTACAGGGTTCATAGCTTCTCTTTTAATTGTTTGCATAGTGTTTGAAGAGGCCATGATGGTTGCATTGGCAAAAAAAGGGAAGTTGCCAAAAACAGCTTCTTCAAAGTTGTCCTCTTTCTTTAGTTGGTATGCTAAACCTCTTTCTGTAAGTCGCATCTTATTACAAATAGGCACTGAAACCCTCTACCAATTTCTCAATACAACAAACGTTGTGGATACTTGTGATGTAAATATCCTTTTTTTTTAAGTCTGTTACACTAGCATAGCTCGCTCTCAAAACAATTTACAATGATAATTGTAAGCAAACTTGAACTACACAGGTCAGATTCTGTAGGCAGTTTATATCACAGATGTGGTTTACATCACGTGATTAGTTTACACTTAGTTAATTTTGAGGTTCGAGTGTTGTGTTGCCAATAGCAATCAGTTTTTATAAAAATAGATATACTCTCCAGTATTAAAACATGCCATCACGTTTATATAGACTACGAACAGCAAAAACACCAAATTTGGAACAGTCTATAAACTGTAATCAGCGTAGTTGGTGGCGGCTGCATTTTCATGCTTGGCTGGTACAGCGTAGTAATTGGTGGCACTAAAGCTTTCACTATCGTCAGCACCTCCAAGCTTAGCTGGTACAGGACGGTAGTTTGCTGAACTGAAGCTTTCGCAATCATTGTTGTTTACACCAAGCTGAAGCATAATATCGTGTGCTGTAGGTCTAAGACTTGGATCTAGAAGAGAATCATTAGACCCGCAAACCAACAAAGTGTTGGACTTACCTTTGGCCCAGCAACGTGTTAGCAAGGTTATCCAATTTTTAGGACAACCATTAGAAAAAGCAGGTGTATATCCTGTTTCTCTAATCTTTATAGCTAGTCCAGCTAAATCTGAGGCATGATCATAATGTGGTGTTTGTCTGTAGAGCAACTCATGAATAACAATACCATAAGACCTAAAATTAACAAATTTGAAAGTTAGTCTGGTTTTGTAATTAGAAGTTAAGTAAAGGTACTATCTAGTGAAATGAACGCACCATATATCACTTGCATATGAGTACTTCTTTGAAAAGTTTTCAGGAGCCATAAACTGAACAGGGCCAGCTGTTTTGAGACTGATATTCTCAGGTTGAAATCCAAAATCTAAGAAAGAAAAAAAGTGGATTAGGGACATTCTAGACGGTGTTGCTTAAAATGACCGCACCAGTAATCTTAGGAACGCCACCCTCTAATATAATATTTCTACAAGCCAAATCCCTTGTTTATAGATCATTAGAGACTGCCTGTTGGCTGTTAAAGTTTAACGTACTTGTGTACTACATTTGATTTATGGATATGTCCCAATCCTTTTATTATTTGCTTTGCGTAAAACTCAAGTTCTGATTCTAAGAACGGATCTTGCTTTGCTTTATAGTGTTGTTCAAGTGTACCACCAGTTGCAAGCTCCATCACCAGTTTTGGATGCCCTTGTTTGAGTGATATACCAATCAATGAAACAACGTTTGGGTGAGAAGGTATTGAGCTAATTGAACAATAAGAAAAATAGTTAGAACACTTGCTTCTGTCTTACTTCATGATGTCAGCTTCGGCAACCAATGCAGCAGCACTTTCACTTGATTGAACATGAGGTACTTTCACAGCAATAGGATTATCATTATAAACTGCGTCGTGTACAGTACACGCACTTCCATAACCTATCAAACAACTTAGTACTGTTTTTGGAAGTATTCATAGTAGTTTACATACCTATTACTTTTCCCATTGTTATTTGATCATACTTCAAGTACAACAGCGTATTACTATTCGCTGCAGTAACAAGAGTTGGAGATATTTGTTTTACTCTTCGTTTCCTTAACACCAAAACAGCTATCATTGCAATGATAGCAATCAACAGGCACACACCAGCAACACCCAAAATAATATAAAGAGTGTTGTTTGATTTTGGACCATTGCCACTAACAACTTGTCCGCCACTAGTTGGTGATGCTATTGCTTGTGGAAGTACAACGATTGTACTATCCACACTGAGAGGTGTTGTAGGACCACCATCAAAAGCACTGTGCTTCAAAGTAAAGGATATTGTAACATCAACAAGCTGTGCTTTGTTTTGCCTTTTGGCTGATATTGACGTAATATTGAGAACGCTCTTGTTCTCTTCAAATGGTATCTTAAAACACAAAGAATCTAAGGCAAACCAAATATTAGCTACACTTATTGTACACTTGTTATTTTTTCGCTCTCTCACTTACCTACTGTACAGTTATCGCTTATTTGGATAACAATGGGTTGTGCATATGCAGTAGAAGTAACTTTAGATGCTACAAAATCAGAGGTAACATCTAAATAGTGTCAATGTTAGAAGCAATAAAATAACCAAAGTTGCAAGCAGACAACGATCAAGTTAGCCTTTCCGTACTTAGTATGATGTAGACATCATCTCCTAGTACGACATCTTCAACATCAGTTGCATTTGATGACGGTACACCAGAAACAGTTTCAGGGAAGGGCTCATAGAAATCAAAATCAAGCTGTGCAATAAATGCTGCTTTGGAGGATTGTGCTGAAAAATTTTGTGACCCTACGGTAGCTTCACCATTAAATGTCCCTAAAACAATAGCGACATCACGTGATATACTTCTTACATGTTCTATATGTAATTCATCTGTTGGTCCACCTACAGCAATGTCAGTAAGTATTCAACATTTTTCAGAAAGCGCTCTGCAACCGGCAACTTCAGCTGAACTTTTGTGTCTTGTGGTTGGCTGTTTCGGCAATACTGGCTTAAAGATAATGTTTTCTCCAAACACTTTACACTGTTTAAGGTCCAACAGGAAAGACAGCCCAAAAAAAAAAGAGTGTAACGAACCTGCCACCAAAGCAAGGTTAATATCTCCATTTATTCCTGAGCGCATAATAAATCCAGCTCTAAGTTCTCCTGGTTGGTATAATGTAACCTCACCAATTGCTGTTGGTCTACTAAAACCGCCAGCAAACCATGTTTCATTGCTAGAAGCAGTATCCATACTGAAGAAGTCCTGCAATAAAGTCAAAGTAATTCTCTTAAAGTTCTTTGAAAAAAACAGGGGCAGGTACACAGTTGGCGACTATTTGAGTTCTTGAGTTTTGTAGTTCATCTGAAAAGAATTCTATTCTACTGCTTATCTTCACAGCTGTAGTTTTAAGCGCAATATCTTCTACAGCTACTTCAAATCTATCTGTAAGTAAAGCAAAGTCATTGCCTACTTTTATAAAACCAGCTACAAAAAAAATAATCAAATCAACAATAAGTTCGTCTTTAAACATTGAAAGACCAATGTAAATAAGTAAGAGCAAAACACTTGGCTACTATAAAAAAGAAAATAATGTTGACATGGCAATTGTGAAAGCAAAACTTCACAAAAAAACCGTACCAGAAAACATCGCATATTTTTTTGATTCATCTGGATGATCAAATCCAAGCGTTGCATGGCCTCCATAACCATCTGAAATAGAATAATACACAATAACGTTTGCAATACCCGACGTTTTTGGGTTTGCAAAAAGGAAAGTGTTGCCAGTGGTATGTGGGCCTCTAATACAAGCAGAAGCCTCGAAGTCTCCTGCCAAAATAATTCTATTTCCATTTGTATTAATACCCTTTAACGCTATACCATACTCAGACCGGTCTGCTTCTGTTTGATTATCAACAGCATAAAATAGATGCATGAAAACTATTTGAGGTACTACATGGTTGTCTGTGACCTTAATAAGCACTCCCATTCGTGCAGATACAACTTGGTAAAAGTCAACTATCAGGTTTTTTTTGGAAGAATCCAACGTACCGCTTGCTATGCAACAAAATGCTCCCGGCTTTACTTCTGCACAATTCCCACCACTTCGGCTTTTTGTCACAGGAAATGATCCAGGAGCAATTGATGAAAGTGTGAATGAATTAGACCTGTTTAATTAATTGTAAGTAGAGGCTTTTTTAAAACGTATTGAAAAGAAAAGAATAACAATACGTAATGGTTTCTCCAGCAAGAATAAGATCGTCTAAGCTTTCAGGGTCTGTTTTAACATCATGTATCAATGTCTTTTCGAAAGTTGCATGCTAACAAAACACCGTATAAACACAGAATGCCTTGAAAAAAAGAAAAAAAAATAGAAGAAGGAAAAAGGAAAAAAACCAAGAACACGTGCAGTTGCTATGGTATTAGACTCAACACTATATCTCAACAAAAGAGTAGCATATAAACCATGTGTATCTGACACTTCTATTTCTACAGCAGAGCGCCCTTGTATCTCTGCATAGCATGATAGACTGTCTCCTATTTACAGTAAAAAAAATAAACAGAATAAGAAAGTCATCAGTTCTCTGAATCTTTGTCGTACTGTGGTACACGTGAAACAAAACAAAAATGTCATTAAACATCTCAGTCATGCTTTTAAGACGTGCAAATGTTGGCGAGGGCCCATAGTCATCGCTTGTTATATTGCAATACACCAAAACTAACTCTTTAATTGTACCCGTACTATTTAATACGACGAGAACGGAACCACTTGAGTTTGCCTAAATACTTAACTTAGCAACCAATGTAGCATTTGTCGGCAGGCTTTCGATTAAAACTGGGACATTGTAGAGCCTACAATCAATTAAACCGTTGTTGCTCTACGAAATGGTACGTGATTGGCTATTGTGGCAAGACTTTCCTCCTGAGAAAACTCACACTTTTGTGCTTTCTTTTTAACTAGCGTTTGCTTTGTAGTTGTCTATGCGCATCGGGCATTCGTCATCAAAGTTTGTAGCCAAATACAAATGTCCCAGTTTTAAATGAAGTACAACGACTATTTTTGTTTTAGCGTACTGGTAGTGTTAGCGATGTTCCGTCAACGTCAAGCAATGTTGGTTTATCGAATTCTGGTTTGATTACTTGTACTTTAATATTAAATCGTTAGATACACTTCTTACGCACTTTTCGAATGCATTTAATACGTACAGGCGGTGTACAGGTCATTGGCTTCCGATTTTAGCGAGCTTGAGATTTCATACTTTATATTGACTCCATCAAGCTTTAAACCCCACGTAGTTTGTACAGGAGGGTTAACTTTACAGTATTATGGTCAGTATTATTGTTTTAGTTATGTTCTCTTTGTTTGCGTACCCACACGCGGTGGCGTTTGTCCTGATATGCCTGTCAGTAGTATAACTAATAAACAAACCAGGTTTAGCATTGAGGCGTTATCCTTGTAAGCGCTAGCGTATAATTCTAAAATGGACATATTTCTTAATTTGGCGGACTTCGCCTCGTCACTTCACATTGTTGTTCCTGATATAATAAAACACGTGACTATATAAAGGTGCAACACACCGAAAATCCGTTGCAGGCATAGAAATAGCTTCACATTGTTTGTGGTTAAAGTGTCATTGAAACTGTGGCTATCGACATTTGATATGCTCCCTGATTTAGCACTTGCCATACAACTTGAACTGTTAACAATGGCGAGTTTCGAAGAGTTATAACTGGCATGCAGAAGGGTAAGAACATAGTCGCCTTTGACGAGCCCAAACACATCATTCTATAAATCAGTAGTCAAATAGGTTCAAAACTCAGTTATTGGGTTGTCATGTCACTAACAATGTCTCAGTACTTACAGGTAGGCGAACAAGTATGGGCTCATCTACTCGTTGAATACCTAGACTCTTTTTCAATGTTTAATTGTTCCAATGTTTGCTGTTCATGGCATAAAACAATATCATACGCATGGCGAGTATGGAGACAGCATTGTAGAGCTGATTTTCAAATGTATAGCAGAAAAGGACCTAACGGATACAAAACATCGTGGAAGAAAGCATATATGACTAAAATAGGCGTAAAAAGCAAGAAACAACGCAAATACTTTTATGCTATCTTCAAGCGAGACCAAACGATCTGCCGTGTTGATTTCTACGACTGTGTTACTGATATCATACCATGCAGATGCTTTGTAAGCATTAGAAGGGTTCTCAGGGCTTACAGGCTAGCAAACGTTGAAAAATCATTTAAAACAAATAGACTTGAATACTTGACTGATGTTGTAGTCTACCGTTGTCAGTTTCCTTCGTTTGAAGCACAATTCTCAGCTGCTAGACCAGGTGTAAAAACACGTGTACCTGTGTGGTTTAAGACTAGTGACTTAGAAGCGGATATGCCGGTTAGAATAAGTTCTGCTGCAAGGTTTCATAAAGTCACAAGAAAAAAGATACTTTTCGAAAAAGAACATACACCCTACTTTACATTCACTCGTCCTGAACTTGGACATTTCACAAAAACTTATGTTCGTTACTAACGTCTTATTTTAAGCAAATGGTCTGCAAGTGGTTCTTGAAAAGAGCTGAGGCCTTGTGACAACAAGTAAGTATATAATTGAGATAATTTTCTGTCTTTATTCTTATGTAATTGACCATTGTTCGGTACTTGTACTTTATGCATTTACTAGTTCCCAAATAAATATACACCTTGCTTCCCTTGTACACATTGCTCCGTATCTTGATAGTGTCTGTAAGTGCTCGTGAACATATGTGATTCATACTTCATACTCTATCAATTTTCTATGAGTATTTTAATTGTAGCGACGATATACCTCCATTGTCATATACATGCCTCACGTGATCGCTTAGATGGCTTACCTTTATATTCATGGTGTATTCGTTATTGTTCTGTGAAAGCTCCACGCTCTCGTGAAGTGTATTTGAGATCAATAATAAAAATCGAGCTGGTGTTGACACTTGAAAAAAAAAAGTTCACTTCATGCAGACTATATTGTTTGTAAGTAGGCGACGGTGTTATAAGATCAATGTCAAACATACAATCAAGTCGATAAAGGAGGGTTTAATATGTGTCACAAATAATGACATTACAGAATAGGCTAAGCGTGACGCATACGTCACGTCACGCACGGTAAAGTGCTGTGGTGAAATTTTACAAAATTACACCACAGTACGTTTTGTAGTACTGTTTTTTGGAAGCTGGCGTGAGGGAGTTATCATGGCTTTGATAGATCGCCTGGAAGTACTAATTGGTTCACGCAACGATCTATTTGTAGTTTTTAGTTTAAACGAGTATTCGCATGGTAGACATATAGTGGGATACGTTTTACGTTGTTTTAAGGCGTGTGAAGTTGGATAAAGGGTCGTTTGTACTGAAATGAATTATGGCTCTTTTAAACGTACAAGGAGGGTCACTGAAAGGTACTTTGTCAGCTACACTGCGTGGAATTGGGCCAATTATAATTTGGCGTAATTGATCGAATGAAGCGGTAGTTATAATTATAGCCTGGTTACTACATTTCTAGAGCGTCTTTAGTGCGTGTATCTTAGTTTAGGCAACGTACTGGAGAAGGGCATCTGACCCACCAATCTATGAGTGGTTTACCGTTGTGTTGACCGTCAGAAGTCCAACTAGTTTATGTTAGTACCCGTACGTTGCCGTTTTTATAAAAATAATTTATAACGCTTTTGTGGTTATGTGGTACCTGTATTTCATCATATTATCCAAGCTAATGATCATGTCTTGGTTACATTTTTTACACCTGTATTTTTTCACCCAATTTATATTTCCTACAGTAGAACATAAACGCTAGGTTACTCAACGGTATTTTATACCTCTAAGGCTTGACTTTGGTCTCGACATTTTTTGTTTTTAACTTAAACTTCCAAAACACGACAAAACGTTTAAGTACGAGGAACCAAAGCGACAAGATCGCTTTGGAGCGTATATGATACACGCTAAACAGTACTAGCGCTGCAGTGAACATATTCTGTCACAAAGCTGTTCACGTGACCTAAAAAGGCTCCCATTGTACTACGTACGCTTAATTTAACTGTGTTCAGTGTAACAACACAATCTCAAAAGCGTTTTATGGAAGTTCGAATAACGAAAAAGAAGCAAAGTTCAAGGTGAATTTCCGTGACTTACCAGCCGAATACTTGATCACATTTTATTGGTACAAACTCCTAAACTATCCCAAGCAGTGTATTGGAGCACATTCTACCCCAAAAGTGGTATTTTAACAAAACCACGGACAAATAAGGCCTATAAACGATATAGTAGCCGTTATTAAGCTTTACCATGTCGGGCGCTATATCTAACGCCAAGAGAACATTAAATATACAACCTACAGGTAAGTTTATTATTTGTCAGTATTTTTTTTTTTTCAGACAATTTGGATTTGATGTCCAATTTACTCGCATGTGGCCTTATAATTTTATTACGACGTGCTTAAAAGCATACATTTAATCACTGTGTACACGTTTTTGACATTATTTTCTGTTTAGCTACAGAATTAAATGGTACAACCAATATATTGGAGCTACTGGCGCATAAAGAACTGCTACATAAGGTGATTTACCACTTGAACATGCCAGACACCTTCAGTATGCGTTATACGTCAGTAGCTATGAAGAAATATGTTGCCAAGGCGCTAAGGAAGCACACAATAGCTATTAGTCAGAGTATAGACATTGAGGGTCAAATCTTCGACTCAGCTGTTCTAAAAAATTCCACAGATGATATACGCGATATCCCTGAGCGAAAGCTTTCGTGTCACAACGATTCCGTAGCGAATTTGTGCGATATAACAATTGTCGTCCTCAGAGATGATGAACCACTCTATAAAGTCAAGGCATCAAAATACGTACTAAGCGTTAACTGTAGGTACGGTTTTTTCGCTCACATTTTGATTTCTTGTCTCGTGAATTACACAACAAGTTCAAATAAACCGCAGCTTTTTCTGACTTATTCGAACTTTATTTAACGGTTTTTTTTAAAAGGTACTTCGCTACTCTATTTGCTGGTGGTTTTGAACGTGTTAATGATATATTCAATTATGTGCTGATAGAAGGGGAAACACCAGAGTCTGCTTTAATATTCTTAAATGCAATGTCAAGTGTCAATTGTGATGAAGCAATAATGAACATACCTCAAAATCATTCATGCGAAGATATCGAAGGAGTTGTCGTTAAGTTAGGCCAAGTACGTCTTTCTTGCTTGTTATTGTATGTAGTGTATAGTAAAGGGTCTAAAGATTATACTAGGTACTTGAACAAGAGAAACAGACGGCGATGTATGATCAGCTGCTTAAGTCAATGTCGACGTTAAGATATAAAACTATTTTAGAATTAAGCAATACATTGCTTCAACCTTTTGATCCAAGGGTTATAGCAAAGGCGATTTTAAAAGTTTTTTCTACTCTAAGGAGGTTCTTGAGCTATTTGTTGTATCACGGAAAGACTATAAAACTACCAATGGAAGTGTTAAGAGGAAGATTTAAGAAAAGTGAAAAAACAAATAGTATTCACATAAAAGCGCCCGAGCTATGGATACTCGCACGTATGTATATCAAACCCTTTATTTTTTTAACTCACAAGACTTGTATAGGTATGAGTGGTCATCATGAGCTTGCAGAGGAAATGGAACCTTACCTTCTACCTGGGTTTGCAGCGTATTTGTTCGCGTGTAAAGATAATCCTGAAAAAATGTGGTGGCATGATATTTGGGGACTTATTGTTAACGCACAACAACTTAATAAGAGAGCGCATGTATACAGAGAAGTATGTAACAGAAAAAGAGACGAGAAATCGTACGTGAACAAAGCAAAAATCAACGAAAAAAAGCCGTTTGTTCATACTTATTCTCACCCTTTTATAGCGAATGCTCTGTCAGTTTTAATGCAGTACCTGGTAGAACAAAGTACTGCGCTTTTGGTTATGTATGGTACGCTATCTAATTAATAATTTGTCACGTGATATTTCTAAAAATAGCTCATATTTTTTAGGTTATCTTGTGTATCAGAAAGGCAACTTACACTCAAGCTTTCCTCAAAGATTGTTTCTCAGTTATTAACAATACCTTATCAATGTATTATTAGAACTGATGAGCAACCAAAAGAAGAGTCACGTCCTATAGAAATCGTGTTATGTGATAACGAATATGTTGGTATGATACAGTATACTGCATTAGAAGATTCTCCTCGTTTTAGAATAACAATAGCTCCAGTGTTTGATTAAAAATTTGTGCACATGGTTTTGTAATAAACAAATAATAAAAACTCTGTATTGATGCACTCGCAGGTGTTTACAAGACTACTCTTCAATCATCTAAAGTAACAGTTAGGAGTTCATACAATTAACTTGCAGTATTACAGATGAGCTTGATTTTAGCATATACCAACCCACTAAAAAAACAATGCTTCATGTTTGTTACATGAGAATAGTCACGTTTAAAACCTCTATTTCGCTTACATCAAAAACACTCCTTTTGGGAGGATGACTATGCCTGGGACTCTAGCGCAGCCCTTATGTTGTTCTTTACTAGCTGTTTTGTCAGAAAATATTTTATTTATAATTACATTACATAACAGGTTCTCCGAGATTGCATTCTACTCTTTGATTGTTTTTTATCAAGTGGGATTTGGACTTTTTTTAATTCAAGAATAGCGTTTAAGATTGTATGGAACGATTCATCAATATTGGTATTATCTTTTGCTGATGTTTCGAAAAACATACATCCGTAATGGTCTGCAAGTTCTTGTCCTTCTTCCGTAGATACCTTTCTATCATCTTCTAGATCACTTTTATTACCAATCAAAAGAATTGGTATAGTTTTTCCTCTTGCCCTTATGACAAACACGTGAAAACAAGAAAAACAATGAAAAAAAAAGAGGAAAAAAAAAGGAAATCCAAACTCTTGGTATTGCACTGTTATTGTCAATGTCAACTTGTAGTATCATCACTGTTATGGTAGTGGTTGATACTTTAATGTATTTGATGTGCGTACTCGCGAAATTCTTCAAAGTAAGGGACAACAAACTCAAACGACTCTCGGTTTGTGATACTATAAACTAAAACAAACCCATCACGCTTGCCTATGAACTAAACAAGTTTTTAAGCTAAGAAATCAAACAAATCTAAAACGTTCAGGGTCTCTTTGGACAGAATAGTCTTGTATACGTCCAGCAGTGTCGAAAATATTCAGAAACAGCTCTGCTTCATCGACTTTCATAACTTTTCTGTATATATCCTCTATTACTGGATCGTATCTATTATAACATTATTCGAAGTCTAAGCGGTTTTATGGTACTCTTCAACAAAAACGTCATGTCTGAAGCGTATTGTGATGGCAGATTTACCAGAACCTTCTTTTCCGCATACTACAATATGACCATTGTTTCCCTTTTTCTTTTTGGTGTAAAGCATTTAACACCCTGGTAAAAATAAGAAGTTATTTTAGAAATTCACTGATTAAGCAGGGTTAGTCTGCTATTCCTGAAACACGTAGCGAGACGAACTTTACAATAAAGTCCATATGATATCAAAGTGAACAACTGACAGGTAGAATCCTGATTTATTTACAACATATATTTCTAGAGCTGGCATCGTGAAAGCCACGAGATATCTATAGCCCGCAGAGTCTCGATATATTAAATGAAGGACTAGCTTTGGTGTTTTATTTCTATTACTATTCGTATTATCCTCCAAGCTAGTACCCTTATCGCTATCTCTGTCTTATCGCTCGCATATTACTGCAAGAGTGAAATGTAACACATCTCCACGGAGTGATTCCCTTGTAAACTGCCCGGAGATCACTATCTCACGGGAATAAATAAGATAACAGCTCCTCTTCCCGTACTCTTTGGATATAAACCTACCACATTACCAGTAAACTCCAACATCTTACCATCACAAGACACAATACTATGCTTTCCGCTTCAAAGGGTTGTAAAATCAACAATAATACTTGTGAGAGTTTGCTTCAGCTTCCTACAGAGATATTAGCACATATCTTGCGTCAAACAACCAAATCACGATTTGCAGCTTGTCAAACCTGTCGTTTTATTGCTTCTATCATTCATGATATTATTGGATACCACGCTATTAGACTTACAACGTTAACTCAATCAAAATCAGCTGTAAAACATCCTGGTATTGTGAAATGCACAAAAGTTGCCCTTAGCGGACATGTTTTTGATGACAATGCTATCAAACAATTTGCTGGTGTTCATACTATTTATCTTGATGATGACACTTCAGTAACTGATGAAGGAGTTAAAGCGCTTGCTGGTGTACATACTATTAATCTTGATCGTACTTCAGTAACTGATGAAGGAGTTAAAGCGCTTGCTGGCGTCCATACTATTAACCTTAGCCACACTTCAGTAACTGATGAAGGCGTTAAAGCACTTGCTGGTGTCCATACTATATATCTTGATGACACTTCAGTAACTGATGAAGGTATTAAAGCACTTGCTGGCGTCCATACTATATATCTTGATGACACTTCAGTAACTGATGAAGGCGTCAAAGCACTTGCTGGAGTTCGTACTATTTTCCTCAATAACACTTCAGTAACTGATGAAGGCGTCAAAGCACTTGCTGGAGTTCATACTATTAACCTGAATAGCACTTCGGTAACTGATGAAGGTGTCAAAGCACTTGTTGGAGTTCATAGTATTTACCTTGGTAGAACTTCAATAACTGATGAAGGAGTTAAAGCACTTGCTGGCGTCCATAATATTGTCCTTAGTTACACTTCAGTAACTGATGAAGGTGTTAAAGCACTTACTGGGGTTCATACTATTTTCCTTGACATTACTTCAGTAACTGATGAAGGAATTAAAGCACTTGCTGGCGTCCATACTATATATCTTGATGACACTTCAGTAACTGATGAAGGCGTCAAAGCACTTGCTGGTGTCCATGAGATTTACCTTGGTAGCACTTCAGTAACTGATGAAGGAGTTAAAGCACTTGCTGGCGTCCATACTATTTGTCTTGATGACACTTCAGTAACTGATGAAGGAGTTAGAGCACTTGCTGGCGTCCATACTATTTACCTTAATGACACTTCAGTAACTGACGAAGGTATTAAAGCACTAAAAGGCGCCCATTATATTAAAGTGCATGATGCAAAAATCTAAAGGCATACAAGCTCTTTGTACTAAGAAACAACTCATTAAATGTCTAATTGTTTATTGAAACATTGCTCATAGAGTTAGGTAGTCATTATACCGCCGCCATAACCACTTGAACCTGAAAGTAAAGCTCTACGCATATCACTATCAATCTGACTTCTAGAAAAACAACAAGTGAGAATGGAGATCAAAAAGTGAGAACACAAGTATAAAAGCAATAGTACGGTTTGCATGGTGTAATAGACAAGCCAACAATATCATCTGGAGTTGGTATCTGAGCAAATCCACTTGCTGTCAAAGATGCAGAAGTTGTATTGTACATACATGACTCTCCCATTTCTTCTGATCCACAAACAACAAGGATATGTGACCTGTCATACACAGCCATTGCTAGTAAACAATGTTATAGAGTTAAATCAAAAAAAGTTTCTATTTTAATCTGTTGTACCTTTAATGTTGGTACATGATGTTGCGATTCCTGATCCAAAAGTTGGACACTCGTCGGGTGGATTTTCCGGTAACCTAGAACGCACAATCATACTGCCATATCCCATGTATGATATTGGACCAATTACAACAGCTAGAAGATAACATGTAAACAAATAAACACGTTTTTAATAACCGTACTTGGAGCCGCAGTTGGGGGACCTGGTACAACACGTGAACATACATGAGTACCTTCATACGGTGATGCAAAAGAATTGATGGCAACGATGCTGTCTATGGTACCATACAAGGTACCCGTTTTAGGATCAATATTCATGTTTGTGTTTGGGCCAATCATGCCCGCTTCAGCACATTCGTCTATCTTCAATATCGCGTTACTAATAAAAGTACGTTCTTAATCTTTATTGTACAGGAGTGCAACTTCCAGGTGTCAAAGTTTGTACTATACCAATACCAGGTTCAACTTGGTGAGCTACAATAAATTGCCATTTTGTAGATGTGCTAAATATACAACAATAAGTTACAAAATATCTTAGAAATTTCGTGAAGTTGAAGGAGCTAACAAAAGGAATACACAGCCTTTCCAAAAGCGCCAAAATAAACGGAAAAACTTCAATACTTAATTGTTCAAATCGTTCTTTTTTACCCGCAGCAAATAAAAAAAAGGAATTTTCAAGAAGAAAAAAAAAAATGGATTTGATGCATAAAAACTGTAAGAGGTGTTTTGATGAATAAAAAAAGCTTGGCTTTTACGCTCACAGAAATAAGGAAGCTATTCGTGGAAACACAGGCTATATTACGTTGTATTGTAAATAGAAGAAGAAGTGACAACTTACGAGCTAATACGTGCTCCAGACTACAACTCAAATCGTTGAAGAGTACCGGTACCAGAACCAGAGTTTACGTAGTAGGCTACAACAGCTGCAGTTTGAGCTTTTGATATTAATACAAGAGATGAAAGCAGCAAATAAAAGAGAAGTGGTTGTAGATAGATTGTTATTGGAGTTTTGTGCTGATACAATCTTAACCCTAATGCACATTTTCATTCAGATCACCATCATCACTTGAGATAGCTCCAAAGAAACAGGCATTTTATTACGAGGTGTAAACGCGAACGTATGAGCGCTTGAAGTTCAGCTAATTTTTCCTGACAAGGCGAGTTACGTCTTGCGTTTTTCGCTCGAGTTCACTTATTTACCCTAAATGTCTTACGATGCTTAAGAATATCATCTCGTAAACCAAAGGTGAACGTATGAGATTGAAGCTCAGGTTTGGAGGTTTTTTTTCGAGACTCCGCAACTCCGTGTCACTGTGTGATCTCAAAGTTATACATGGATGGGTTAAAATCTCTTTCTGAGCTTTGGCCATTACAAGCAACTTAGCAAAGAAGAGTCTATATTTTTTGGTTCTAGTGGTGAACAGCAATTGTTCTTCGCCTTATTTTGCTAATACTATTCCTTCTTCTTCAAGCGCTTCCTTGACACCTTTTCCTTTAAATGTAACAAGATTCGGACAAGCTCTTGCCATATTTCTAAATCCTTCTGGCGTTGTTCCACGTAAATGTCCTACCTCAAGACACTTCATAGAAGGGCAAGATATACCTTCAAGACCCATACCAGAAAATGTAACATTATTGTAACTCTGAATCTTCATATGCTCTAAAAAAGGCAACTGTAACAAAAGTCTAAATGCCTCATCTGATCCACTTTGATCTACATGTATGTACTTAAGTTTCTTGCAGTTCATCAATAAAGCTTTTGCAAACTCCTTCTCTAATGTACCAATCTCTAAGCTTATCTTACGAGAATCAGGCAGTCTAATGAGAGGAATGGACTCGAGATTTGGCATACGAGGAAGAAACCAAGAAGCAACAACATAATAGTTTGTTGGCCTATACCAAATAGTAGGGCACGAGAGGCTGAAAACACGGATGTTATGGAATGCAGGACAAGAGCTTAAAGGCTCTTCCTCATTGGTATTGGTAAAAAAAGGTTCGTGGGCTCTCCATTGTGTCATGTTTCCATTTTCTCCCCAATCGAGCTTTAAAATCTCAATGCCACGTGCCATTTTTAGAATACTTTTGAAAAAAAAGAAAGCATTCCCGCAGTTTTTTATGAGTACTCTTGTTAATTTAGTTAGAGGTGATGGTTCTAATATACTTTGTAGTATCAAAACTTCTTTTGCTGCATGATTTAAGATTTGTAGGATCTCGACAGAGCGAGAAATTTTATCAAAAAGTATGGATAAAGCGTTTTGTTCTTCTTCAATTAGTCCTCCTCTTGAAAGCACAAGACCCACAACCTTTGAACTCTTCGGAATATAGCCTAAAGCATCCAATACTTCCATTGCTTTGCCTGACTCCATTATAATACAAATTGATCTATCTGTGTATTCACTAAGGGAGTCCAAGTTCAGTGGCTTCTTCTCGCCTTTAAATTCCAACCACAAAACAGGTTTAACTTTTAAATTGTCTCTCCATGTCTTAGATACGCGGCATGCCACGGATCTAGTAGCTAGAGAGAGGTACGGTAGCAGCAGGAATGTAGCAAGTGGTTTTGAAAAACAAGACTCCCTACGATTACCTTGTTAGTATTTTGTATGTTTTTTGGGTTTTTGGAGTGTTGAACGAGCGGTATGGAATGTTTTTAGCATAGGTACGCTAGTACTTACGTTTCAGTGCTTGCCATGGCCAGCGATTCTTATGTTTAACAGTCATAACACTGTCTTTGACCAAAAAACCTACAACGCCAACCCAACAATACTCAAAAAATATTAACGTGCTCTTTGTAAAAGATGGATCATGTACAAACAAAAAATTAGGTCAACAATTTGACAGCGTTGACGCTTGCACAAAATCACGTGATTTAAAGTTCTTGGGTATTTCACGTAGCTACTTTTGACAAAAGCGAAAAATAACCTTACTAATAGCGTTCATGCGTTTATTCACACAAGAAGTTGAGGTATTATTTTTTGCACTGTGGTGGGAGCTATAGAAAACATATCAGCACAATTGTCTAGTGTTAGATGTCAGCGTACTTTGAAGTCTTTTTCGGTTGGTGCAGGCAAATCTATTGTAGTCAAGATTTGGAATTTGTACTGTACTTCATTGCCCTCAGCCTCAATCATTATTCTTGTTATTTTGTTATCT
The DNA here is from genome assembly GCA_038496445.1 of Trichosphaerium sp. ATCC 40318. Lineage (NCBI taxonomy): Eukaryota > Discosea > Flabellinia > Trichosidae > Trichosphaerium > Trichosphaerium sp. ATCC 40318. Next base: position 48,719 of record JALMLS010000594.1, on the reverse strand, counting down.
TCAACTTTCACATCGGTTAGTTGAGTAGCATTGTTAGGAAGCAAGCACTTTTGTGTCCATGAAGTACTGCTAAACTAGAAAAAAATAAGAAAAATTGTAGGTACAAAAAAGTTGATGTACCTTTGACCAAGAGCACAAGTGTGGTGTTGGTATTATTCCCTTGGGACATATTTTATCCATTATGGTGTAAGATATCCTCTATAATTTTGTTGTAAGCTAACACTGTATAGCCAAAAACAATGCTTAAAAGGTGACTACATTTTTCAACAGCAAACTATCATTTGTGCCTAACGGGCGGACAATTTTTAATAGCACAGCTTTGACTCGGTTTTAAATAGCGCTACTAGACTATGCAAGTTATACATGCTTACTTATCACGCGCTAATAGTCACACAGCAATACAACAGCGCTATTTAATGTCAACCCAAAACTGTGCAATTACTTTCGAATGTTGTTTTTCGTTGAATGATGTCCGACACGTAGATCGTATCGTACCGTAGTAGCATTTTGGTGAATAAGGGCACTTGTTACAATTTCGCTTCCGTCAAGCTGGTATGCATTCATATAGCGCTAGAATAAGCGTTAAAGCAAAGAAAGATACTAAAATGTGTACGTATTCGAACGAATCTGGTCCTGTAACCATATACGTGTAGTTTCCGCTTGCGAGAAAGTCTGTACCGGAAATACTGCCCGTTGCAGTGTAATTAAAGTTGGTAGCTTTAATTACGGGAGGAATTGGTATTATTACCTGTGCAGCAACAACAAAGCATAAACATATAGCGAAAACAGCTTGTAGTAGCATTTTTAGTGCTTTTATTGGAGAATACCCAAGTCAAAATAATTATTGCGTGGCACGTTTTCGTGTTTTCGGACGTTCTCCATGTTACCCAAAACAGGTATTGTTTGAAGACTGTATGCGCAAGTAGTTGTGGTCCTGTCTCCGCCGAGGCGGCTTACATTCATTACTGGGTAAATCAATGAATATTGACCTGAGTCAGGGTACATAATTTCTCGAATTATTCCCAAGTAAAAAAAATAACTTGTACATCCTTACCTGTACTGACAAGACCATAACTTGAAAAAATGTTGTAGCTACTTCAATGACGCTATTATTAGTGTATAAGATATAACATCAAGTGTACTACTCAGATACTACCATTGTTGTTTGAAAAAAAAAACGCAGGAAAAATTAGCTACCAATTCAATGAACGTTATCATAAATCTCGCGCAGGAATATGAAAGAATAAGCATTGGCTATCAGCACTATACACAATGGAAGAAAAAACAAACTCTGGAGGCGAATATAACATCCTAGACTTTCCTATGGAGGTAAACAACTTGATTTCAATATTCAACAACAAAGCTAATTAATTGCAGATAATACTCCATCTGTTAGTCTTTGTTGACGATATTGAAGATATTTTTGCTTGCATGCAGGTTAACAAACTTCTCAGTAGCTGTTGTAACGATAACAAGGTAAAAGCAGACATATCCTAGCAGTTTTCTTTTTTGTTTGTTAAAAAACTGTTAGATATGGGAAGCCCAGTTGATATTACTGGTTGGTGAAGCCCCACAAGGGGAAAACAACAAGGAGAGATACAGAGAGTTTCTAAAAAAATCCGCACATGTTAAAGTACAAGGCATTTTCGCCAAGCAACATTCACGTTTTCGTCGTTTTTTCTTCTCTTCCGTTGTAACAATTTTAAGGCTGTATTTGAAGAGAAGCAATATGCGAGATCGGAAACTGATAGATCACAGGGAGCGCTTATAAATGCATCTACACATATTACTGGATTAAGTTTCAGAGGTGAATACAATGAACTGGTTGAAAAAGTTGATGAGATTAAAATAAATACTCCATCTCTGTACGGTTCTTTTCACTACTATGGAAACTACTCATCTCCATACCAAGTACGTGATTAAAAAACTACCTAAATGAATTTCATTTACTAACGCAAGTAAACGTAGGGGAAGATCGCTTATGACAAAGGTAACATAAAGAGAATGTTAGACTTTTTTTTGTACTTTCTATCGTGTTCATTGAGTGTAAGGTATATTCTTTCCAACGGAGTTTGCGGTAGGTGGCCGTAGAAGTGGGAAAATCATCATGATGAACCAAGATTGTGCAGGTACCGCGTTTGTTTATAAGAATCACGTGACAAAAACAAACTTTGTAAAGTTTCGCTAATTGTTCCATAGGAACGCCTTTGCATTGGGCTTGTATTTGTGGTCATATTAAAGTTGTTAAGTTCTTTCTTGAAGCATTTGCTGATGAAATCAACGTTGATATTGAAGTTGAAAGGTTCAACGCTACTGCTACAAAAAGTATGAAACAAATGTTTTAAGAGTATTTGTTTAACTTGTTTTTTAGTTGCCGAAACAAATGGTCACTTTGAAGTTGCAAAGTTAATCCGGGAATTCAAAAGACGATTTTAAAACACAGTATACAATGAACATATAATGCGCGTTTCACTGCCTTTAAAAGTCTAAACTTATGCCAAACATCAATAAATAAAAAGCATTGCAATCGTTTGAGAGGAAAGACACTATGTGTATTTGTATTAGATTAAACAACATTGTCAATATAAGGGATACGCGGTTTGGGAAGAAAGACGCTCAGTCTTTGGTGGTTCTAGCATAGCCACACGAGCGGATTTTTTCTACTTTTAAGAAGACTATGTGCATTGGAAATGTGTTAGAAGGAAAAATTTTTTGAGAAAAGAGAAAAGGATTTCAGGGTGAGGATTGCTACTCGCCATTGTCTTGTTGTCTATTGTGTCCTTCGATATTAACAGTCTTGTTCTGTCCAACCAAACGCTTGAAATGTTCCACATCTTCATTCATAAAGTACCACAGTGCACTTATGTGAAATTACAAAGGACTAGTTTTAATGTAAAAAAACCGGTTAAGTTTTTTAGGTTTAAAATTACTTACAAGCTTGGTGACGACTCAGTTTTGTTTTTGTGATTGTACATTTGATAGTCGTTGGTAGGTATATACTTCTTTAGTCTTAAATCATTATAGTATATTTTGAATGTAATAGGAAGATGGTCTTGTTGACGAGGATTCCATGTGACATTCTGATCAAGTGTTGGCTTTGGTTCAAATAATGGTTTTGCAAAAAAAAACTGTTTGTTGTTTACAAGATCAGGATACTCTTCTACCAACAAGTCATGCACGAAACCAATGTACCCGTTGATAATTAACGTTTCTGCCATCAATAACATACCCTGTTTTAAAGTTATCAACATAGTAAGAGAGTAAAGGTGAAAAGGTAGTAATTTCAAAATAAAAATGTCTCACGAGATGAGCTAAAGACACAATTTCATCTCAATGTATCAATGAACGTACCATGACAAAAAATTCCATCTCAACGAATCATTACGTTCTACAAAAGCATAATTGAGTAACCATTGATCACAACATAGCGTTAAGTTAAGCTCTGCTATAAAGTGTTCCCTGACTAGTTTTTCGAGATGGTTGTAAACCGTCTCGTTCGGTTCAAAAACGAAGAAACCTTGTGTTAAAAATACATCAGTATTTTCATGACAGCTTGATTCATAGCATACCTGTATTAGAATATTCTTTGTCTTCATTTGCCCAGTACTCTAGGTGGGCTAGCTATAATTAGATAGGAGATAAGAGTATGATGGTGTTCATACCAGACGGTGTTGGATATGTGAATATGGCTAACTGAATTAAGTGGTTCCACATACAGGCTTTCTTAGAAAGTGGGAAACAAGTTCATGGCTAACATGGAATGGGTCTATGACCCTTATTTCATCAGGCGGTACCTTAAACTCTTCTGGAAGCTAAAGCAAGAATCAAAAAAAACAGAAGCAAATCAACAAAAAAAAAAAAGAAAAAAAAAGAGAGTCCTTCCGCCGTACTTCATTTACCAGATTTTCTGTAATGAATAATAATCGGGTACTTAGGTTTCAGTAGTTTAAGTGAATGTATCATAACAGCCGCTGACATGACATATGTCTTTGACGCTAAAGCACAAAACAAAGAACGTTAAAAAAACGAATATCAATGAGTTTTCACTTACTCATTAACGTGATATAGCAATACCGAATATTGTTTTGCACTGTTGGAGTTCTCCATTTCATGCTTCATACTCTCTTTTCGCTAACTATAAGCGCAATTGGCTTCTCTTCTAAAATAATATCAAGTAAACGACACTTCCGTACCGGTCAACTTGTTTCTATGCTTGGGACGTCAATTAGTAGTTGACTAAAAACTAACATCAAATTACATACAAATCGGATCATACACGAATTCATCGCAATCACTGAATCTATAAACCCAAACACAACCTTCAATCTACACGAGGGCAGTAACAACGTAATATGAAAGGATAAATGGCCATTAAAAACAATCAAAACCAACGGAATACCTAAAGTTGTAGAGAATTCAAATACCTACACTTCCGCTTTATTGTTTATTATCCTTCTTGTTTGCCATTGCAATATCAGTTGCCATTTTCATGCATCTTTTAGTTTTCCTTCTCGTTTACCATTGGCAATACAATGCTGTATGTATCTTTGCCAAAGCAAGCCAGTTGTTACTAGTTATTCGCAAAAAGTTAGTAAAGTACTTAACAAATAGTTCATACATTTGTTCCTACATCCAACCCTCATACCTGATGGAGCTTAGAAAACATTATAGGTATGAAAGAGCGAAGGTCTATACTCACTGTCTCCAGTGTACAATTTAATGAGAAGAGCAACATGCGCAGGAAGGTAATGACAACAACTAGCACAGCTGTACGAACCTCTCACTTTTAACTGCAATTAGTACGTACTGGACAAAGACTTGAACATACCATCGATGGAGTATGTACGGAATCTTCGTAGATTGCGATTAAAAAGGCACGTGATCGACTATTTCGCCGGGCTCCTCGGATTTTCACGTCACGTGACTAACAAGTTTTCAAATAAAATCAACATATAAATTGATTCTTTTTTTAGACAATGGAAAACAATTGGTGTTATTTTAGTGTTGATTGGTTCTTTTTTGTTCCTTTCTCGTATGTTACAATAGTGAACGACAGTTGTATTGTAGCTAACATTTTGTGCAGTCGTTATACCAAAACCAATACAAACCTCCATTAGCAATACAAAATACACCAACTGTAAGTGTTATTATTCAGGCGAGTTTGTAATAAATAACCCCTAGCATCCATCACTGACTTTGGACATCCTCAAGTTGACGTTGATCTATCGGTAAGCGTCTTACTTAACACCATTCAACTAACTACACCGATAGTTTACTTTGTCTATTTTTAACAGGAATTATCTTTCGGTAGTGATGGAAAGTGCATTTTTTGAAATGGCGTTCAGCGGAAAAGGCTTTTCAGTAACCCTTGGTCGTGTACGCTCCTAAATCTATTCACATTGTTTAATACAGTTTAGGCGTCTCTATTTAATCCTACGCTACTATCAAGAGGTCAAGTGGTACGCATTAATGAATTCATTGTTGGAACGTTGAGACGTTCTTTCTTCTTTTTTTCTTTTTTTTTTTTGATATGTTTGTTAGCATATTCCAGTCTTTTTGCGTTTCTCAAGCACCAGTTTGGAGATACCTGGTAAACAATACATCAAATTATTAAAGAAGCTTGCGAAAGATATATCATCAGGTGCTATACCTGTTTCGTTAAAGGGTACACTTCATGTTAGAGTCTTGGGCATTCGTATAACAGTAGGCTTTGGAAGTGATCTGGAATTCCAACTTGGAGAATTGTTAAAACAGAAACTTGAACAAGAGTCTACACAAAAAAATACTATACAAAAACAAACAGACTTGTAACATTACAATAAAGTACAGATAAAAAAAGCCAGAGGATACAGTGAGTTACTATCCTGTGTTACGACTACATGCTGTCACAAAACTACACATACATGAGTGAGCTAACAATGTTGTATCATGAAGAGCAATTTGATAGCTCATGACTGCATCTTAGATCTTTGTCCTATCGTGCACCGTCAATAGTTGTACAGTTATCAATGTCATATGTTGTTGCTCACTATTTTGTTAACATAGCTAAGAGTACTGTCTCTGAAATCAAAGCAAAGCGAACATTGATTAAGAAAAACATGCACAATCTAAAAAAGATTTCTTTGATTACTAATCGCACTTGTTGCTATTGTTTTTATTTGTTTATTTATACATCTTTACTTCTTTGTCAAGTCTATAACTCCACCATTTGTACTGCTGGAATACCGTCTCATATTCATTTCTGATACACTCTCACGTGCATAGTCTGTTGTTTCCTTCTTTTGATTATTTACAGGGAAATCAGGCATACTTGAAACAGATCCTTTCTGTGACTTCTGACTAGCAGCAGCCTTCATTAGATTCGCCAAAAGTGACTCTTCAAGTGACTTCATCTCATTTACATTACCATCAACACTTTGAATACCATTGACTTTTGTTTGACTTTTTTGAATGTTTGCTGCTTTTCTCATTTTACCTAATATAGTTTCTTCTGCTGCAACGTGTTCTCTCATTATCTGGTCATGTGTTTTGTTCTCAAAATTGAATAATTGTGATAATGGGTTGTCGTTACTGCTTTGAGATTTTTTATCGTTTTGTTTGAATGATGTTGACTGTGTTGAAGTCTCATGAGGTGCACGTCCATTAGCCCAAGTAATTGTGAAATTTACCAAGTGGCTTTGTTTATTCATGGCTTTGTACTATGGAAAGAATCAGTACATAATTGTGAACATAAACCGATAAAAAGCAAAAATAAGAATATTTGAAAAAAATTATCAAAACAGCTGGTATTTTTATCATGTGTCACGTGATGGTTCTCAATGTGACGTTATCACATTGACACAACACTATTAAAATAACGACACGAATTGTTATTATTATAATTGCAAGTATAGTTCGCTATTCACGTGGTTCTAACTGACAAAAAGTGCCAGCAAAAAAAAAATAGAAAATAAAGTTGTGAAGAACACTCGTATTACAAGTACAGTATACGATAAAAAAGATTACGTACCGCGCTTGCCATATCCTTATAAACTACTAAACAGCTACCACCTTTACTTCTCATTACTATCTGGTCTATAGGACCGAAATGTTTAAAAATTTGATTTATCTTTTCCTCCCTGTAAGGTAACTTTTTTCTATCCCATTTTATCTTTAAAGTCGCATTCAAAGGGTTGTAATCTTGAGTTGCCAGGTTTTTTTTCTCTTCGATATCACGCTTCATACGCGCCTCATTCTGTCGCTTCAGTTGTTCAAGCTATAGCGTATTAGAGGACTGGAGAATGTAAATAATGGACTTTTAGTCTATTGAGCAGAAAAACGCTTGTTGCTCTCTTAGATAATTTTTTTTTAACCGTTAAAAGGTTAAATACGTACGTTTGCCTTACGTTGCATATCCTTGGCATGGTCTTGGCGCTTTCGACGCTTTGCATTTTTTTCACGTTCTATCAGTTGATCAACCATATCTAGTCTAGTCGCTGTCTGGTCCCTTCGTCGTTTCTTTAAACGCTCTTTTCTGGCTAATTCTTTATCCAGCGCCTCACGTTGGTCTGGGTTCGACAAGAACTCGAAAGCCTTGTTTACGCGTACGAATAGATCGCCTGTAGTCTATTAGAACGAAATTATAAATTATTATTTTGCGTACTCGCTCTGGGATCATCCTGGTTCTTATCTGGATGGTACTTCCTTGAAAGCGCGTAATACGCCTTTTTAATTGCTTTTTCATTGCTACCAGGCGCAACCTTTAAAACATCATACCAGTTAACGAATTCGTCGTCATCCATTGTTCCTGAGCGTATAAAGTGCTAAACGTCAAGAGCAAGGCTATTTCCGGTTGTTAGACTAGTTTTGACCGACCTCCGTAACATTATTCCAAAAAGCGACTGGAGAATTATTTTCTGTAAACAGCTGACGTCTCATTTTTGTTGAAATGCTGACGTAGAATATAACATCAAACAATCAAAAACTATAATACAATGGCAGCTGTTGCGTCACAATCAGTTTGGACATCTCTAGTGTCTGGAGCAACCGATAGGTTTTCGAAAGCTCGTACAGATACCGCACAGTGCGTCAATACGTCGAAAAAGATATTCTTAACGCTATGGTAGAGCTTGGTCTGTAGTTAAAGATAATATAGGCCGTTTAGGCTCTACACTCGAAACAAATGTGGAGATACTATCTGATAACATTGTCGAACAGTTCGGAGTGTCTTCAGGTAACATCCAAACTATTCACAGGTTGTGAGGTATTAATACATCTTGTAGCAGAAGATACAACTGCGCTAGATGATCAACCAACTCCTGAGTCGTTTATACATATTTTAAACGAAGACGTTGTATTGAGAATATTTTATTACGTTGCTAGCGAAGATCCAACGCACGTACATCGCGCTGGTGCAGTTTGCAAGTACGTGATTTCTTTTTTTATCCTGTTTCGGATACAATCCTGTCGTATGTTCACCTCTCTTATGAATTCTTTAGACAATGGTTAGCATGGACAAATAGAGGTGTGTTACCACTCAGAGAAACTCGGATTTTGTTTTTTGGTTCAAAGTTGAAGAGTTGTACTGATTTTTGTCGTTTAGAGTATTTGTGGGCAGGATTATGGCATGAAAATGTTGGATCATGGACAACTATACAAGGTGGATCAAAGAAAACATATTTTGATCCATCTAAGCAGATTTGGAGCTCTGTAATGTCATTACTTGATATGCCAGAAGAAGAAAATCAAAATGTTAGTCTACCTCTTTTTCACTGGTTGTATGTGTTTGTGATATCTTATTTTTCTCTTAGAATGGAGTAATAGATACTAATGAACCTACTTGGAAGCAAAAATACCTTAGACAAGAAGGTAGAAACTGTAAAGAATATGAAGAAGCTGTTCGTGAGCAATGTGAACATTTACGCAATTTGCCTTCTGGAGAAGTAGCTTTTAACCGTGTATCTTCTTGGGATAGAATTAATCAAAGTGTTTCTAATAATTTACCTTTCGAATTATCAATGCCGTTCTCACAGAGGTAAAAAACAAACTTTTTTTATTTTTGAACTGATTGTTGTTGACACGTGTTCTTGTTTAGAGTCTTTCGGGTTCCTATTTTTGGTGGTGGAATGGAAGTACCTTTAAACTCAAAGCATTTACTATATACAATGATGTGGGATGATAAGACACCGTTTAAGATGAGCAAACTTCATCCTGGTAAAGGCGGAATAGGTACAATTTTTTTTTCTCCTTTTAAACAACATTTCGTCTTCTCATCCAGTGCCAAGAAATTCATTTTGCTTACCATTATACCGTAGGTTCTGGCGTAGAATTTTGTGTGAATCAAACACGTCTTAATTTAGCAGCAATGTATTGTAAAGATAAAGAAAAAGACGTAAGAGCTTCATGGAAAAAATTCTTTAAAACAGCACATGCATTCGTATATGTTCTTGACTTGGCAAATATATCAGATGCTCGTAAACAGCTACAAGACCTTTTGAGTGATACCGAAGAACCGTTACTAATATATGGTATTGGTACAAGAGGCGACTACAAAGATATCAACACAGCATCAATAGGTACGAAAAAAACAAGAAAAAAACTATCGCTTTTTGAAACATGGTTTTATCTACCTTGCTTGTCCGTATTTATTGTTATAATAGAATTGGGTGTTTCTGAAATGAAGAGACCTTGGTGTATTCAGATGTTGGATACAGAAAATTTTACTGATCAATTGTACTCGGTGAGTTTTTTAGTGTTAGCACGTTTATTTTTACATTTGGTTATTTACTTGCACTTGTTTTTTACTCACTTTGTTCATAGGGTATGCATTGGCTAACTAATGAGCTATAAACTAAATACCAAGCAAGAAATGAAACGAACGTGTTTGATTGTTGCAGTGAGGGTTCTCGAGATGATTAAGTTATTTTTTTTTGAATGCAATTTGAGAATACAATTTGCCGTTGTACAATAAACATCATTGTGAACTATAAATGCTCTCTGGTTTTCCTCAAATGTATTTAGTACATCATTAAAGCGTGAATGGATCGTACATGCTCTGTACTAAGCCGAGAGGCTTGCTCAGCGAACTTTCTCACCGAAATTGTTTGTATTTAAAAACAACAGAACCGTGACAATTATACATAGCAGTGTACAAACTTTATAGTGGACACAATATGAGCTGCCACTATATTGTACGGATTGGCTGAATTACTTTTGTAAAAGAAATCGCCACAACATCACGAATCTATTTTGTATGTGTATATATATTCACTGAATGTGTTGTAACAATTTCAGAAAATTTTCTAGTTTCATACTCGTTTCCACTTGTCCTCACGTACAATACCAATGAGCGCTCAATACATTCCCAGACACCTAAGACAGAAGGGAGTAAACAAAGATGGAGGAAAAGCCAATAAAGGCAGAATAGGGACCCCACAGGCTCGATGTAAAGATAAATCATTCGTTGGTATGTCAAAGTAACTTGTACTTGTATCTAAACGACTAATTTAAGGAACTAATATACTTCCTGACGTTCCTGAGCCTATTTTACTCACTGACGAGCAAGTTCAACAGTTTCTCGTTCAAGGATACCTTATAGTACAACCAAAGCTCCCCAAAAGCTTTCATGATACGCTATACGAAGAAACAGGCAAAGGTAAGCGTATTTACGCGCTTTTAGAAAGCTCACTAGAAGGCCAACAGTTTACGTTTTTACTGACATAAAATTCAGTGTTTGAGGTACGGAGTGGTAACCCTGGCAATAATATTCTACCTGCGCTTCCTATGCTTAATCAAGTATGTTTAAATGCATCACGTGCAATTAAATTCGTCTCACGTGTTAAAGGTATACGAAGATCCAGTAGTGAAAGGCGCTTTACAAAGTCTAGTTGGAAAAAACTATGAAATGGTACACGCATTTACGCATTTCCTCGTCATATTTACGAGTGCTAACTGCAATTGAATTAAGCATCCTCACCGTCATTGTCATAATCCTTCTCCTGGTTTCAACTCACAACGCTGGCATCGTGTATGTTGTTTTACTAAGTTTATTGTTTTGCTTTTTGTTTGTTTGGACCGTGAGCGTACCTTGATTGATAGTTTTTAGGATAGTTACTGGGGATACCGCAGGCCAATTAGGTATAATTCGTTGCGTTATGTAATGGGCATGTACTACCCACAAGGTATGAGAGCGCTCCTTCGCTAGTAATATCCATATTTTTTCTTACTTTTTCTAGCTGTAAATAAGAGTAATGGGCCGACCGGTTTGAAACCATGTACCCAGTACTTTAGTTTAGATCCAAAATACTATAAAGGAAAACTACCAAATGCTTATAGTAAGGTACACTAGCACCTCAAACACAATGCAAAACAAGTGCAAACAAACTTTGAAAAAGACTTACCACATTTATTAGAGTAAAGCGGATCAAGACCTACTTGTTACAGTACCTGCTGGAAGCGTTGGTACAATCGCATAACGTTTTTAAGCAACACTAAAATATTAACTAAACACGTGTTAGTCTTCATACACTTTGATATTATACACCGAGGATCAGCTAATATAAGCACTTCTACAAGATATATGTTTAAATTTGAGTTTATGAGAATGGAAGAACCTACAGAACCTACGTGGAATACTAAGTCAGATAAGTGGACATATACACCAAAACTATACAGAGTGCGTACCAGACAGATTTTAATAGAGTAATACGTAACCCGAGATACTGGATCAAAAAACAAGCTTCAAACTTTGATTCACAAACTAGTCCTCATTAAACCGTTCTCATCTTTCTTCATCACTACTCGCTGATGAAGACGTTTTTGTTAATGGATCATTTTAGGAGCGTATGGTAGCACCTGCAGCATACTACTTATGGCTTTGGTTGCGTGGATCTTGCCGGAACTGTCCAACAAGTACCTTGACAGATGCAAAGAAAAACGAGCTATTAGAAGCATTGAGTGGTCCTGTTGAAGCTGAAAGATATCATGCATCATATAGTCTCGGGCTGAGAGAAGAATCAAGTGAATTACTTTCATTACTAACCAGCAAAGGTAATTTTTATGTTCGCCCTAAAACCTTTTTTAGTCTATATTTTCTTAATCTTTTCTTTCTTTCTTGTTTTTGCAGTTGGCTTTTTTATTCCAAGTATTTATGAGCGCCGCAATTCTCCATATACTTGTGGTGTAGGCTTCTGACATTGTGTTATCGTTTTATAACTAGTTTATCTTGCTACAAGCACTAATTTTGATTCCGAAAAATAGATCTAGAAATGCGTATTTGCGCTACTATGGGATTAATGGCACACCCAAGACCAAGTCTTATTATGAAAGAGCTTCTAAATTTACTCTTGAAACCAGTGGCAAGGATACACGTTATCTACATTTTAACAGAATATGGTAAAGAAGCTATATCTGCGCTACCTAGACTTATAAAACTATCAAAACATGGGTACATTAGGCGCTGTCTTTACCATATAACACCGTGTCTTACGTACCCATTAGAGACCCAGTAACGAGATTATATATTACAGAAGCCATGGGCATTATAGCATCGACAGAAAAGACAGCAGAGGTAAGCAAAGGTATTAAAAAAACAGTTTTAAACTTTATTTGTAGAATGTTACTGCTCCACTGATGGAGCGACTTGTTGATACAGATGATCAAATTCGGTTTACAGCTGCATTGAGTTTAGCTCGTATAGGTCCTTGGATACCTGATAGTTGTGCCAAAGGACTTTGTGAGAGGCTCATGGATAGTAATAGATATGTTCAAGCATATGCTATGATGGCTTTAAGAAGAATGAAAAGTGAAAAAGCAATGGCTCTGTTACTTCAATACTTGGAAGTATCACGATGGTGTCCTATCACAAACTCAAAATCTACATTTTAAGATTAAAATAAACAATATATTTTTCTGCAATCAGCATTGTTTTTGTATGTTTCAAAAAGTGCTGTACTTGCTATATGTATTTAAGGTATGCTAGAGTCTACATTAAGTCATTTGAAGTCACGAGGTACTAGTCGTTTAACATCTATGTACGGAAGTGGTCGACCGCCTTTTGGTGTTACTGTTAGCTACACCTCCCACACTAACAATAGCCAGACGTTCTTATTCTGACACTAATTTAGTCGTCAAGTATGTAACTAACTACTTTTTTTGTTCAACTGATTTTTATTTTTTACATATTACCACGTGCTTGAAACGACAATTCTTACTTTTGGTTTAGAAGCTACCCAATCATGAAATTGCCTTGCATCTGAAGATTTAAGGTGTATACATCCTGCTGAGCACTGTAAGGGGTAAGAGTGTATGTATACGCCTGTTTTCCACTCTACTGGACCAACAGCGTAAGGCATGTCAACATTGAACTCGTTTGAGCGTTTATTTACATAACAGTTGCTCGAATTTACTGTTACGTCCATCTTATAGCGCCTATTGCCACTGGCGTTGCAAATTACAGACTTTCCATTGTATCTAAGAGTACCAAACGATGTTTTACCCCAACAACCTCTGTGGTTCTTATCCTTCGCATACGGACAATCTTGCAGTTTATTAAGCGTTATTACAGCCTTGGCCATTGTAATTAATGCGCATTGAATAAACTTAAGCTGAGTTCCTCTAAGGAACTTATTAATGCCAGGTTAAGTTCGGCTCACAAGACACACTATCAATAATACTCATGTATTCAAAGGTATTGTGTTAGTCTCCTAATCTTGTAAGCATGCCAATTGGAAAAACTTGCTTCTCATAAAACACTATTAAGCACACATTGTTAATGCACTTCACATAGAAGGTATATTAAGTTGTACTATAACTTGGAATCACTTGATCATGTGTACGTTGTAGATACGGAAAACCAAGTGTACCACTCCAAACAGCACGGACAACAAGAAAAGGGTAAAAAGACATGGTGCAAAGTTGTTCAACACTGAATGCGTCACGTGCATAATTTATTACATTTGAATACAATGTTTTTCTTTTGTACTACAATGAAAAAATCCTTTTGATACCCATGCTGCATATATTGCTTCAAAAAAGACTTCACAATCAAGTTAGAATACAGATTATAAACAATAGTAACATACCTTCTTTAACACCTTCCCCAGTAATATTACAGCACTCTACATATGAATGAGCCTAGTCATGTTAACATGTAATACAAAAACAAGAACATAGTGCAGCAACATACGCCTATTTTCATTGCTATCTTTTTTGCTTCATCTTTTGTTACACAATCACAAGCACTTCCATCAGTCTGCTTCAATGTTCTTGTGTCAGGTTTCACGCCAACAAGAATAATAGGTACGCCAACATTGCAATTCTGGCATACTTCTGGTAGCCACTAAATACAGGTAGAATTAACCAATTTATAAACAAACAATAAATCCACATACCTTCGCATCCACATTTTCAAAACTTGCTTTACAATCGATTCCAAAACATAGTACTACCACATCACTCTCCTGTATTCAATCTGAGATACTGACTGTACCATGACAAAAATACAAAAAACAGTACTGTATATAGTGATGGTCTCTGTCTATCAAACTCCCCAGTACCGCCTGTATCCACAATAACTGTAGAAACAACATCAACAGAATAATAGTATACTAGTACAAACCTAAGTCCACATTTTTGCCTAAAACCATTGCACTAAAGCTAAATAGAAGGTTGTAAATAAAGATTTATTTTCAATTGGAACGTGAAACTGGCATTTATCGGTTAACCATTTTAATGCATCAGTTGTATGCAAAATGTTACAGAGACAACTTACTTGTGCGTTTCAGAGATTGTTGGTACTATATTTACGAATAAACACAAAAAGTATTAAGAAGATCAAAAAGAGTTACCATTAAATTTCGGAAGAGTGCCACTAGTGTACTGAGACACTAAGCACGTTTTACCTGTAATCTGCATAAAAAAGCAAACCTATGTATCCTACTACATACCTACAGCTCCTCCTCCTACCAAAACTATTTTTAGGGGAGTCATGGTGCTTTTCTTTGGCTTGAAAAGCTTTGACACGATTTCTATTTCCATATTTTGTTGGCATAGACAGAGAAAACACATTGTTTTTGAAGGAGCATCATCTCTGTCGTATAAGGCCCTTACTCTGAATAGAGCGTGTATGTACGTTTTATAGCGGTTCTCTACGACACTAACAAACGGTGGATACCCTTGACGGTTAAAGAAAGACACGTACCAGGATTTTATTCTATTTTTAGATTTACTTGTGCTTTTGTCTTTTGTGTTCTGCGTAAAGTGTACAACTTTATTTTTACCTTACCAATATGATAGAGATGCACAAAGGGCATTCAAGAGGTACCTGTACCATCTATTTCTAAACAGTTGCAAAGGAAACGTCATACTATAAAACGATCTTTGAGCATCCCTTGATTGCTCTTCTCTCTGCCACCAAAGTTGCGCCTTGCCTTCGAATGCTACTAAATAGTTCTGTATCTCAAAAACAGGTTTTCCATTTTCGCCCATTCGCACTTGCTATTTTGCTCGCCACAATCCGCAATGTGGAAAACTTGCATTTTTTATAACAATAAATATACTAACACGTGATAAGAAAATTTAACACTAAAGACTACTTTAGACTATTTTTAAGTACTGCGACTACTATAAACTATCTATGAGCTCTATTATCACGTGCTTCGTGTTACTACTTTTGGTAGTAGCGAGTATAGCAAATGTAGCTGTTGATTGCAATGGAGAACCCGTTTCATGTTCAGAATTTAGCGCTAGACAGCAATGCGCTCTTCAAGATGGTTGTAGATGGAGTACAGCAACCACTGTTTGTTCTGGCGAAGCAACGCTCTGTGGTGTATACCGTACGCGATAGTATAACGGTAGGACTATCAGTATTGATTATTAAACAGTAGGTGATGCGAAATGCCGTTTACAAACTGGTTGCGAATGGACAGGGAAATTAAGCAGCTCAGAACGTGCTGATGATAATTTCGATACTGTAGGTACGATTTTATAGTCATTATCGGCATACTATTGGAGAGATTGCTCCAAAAAAAAAAAATTGCCTAATAATTCCACTCTTTAATGCTGTACTGTAGCTGAGGTAGTAGCTTTGGTACTTATTGTTCTCGGGATAATAGCTGCTGTATTGAGTGCGTAGATCATTTAAAACAAAGATCCATACAGTACAACGTAACGCTTACAACACTTCTTTGTAGTCGTTATAGTTATATCTCTTAACAACGCTAAAGGACAAAAAGAACCTCACGTGCTAACTGAATCTTCAAGACTTGTAACAGAGCTAGTACCAATGCACTACGACGCTGTAGATCAGAGTAAAAACATGTAAAACAGTAATTAGAATGAACTACATTCTTGTAGAGTTAAGGAGGCTTTTTTTTGGCTTTTTAATTCTTCGTGTAATGCTATGAGCGTTGGTGCAACGCGTAATGAAGGTTTCAAGACGTAAACTACTTGCTCCAAACCGTACTTTGTTTACAGAACGCAATCACATAGTAAAACAACCCGGTAGACGCAGTGAAAAGGTACGCGTTGTACTAACGCGGCGTTGACGGTTAAAATTATCGCTGATTTCGCGTATTTCTCTGTTTGGTTGTACCTGATCGTTGCTAGGAGGTTAAAAAAGTACCCCATGAGATAATTCAGCATCATCGTCGACTTTTTGACAAGTTCGGCGCTAAACACGGATATAAACACCTAGATGATTGGTATAGCGTAAATTTTACAGATTTTACGCGAAATGGCGCTCTTCAAGCGATTCAGAGAGTGTACGAGTTTATACACTTTTAAACGCCTTCAATGATCATAACTACGCACATGAACCATTTTGAGGCTGACACTTTATTCAAAGTCATGGAAGTCTCTCAATGGCAATAAAACGAGCTTATCCAGAACACCTGTGGCATATGTGGAAGTTTGCGTACGTTTATAAAGAGTTACAAGTACCGTAAACTGAAGTTAAAGTTCTGACTTTGTTGTTTCAGTACTGTGCCCAAAGAACATTGGAAATCGAAGAGGAACCAAAGAAAGTTTATTAATGCACTGGCTCAAGAGTCGCGTGTGATGGTTTTGGATGATTGGTATGATATCGCACAATCACGTGTGTTTTTAGAACAAAAGACATCTATATTTAAAGTTGTGTAAGTAACTTTTGAGGATAATTTACTGTGATTCTATTTTACTCATTGAGTGCTAAGTTTAACTTAATTTTAGGTTCAATGCATCTCCAGCAGAGGCTATAGAAACGATGTACCCATACTATAAATGGAAGAGATGGCGGTTTAAGTACGAACACAAACAAAGAAGCAAAAAAATCTTTGGATTCCCAACTTTTTGTTCGGTGTTTACTGAGCGTGCTTTAAATGGTTAGATAGTATTAGTTAATTAAAGAATAGGTCGGTTCCTAAAGGTTATTGGTCAGATATTTATAATCAAAGAATGTACTTAAACGATCTATCAAAGGAGTGTAATGCAAAAACATTAGACGACTTGCATTATATTGATGTTAATACAATAATAGAGAAAGGCGGTGTAACACTTCTTGGAAGGTATCTGATCAACTCATTATTGCTATTAAATTAATGACGTTTCATACCTAGATATGGACACTCAGCGTGGAATACATACAGAGCACTGTATCCTGATTTTCAATGGGATCTTCGGAAATTTAAGTGAGTTTTTGTTGAATATTGTAGTTAAAGCCTAACGTATTTCAGGTCATACCCACAAGGGTATTGGAAGAATAACGTAAATGGTATTGATTTTATAAAGAGCGTTGAAGACTACCTAGGAATTAAGGATATTGCCGAGTGGTACACAGCGTTTGAAACAGTTTTTATCATCAGTTCAATATTTACCCTAGCATGTAGGTATCGTATATCTACTGTGCAAATACTTAAAGCTGGTGCATCAGGTTTTATACCATTCTTACCTAACGCTCTTGCGTTATGTTACCCACAGATAAATTGGGAGTCCGAAAAGTTTGGTTCAATGTATAAACGATCAATGCAAAAGTACTATCTTCTTCCACAAAATGTTTGATTTATTTGTTTTTTAGCCAGCTTAAATTATTGACCAGAAGGATTTTCTAGTTGACATTGTACTATAAATACACCTGTAAATAAACAAATACCTAAAAAATACGCCTGACTGTTAAAGCGACTGAATACAGCCAAAACAAAAGGTTATTCGACACGAGCAGGATTTGAACCTGCGCGGGCAGAGCCCAATAGATTTCAAGTCTATCTCCTTAACCACTCGGACATCGTGTCATACGATGATGAAATGACGACCACCGACTAATCCGCTCCAGCAGGGTCAGAAATATGGAATTAGCACTGTAGGAGATTAAACATACCATTACGCCATTTGCAAATAGCAATTCTCGCTCAGAGGTAACGCTAGTAAAGTACGAGAGCACCAATATCAATACCCTTTAGTATCTTCATAAATCAAGCTGAACCTCGTCATTGTAACCTACGTCTAAAAATTAGCTAAAATTGATGTAAATATCAACACACGTGCATGTAAAATGAAGGGCCCTTTGCGATATCAAAAATAGTGTGCATCAATGGTTAGAAGAAAACAAGCGTTAAAAAAATGACGTTGTATTGTAGCATCTTTGCGTTCATTCCACTGGTTCGTAAGTTGACTTACAATATTGTGGTATCATTTCAACCGAGTCTTGTACACTGTGAAGGCATACAGCAAATTTAAAAGTAGTCTCGCCGCTATTAAGTTCATACGGTTTGCAAAAAACGCCATTAACACCAAAGGAAACGATCCTACGTCTCACATCCAGTGTAACACTAACATAATCACCTTGAAAAACATCGAATTAGTATACTAATCAACTTGTGAACAAACCAACCACAGTCAAACCGAGGCACATGCAAAAATGATCATTCAGAAAGTCGAAAAAAATGAGAAAAAAAGAAAAAATATTGTTTTATGAATACTACCCTTGTTTACCTTAAACGTACCTTTATCAAAAGGCCTAAGACCTGTATCATTTGGTTTACCTTGATTATATACTTTACCATCATTCCCATAAAGACTTATATTCGTCTCATGTTTTTCTTCATTTATAAAACTTTCTGATGTAACACCGATCAGAATAAATCGCTTATCATCTGTATGTACGATCCTAATGAATATAAAATACCAATGAGCAATAAGATTAACTACTATAGTATACTATTACTTGTACTCCATATGATGAATACCATCTGTGAACGATCCATCAACGAAAACACTGCACCAACCTTTTTTCGTGATGAGAAAAAGCCGAGTAAAGTTTAAGCGCCAAACTCACCTCCTGGTCCTTTAAACTTACTAACTGCTGTACCATTATGAAATATAGATATAGAAGGATGCTTGGACTTTATATCAAAACGCCAAGTACCAATGACGCTCTCCAATTTCTCTTTCAATACATCAACTTTTTTCAAGGAATCTTCCAAAGCACATTGTAAATCATTGATAGTATCAACTGAATCAAAAACTTGTTTACTCAAATCCTCTATAACCTAAATCACGTGGGCCACTTTTTTTTTTTAAACGTTAGAAGGACCTAATGCCAAAATACGCACATGATTAATGTCTCTATTAGGGTATTGCGTTGAAAGAGTAAGTGAACATGTTTTAGGAGTTTTTAAAGCGTCAATGATCGTTATAAGCAGTATGATGGTTTTATCGTCCTTCTTGATATCCAAGGTAGCCACATGATGCTTTTAATGCGTGATTAATAGAGTTTTATGAGATACAGCGTACATTTGTTGTATAGCTATTAAAAAAAGCTATTAACGCGTCTATAGTGGGTAATATGTTATTTGAGAGCGCTTTAGCGTCTTCATCCGTTTTAACAAATAATTTATACGTATTTAGCACTGAAGTCGCTTCCAAGGTTATAGATCCATCGCTGTGTTGTATAACAGAGAAAACAAAGCCTTGTATACGGAATTTTATGGTTGGCGCTAAATCGTTCGCTTTCAATAGCTCTGGGGCGTTTAATGTCCCATGGGTATCACCCAGACTCATTTGCATGTTCAAAAAGGGTTACCACTCTGCAGACAAAGAGAAATTTCAATTTTTTCAAAAACAGTCTTGACGTTGCTAGAGCGACTGGCAAACAAAGCAAATCAGCTCATAATCTAGCGAAGAATGCCTAAAAGTGTATCGAAAGCCAAATTAACTTGCCAGAATGGTTGAAACTCTAGCAAAGTTATCTTAGTTTGCCATCAAAAACTGAGGCAATTGCCTTGTTTGTGCTTGTAGGAAGACAGTTGAAGTTGTAAGAATCGAGAAGCTTCCACCGCCTGTCTTGAAGGAGGTTCCAAATTCTAGAGCAAAGGCCTATTGTCCGTATCATTCAAGTTTGCGACCAAAGTATCTAAGAAGGATCTGTCCTTGTCACTTTTGCTAAACAGATCTGTGAAGGTTCAGTGCAATGTTGCTCCGTCTATGTAATGTGAAAATACGGAAGTACTTGCGTTGCTTTAAATGCATTACTTCTTATTTGTTGCCTGTACTAAGCTTGCTGACACAATTCTTATTAAGCTTAATGAGTATCCTTGGCCTGACCATATATTGAGGCGTCTGCAAATTCATGGCCTAAAGCCAATAACTGACTGCGTTCTCAAAATTGTCAGTTCTGTAAGAACTAACCAAGAGTCAGATCTGGACAGCAGTTGCAAAGCTTTGATATAATGTTTCTACAACGCCCTCTAAGTGAAAAACAATAGCAAACTTTGTAAATCTATTTATTCTTTACTGTACAAGGCTTCTAAGCATGAATCCTTGGCCTGACATATCGAGGCTCTTTTGGAAAGCCTCTGAAGCATTTTTCGGAACTGTAAGAACAATTAATGTACTACGAACTTAATTTCGACTGAGGTCACGTGAATACTGGGTAAAATCACTTACAGCTATTTCTTGTAGTGTTTGGAAATACCGTAACTGAAGAGCACTGGATTCTGAGACATGACATCTGCTGCCTTGAGGGTAATATCGTTAGATGAAGTAAATAGGAATTGAAAGATAAAACGTTTTTTGTATTTGTACTTTAGCGTAAGTAGCTGCAGCTCTTAATTCAGCATTCGCAGATACAACTTTTGCTTCTCCTTCACGTTCTGCTTCTGCTACAATCGCCTAAAACATCATAAAAACCAAAACAAGAGAAAAAAGTTACATACCATAACACGTGTCATTTGTTCTGGCATTTTAATATCTCTAACTTCTAAAGCTTCAATGTGAACACCTTGATATCATCATGTTAGATAATATTGTCAAGGAATAAAGTACTAGAAAAAAGAAAATACCCCATGACATGCAAGATTCATCGAGTAACTCAGCAACTCGATGTGTCAGTTCCTAAGTGAAACAAATTAGCTTTACGCAAAACTCAGAAGAACTCTCTTGTTTAAAGGCATACTTGTCGATCTGTAAGGAGTTCTGCAAGTGTTTTTTCACCAAGGAGCGTCTCTAGACTAAAAATAAAGCTCAGTAAAAATCGTAATTTGTTAGTTTTGTTTGCAGCTAAACAATATCACTTACGTTGATTGTGCCAAGTTTCTCACCGCTTTGTCACAATCTTGTACATTGAATATAGCCTTCTTTACGTCTTTGATAGCATTAGATCACATTGCAAATGTGCTGAAATGAGTACTCACCAACGACACGATAGAAACAAACAGCGTCTAAAGTCACAGAAACATTATCTTTTGTAATAACACGTTGTTGAGGAATCATCGCTGTTTGGATTTGAATGCTCTTAACAATAAACTTCTCAACGCCTACGTTACGATGATACGTCCCTATGAATAAATCAATAAATAAAAAATTTGGAAATCACGTGATTGTTTTGATCCATCAACAAATTTTTTTCTTCAAAACAAGCATACCAGGTGGAACCATTCTAACGAACTTTCCATGTCTTAGTACAGCAGCTCTATGTCCTTCGTTTACAATTACAACTGGACCACACCCTAAGCAAGCAAAAGGCATAGTACACGCAGTGACAAGGCACCCTTGAACAGAAAAACAGCACTAGGTGTCGTTTGAATAATAAAATCTTTGTCTTGCTTAAACTATACCTTGAATAACTCTGTTATTCCATCAGTAGTTCCCTCTTCATCGCATACTGGGTTTAGCTCAGGTACATTTCGTTTTTCCATACGCTGTATAAAAGGTTCACGCTCAGACATAGTATTTCTAGAAGACATGTTGTAAGAGATGTTTGTTTTGGTGATTGTTTGTTTGTCCTTTTCCTTTTTGACTTTCCTGAATATTTAGGTTTCAGTTACACCTCGGCTTGTTTCTTTGATATCTCAAATGTACCGTGCACATCACAACAAGTGGTACGGATTTTAAAGCAAATAAAGCAATCAGAGACTGACATGTTGACACAAACTTTTTCGTTGTATGTTGACGCGTTTTCATAACGTTCCAAACAGTTTCCGAGGTTTAACGCTTCAGACAAACGGAAAAATCAAATTCCGCCTTTAACTCAATAAGGTGCTCTAGTGATAGCGTATTTGGTAAAAAGGCTACTATATAACGCCCCTGATTAGTTCTGTTGGCGAATACGCACTTTCCAGAACCGCCAAATGTGGTTTTAAGATTTTTTCCGAGGAAACGCTATACAGCTTAACATCAAATTCATTCACCTCCACTATGGCAGCAACATCATCTCCAGTATCAAAAAAGACATCCAGTCTGGTTGTTGACAACAAGGATCTTGCTGGTCTTGTAGAGATGCTAAACATAAAGATGGCTGAGAATCAACAAGACCCTGATAAACCTCTATTGGCTGATTTACTGTTCGGTACGAAGCGTACAAACACATTTCTCTTCGAATCGTTTCAAAAACACTTCAAACCATTTCGAACTACGTAGATATACGCAAGAGAGCGTAATAGCGAGGCGGACTAACTAATAATAAAACTCCCCTTCCTTAAGCCTAATTATCGCTAGGAAACCCACAAGAGCTGGCATCAGATGAGCTAGTGCAAACAATACAAAAAGCAGCTGTACCTAAAAACCCTGTACGTGATTTTTATCGCGAAAATCTCACAAAAGCCACACCACACTATTCGCACATATTGTGTATACGCTTGAATAGCATTTAAACCACGTATTTAAACGATTAAACTTATTTTGGTTTAATAGTCATGGTTTGCGTACAAAGGTCCTGGAACAAATGAAGGTCGTGAATATATAGCGAAAGGACTCGAGGTGAGTGATTGAGATACGCCTCAAACAAAGAAAACACTGCTTTACTAAAACACTTTTTTCTGAAGGAAACAACTGGCATTCCATACAAAAGCGACCACATATTGGAAACTACTGGAGCTTTCACTGCGTTACAAACTTGCTTCGCAACTGTACTTGATCCAGGTGATGAGGTAAGAATCCACTCACGTTTTTATTCCGCATTTTTTAGTCACGTGCCCAAAATTTTAGATTAAGTTCATCTTTATCTGAGATCGGACGTGGCTCCTCAAATCGAACTAATGATTTTCGCGCGTCTCTTAAATGAATAAGCCTGCGCCTTTGCTTTTAAAAAGCGCTCGTGGATTTTGTTGTTATGTGTTGACGTTTGATTCTTTAGGTTATTTACACTACACCTACATGGTTTTTTTACAGCACTTTTGCTGTTGCTCATGATTGCAAACCTGTAACTGTTCCTCTGAACCTTACAAATGGAGATCTTGATATTGACGCAATTGAGAAGGCAATGACATCCAAGACACGCCTCGTGTTGATCAATACACCAAAGAACCCAACTGGTACGTGAAGCAATATCTGTTTTCGCTCTTTTTTTATCCAGAGGCACTGTACCTTCTTGTCAGTTTTCTTATTCCTGTAGGCCGTATTTATACTGCTGAACAACTCAAGAGACTATCAGATATACTAAGAAAGCAATCAGAAAAGAACGGAAGGACTATTTATCTCATATCAGATGAGCCTTACCGTAAAGTTTTGTTCAAAGGGAAAAAGTTTGTACCTCCTTCTCAGTTCTATGACAACACTTTTATCTCTTACTCTTGGGGAAAGCAACTACTAAATCCAGGTATGAATATCTATCACAAATAATATATAAATTCACATGACTGGTAAACATAAATGACCTTTGAGGTCATTATCAGCAAATCGAAATTCGAACATCTTTTTTCTTCTTTTTTTTCTATTTATGTCAATACCACAAAACACGTGATTTATAATTAGTAGTTTTGTTTTAATATTTTAAAAGGTCAACGCCTTGGATACGTTGCAGCACATCCTAAGATGCTTCATGTTGATGTACGATAAACTTAGATTTTTGTTTTTTCAACATCGCGTAATACTTACTGCTCTCATTTAGGAAGTCTTGAAAGGTCTTTACACAAATATAACGGTATACAATTATGCTATACCTAATGCAATAATGCAATATGCCTTACCTGAGCTTGATAAACTGAGTGTTGATATTCATGCTATTGAGGTACTTTCTTCTTCTCCAAAAAAACAACCATCAAGTATCCTCGCTTTCAAGGATAACTATTTTTAATGTTATGTTCCTTAATCTCACTGTAGAAACGTCTAAAACGTGTTGCATCTGTGTTGAGAGACTTGAAATGGACATTTATTGAACCAGAGGCTACATTCTACATCTTTATTAAATCGCCTATTGAAGATGATAAACTATTTTGTCAAACTTTAATGAAGCATAATCTCCTTGTTCTTCCTGTACGTTATAACCTGCTTATTATTGCTTTTATTTGAAACATCTTCACCTCGTCAATACCTCAGAGATACAAAAAGTCACGTGTTGCAGTTCAATATTCACGATTTACACGTGATAAAAAACTAAGCTTAGTTTTTGGCTGCTTCTTTTCTTTATTTTGCAGTCTACTTTTGCAGTCACGTTAAATTGATGGCAATATTACTCTTGCTGATGAGGTTTTTTTTTCTCTAGGGTTACACTGTTGGTTGTTGTGGTTGGTTTAGATTATCTTGTACTGCAACAGATGAGATGGTTGAAATGGCAATCAAGATTTTAAAAGAAGCTATTTCTGATTGGGAAACTTTTTCAAAAAAAGAATAAACGTCAACAAACTATTACTACTACGCCTTTGTCTTCAGTCACTATTAATTTCTTTAAGATACTTATATTATCTCATAAGCAACCAAAATCATGTGTACTACACAATATTGGTCTGAAGCTCACGCAAAAGATGATGACACTATTTTTGTTGTACTATAACTTTTGGCAGCAATAAAGTAATCCTTTATCACTTAACAAGTATTTAGTATCCTAGAAAGATGTCTGTTTAGTTGACATTTGTTTCAGTAAGCAAGAACGTTATATGTTAATTCATGTTGATCTATTTTAGTGGCTGCCAAAATAATAAAATAGTTTTATTGAACATAGTCATATTTGTTGTCTCTTATATTGTCCAATGCAGTTAAATTAGTCAAAAATACAGTATCACCAAGTTGCTTTGGTAAATTGTTTAAGTCGCTCTTGAGGGCAAATGCCTGGTGGATACTTAATTTTTGCCTGACTTGACTGCAACGGACAATAATGTAGTTTCCCAGCCTTTTAAAGAGTCACTACTATAGGGGTGTCTGAAACACTAGTCTCCAATTCAGCTGCTTTCTGGAGATACTTCTGGTTGATTGCAAGTAGGTCGCTGATGAGATCCAAATGTATTCTTCTAAGGTGTGCTGGGGATCCTGATGACTTGAATATGTTGTTGACAGTAATTATAGTGCTGTTAACAAGTGAGGATAGCTTTGTGAGCTGTGAGTGAAGTTTCAAGTTGTTGACTTCCTCGGAGCTAGGTCTGAATCGCCTTTGCCTTCTCTGCCTTCTCCTTGTTGTATTGACATGATTGAGCGGTGTGTATGCCTCCAAGATGTTTTGAAGGTCCAGTGCAGGGTCGCCTGTTTGTCTGTGAGTCCGTCTTGGTGTTGTACTTGGGGTTCGTCTTGGCATTTGAGTAGCAGCAGTTGTTGTGGTTGATTTTGATGATATTATTGTGTTTTGTTTCTTTAGTGATTGGCTCTAGACAACAATTAATTGTGGGTTGCTCGTTGATAATGTTGACCAGGTTTGAACGCAGTACCACGGCATAGAAGTTGGTCAGGCTCATTGTGCGCGAGTTTTAAACTGTTTTTATGCAAACAAAAGACAACTCAGTTTTTGAACTTCAGTTTATTTTCGGGGTTCATGCTTTTCGCTGTTGGGTATTCCAAATTAAGATATTTCACCTCATGCAACTTGTTACCTCGAAAACAGCGTGTACACTTCTCACGTTATGACACAAACACTTTTTTTCGCCTTACCAACAACCTCCCATAGCTCTCTTTCCACGGACCTCAAACATCCTCCCACACTACTAAGACAGCCAAATACCGCTCCCTAGATGCTTTCAAGGTATTTCATTAAGTGCGAAACTTTTTACTGAATCAACTTCCTTTTTCCGAATTAGGATTTGTGGGTCTTCCGGATTAAGGTGTTTCTCCTCCAGAATTCATCTCAATCCCAAAACCTCCGAAGAGCTACATCTTCTACCTGTTTGTTGTTCATTCAACGCAATGCTTGCAACGTAAAAATCTTCGACTTACGAGCGTTCAAAACGAAAGGAAGAATCATTGCCTTTTGCTGGTGATAACGCTTTTCAACTACTTACCTAAAACCGCGAATACAGCCATACAGTAGTTGTTTCTTGATATGAGGGCTTTTAAGCGTTACTAACACAGCTGTTGCAAATAACTTCTTTTTTTTCTGTAAAAGCTCAAGTAGAACATGGTTCGCAGCGATTAGGACAGTAGTTTCGTTTGAGCAACCACTGTGAAGAAAAAACGTTTTTACTATTTTCTGAAAATACGACTGCGTAGCTTTAATCTAAAATGACCTCATGAGGTTGCTACCAAGTAAAGATAGCCGATACAGGGAATCTAATAGCACAGTAAAACGCACACTTCTCAATAGTAAAACTGATTCGAGAGTTCAGCGCAATGTGGCAGGCAAGCACACAATATTTTCTATTCGAAATTCCTGCTTTACTTTACAATTTTATCGCCTACTAATCAGCAACTAGCAACGATGTGATCCTATACAATAATTTTATAATCACTCCTTTGTTTCTAAGGCATCCCTTAACTCTTTAAACAATGGTGCTCCGATAGCAAAAAAATCCATTGCTTCTCCTTCTATAATCTTTAAATCCAATAGATATGTACCATTAGCTGCCTGTTTAGTTCGTTTACCGTTTATGTGATCACCAAACAGCTGAATACCAATTTTAAGTACACGGTTTTCTATTTCTGTTCTACATTGTAGTTTGTATGGTCCAGTAGGCTTCCAACGCTATTAAAAAAACCATCAAAACTACGAACAACGAAAGAAAAAAAAACGCAAATTTGCGTGTAGCGAAGAAACCCACTACGCGTTTACGCGTTTAGAAAATAAAACAGCCAGTAATCTATCCTGAAGGACTAGATCAAGTTCCATCAATGAATTTCTTCACAAATAGAGTACGTACGAATCCGCTTGACTTTAGTTTTTGTAATACAATTTCCATTAAAGACTTCGCTACGCCTTCGCAAACAACACCAAGACTCCACTCTTTCTGTCCATTGGCCGTAATGTTCGGTATTTGAAGTCTTGGGAGCTTTGGTTTTGACCCTTTTATATGCTTTATAGGCTCCGAGTGACGCCTAGTCGGTAATGTACGCATATCGAATGCAGGCGAACCTGCAAGCTCAGCAAGCGTTTGGCTTATTTTGCTACTACTCTCTTGAGTTGTATGAGAGAACCTGACAGTATTTAGACAGCGAAATAATGCACCTTAGACTTTTTTGTAGAGTGGTAAAATGGTGGACGAAACTAGTGCAAGTACTTACCCTCCTTGGTCATAAATGATCTGATACGCTACTCTATATTTTGCATATTCTTTCTCTGTTTCACCTCTCATAATTTTTTGAACCAAATCCTCTCGAGGCATGTCATAAAACTTAAAGAGTAAGCCGAAGAAAAGTAACACAAAAAAAAAACATTTAAAAAGTTCAATCATTTTCTTCTTTACAAAAACCCATCAATTGCCTAACTACGCGTACCAATGCAAGCTCACCAACAACCCTTGCGTCAATATCTTTGTTTTTCTGTTCCTCTACATTATCAGCGCCTGAGAAGTTCAGGTACTCTGGAAAGTCTACAACAAACCAAGGGTGTTCCCTTATTTTTGTTAATGTAAACGACATACTACAATGTGGCATCTACGTACTTAATTTCTGCGATTGTTATCCGTTGTAATGGATCTACAATGAGCATTTTCTTAATTAAATCCTTGCAATCATCTGATAAGAAGTCTGGCATAACATACAACCCAGCTTAGATAGAAAGCGTCAGCATAATGTTAACGTACAATAAAATAAAGCTACTAGTGTACCTCGTATCTTATTGAACAAGTGAGGTATGTAATCATCATCAAAAGGCATTCTAGCCCATAATAAAGCATACAGAATAACGCCACAACTCCAAATATCTGATTCTGTACCAGTGTAATACTGTCCATTGATAATCTCAGGTGCAGCTAAACAAAAAATAAATATACTTTGTTGGTTGCTTGTTTACACCGCAAATACGCCAAAACACAAAATATTTGTATCACGTCATAGCCAATAATTTTGAGTGTACAACAAAGGATAAGAGACGCAGGTTAGATATACTGGAAGCTCCCAAAAAAAATAATAAAAAGTTGCTTTTTTATGTACCATAATTTGGAGAACCACAACTCGTTGATAAAAAATCACCATCTGGAATAGTGTTACTCAAACCAAAATCTGCTATCTTTACAGTTTGCTTATCAGCGCCAACGAGTAATAAGTTTTCTGGCTACAAAGTATATGAGAAGGTGAGTGACAGGCACTAAAAATATTGCAAAAAAAAAAATTGTGATGGCACTTACCTTCAAGTCTCGATGAGCAACGTTATGAGAATGGCAATATGCAACTGCCGATATTATTTGTTGTAAATAAGCACGAGCCTTACTTTCAGAAAACTAGGATGGGTGAGAATTTCTACTTATTGTACGGGTTGTATGAGCATTGTTATTGCGTGTAATACAATCATACGAGCTTGCCAAAATAGAAAAAGAAAATCATTGTTTACCTTTCCATGTTGGACTATATACTCGTAAAGTTCGCCTCCCTTCACGTATTCGAGCACTAAAAAGATATCCGTGTCGGTTTCAATGACTTCGTATCTACTTTAGTCAAAACGGTAATTTGTTATAATTTTTAAAGCGTACAATGTTACAATATGCGGATGCCGTAACCGTTTCATGTTCTGTATTTCTCGATGAATTTTTTTTTCCATCTTATTTCGTCTTATTTTGTCTCTATTAAGTATTTTTATTGCTACTACAGTGTTTGTGGGTCTATGTTTCGCTCCTAGTTCGTATTAAAGCGATTTTCAGAATTAAAACGAACGATCATACGTTTAACTTTACTGAAGGTGCCACTTCCTATAGTACCAGCAGCGACACTATATTCACCCAGCCAATACGCGTGCACAAAGTCGTCATTTGGGTGGTTACTGCCTTTGGATGGACTAGGAAGTCGCAACATTATGAAAGACGCTAACGCACTATCAACGGAATTCAAAACGTTTTGTCGTATTATTTTTTGACCAACCGCGAAAAACGCGCTTAATAGTACAACGTGGTTATTGCCCAAACTACATGCAACCGGTTGACAAGCGCTGAAAGGAACCCAAACAGCTGCTAAAACCAAAAATGAGAAAGACAAAAGGAACAGAAGCAAAATTGCTGCCAGGACTTCGTATAGCATGTTTTGACAGTATTTTTTCACGTCAGAGGCGGTTTCTACTTGCTATATTACTACTGGCTTTTACTATTATATTCCTTTTGCAAAAACCGGCTAAACGCGTACCTTTACCACCAATGGTACATTTTTTGCATACGTTTCACAGTAATACCAATTTTGTTCAGGACGTTGTAAATACTGATGACACCTGGGTGAGTATTGTGATAACGCTCAGAAACGACAAATATGGAGGAAAGGAAGGTTTTAAACGCTTTCAAAGATTTTTTGACTCTATAGCCTCTCAGGCTAAGAAACACAACGTAAAGTACGCAGTTATGCAACTGTACTCGCAATTCACTATGAGAAAAGGGTAGAAATGATAATAGTCGATTGGAATCCACCTGCAAACGCTAGACCGCTCAGAGAAGCGTTCGAATGGCCAAAAACAGGCATTAAGAAGCTTAAAATTATAACTGTCCCAGCATCCTTCCACAACAGCTTTCCGCACTCAGAATCAAGAGGAATGTACGAGTTTATAGCAAAAAACATTGGAATAGGTAGAGCAAAGGTAATGAAAATACAGAAATGACATTTTGATTTGTGGCACTTTTGGGGCAAACCCCAAATTGTTTGTTCAATGAAACTCAACGCCGGCTTTTGACAAGATCTGATTTTCTCTGTGTGCTTTATTTGTAACTCTTATAAGGGACCTTGGGTACTAGCAACTAATGCAGATAATGTTTGGTCGGACGAAATGTGGCAGAAACTTGCAAAGCCTAACGAGTAAGTTTTCTTTGATTTTTTTTTAATTGTTACGTTTTTGTTTCGATTATTTTTGGACGCTTGCAGCTTTCATTTACCTTATTTTTAATGTAGGTTGGACCCTCACGCATACTACTTTATCAAGCGAGTAAATACACAAAATTTTGTTCCTGAAGGGTCTACCCCAGAGCAAGTTCTTTCATTTTTGGAAAAAGAGCCAAGAAATCCACCAATTGTTACTTGGGCTCAAATCCATCTCAAGTCGTTTACACAAATATTCAGAGATATGTTTTTATCATTATCTTTGCGTGCTTCTTTGAACCAACCATACACACAAGCTTGTGGTGACTTTACTCTAATGAGAAAAGAGGTAAGACTTTCGTTGTAGAACAACTTACTGGCGCTGTTTTTTACATCTTTTCTTATCTGTGTTTTAGATCTTTGAGTATATAAATGGTTATGATGAAGCATTGTATAGTACATATATGCATTGGGACAGTGTACTTTTATGTAAAGCACATGCACTTGGACTTAAACAAGTGCGTTTTTTTCATTTTGTGCAAAACGAAAGGCAACTAGGACCTTGTTTATTGACTGCTTTGTTAGGTCATTTGGGAAGCACCTATAAGAATGTTTCATATGTACCATAAGAAAAATCTATGGAATAAGTCATACAAGAAGATTCAAACGAAACGTACGTGATACAGTAGAGTAATTTCGTTTTGATAAGCAAAATGAGAAAAAAATGAGAACTATGCAAGGTTTTTTTTTGTTTCTTTTTCACAAAAGGGTGTTAACGGTTTTCTCCTCTTTAGATAGCTTTATGCTTCAAGGATGTTTGGCTGCTATTAACAACCAAGATCCTTGGTATTTTGGCGTACTACCTGATTGGAGTTATTCCTCACAAGATTTTGAAACATTCATGCTTGATGAAAAGCCAGAACTGTAAAAATGTACAATCAAGTGTTAAGGTTAAAATATTTATGATTGAATTATGTACATCCACAAATCAAATATTTCAATCAATATTTTAACAAAATACAGTAGACTTAAATAAAGGCAAGGTAAGGTTCTATGTACCTCAATAGTAATGACAACAAAGTAACGTTACAGTAGTTGTAAATGATGTTGTTAAAATGAGTTGTTTTTGCGTTTATTTGAGTCTTGGAGACCCCGCAGAGAAATTCCTTTCTTTTTTGGGCGAATACACTTGTAATTGACTGCATCACATTAAACACGTGATTAATATCAATCAAAAACAAAATTTCAAAAAAAGCGCTTTATGTGCAAGCTGTTCGCTGAACAGTCAACTGTGGTCTAACTGTGTTTTATTGTTACAGTAAGTATGACAAACAGCGTACCTCCAGAGATATGGCAGTGTATTATTGATAATACAGACTCTTCTCAATTGACTGCCTTACAGAGAGTATCGTGGTTATTTAATCGCCTTGTAGCACAGTCTCGTACCCTCTGGAGAAAAGTACTGGCGTCTCGTTATCCGGTTACATTTTCAGAGTCTAGTATACGAGATCTACGTCTTAAACGCCCATATTACACGCTTTGTAAGCGCTTGGTTGTGCGTTGCTTGTTTTAAAGCTTCAGTAGTTCTAACCACGAAAACAGGTTGGAAAGTACTTGTACGTTAACAATCGAGGTAAGGGAGATCTTCTGGTTAGAAAGATGGCCGAGCTTGGTATTAATTGTGAGTATCAAAACATTAACAACTTTGGCAAGGGAATACTAGATAAAAAATACGATGCTATTTTTGTTGACTCTAATTATGGGTTTGCTGAAGAAGAAGGAAAGTATCTTGGAGACTTTCTTTGTAGAAGTGTTGACAACGGATCAGGTGTGATCTCCGGGGTTTTTACAGGTTGTTCATTTGTAGAGACACCAAGTGGAGAATGGACAAGAAGCTATATGCCTATCATACCTAATAAGGATGAAAACAACATTGATGGCACACAAATTGAATGCTATAAATATGATTTTATTAAGGATGACCCAAATCACTTCATTGTACAAGGTGTAGATAGTTATGGTGATGTTGATTATATTGCTCTTGGTTCAGTAAATGATAAAGCAAAGCAGATTGCACGTGTTAAAATCGAAGATAACGAATACCCTTTAATTGTTGTTATTGATTCTGAATCGTCATCACAGAGAGGTAAGATTATTGGTTTCAATGCTTATCTTACTTATGGTTCTTTCAACCGTGGGGATGGCGCTGCACTTATTGGAAATATGTTTCTTTTCTCATCTGGTATTGTATGTGAATATGAATAAACGTCAGTTAGTTGTTTGTCTTCCAGTAATTTGTTTTAGTGGCTGCAAGTGTTTTACTCTGTTACATTTGGATAAACTTCAATATTGCCAAATGCTTGGCGATGTGCTATAGCCACAAAACATTTTGTCTTCCTCCCAACAGTGTCTATAGTTTTGTTGTCTTTGGTTAGTTGATAGAAGAGAGTAAACTGATAATGACAGAACCCAGAACTTTCAACTTGAAAAACAGCCTGGACTAGGTCCCAAATACCATGAAGGCGCACATAAAGTAGTCAACTTTTGACTGCAAGGAAAAAAGTGTTACTTGAGCACTCTAGTGGAATTGCATTAGTGTACAGCTTTAGCAATCACTATGTTTTTGTGTGGTTGTGCATGTAGAGTGTCGTAGCACGAAGCAAATTTTTGGGTTAAAATTGACTTAAAACAACAACAATGCATCATGTAATGTAGTTTTTAGTAGTAGTGAGCAACCACTTGTTTGTTGTTTTTAAATACATATATTTTCATCAAATCACCCTCATATGTCCAGACTTTATCTTCTCCTTCTTTCATGTGCCATTCTTTTTGATCTCCATCTCGTTTACCATTAACATAATTATACTTCTCATTCAACAGTCCATTTTCATACCATCTCTTGTACATACCATGTCGTTTACCTTTGGAAATAGTATGTTGCATTTTTAATTGACCACTCTTGTACCAAGACCTTACAATACCTTCAACTTCACCATTGACAAAATGTTGGCTTCTTGAACATATTTTACTGTTCTTGTACCACACCTTAGATTCACCCTCTTGTATACCTCTCCTAAATGAACATTGTTCTTTTAATATCATACAGGACTTGCCTTGGATGATAATGTGTCACTACTGTTGTTGCAACTTGCGCTTTGTTTCTTCTTCGTTTTTTGTGCATACTGTTGCCAAATACCATGTTTTCTCAGGTTATCATCAAACCTCGTTGTAGTTGCATTGTGTTTTGATAGCAAGGGCCATATTTTATACGCTGTAAAGTCTAAATCTATAATATCAAGCTGTAGTTCCAGTGGAAGACAGTTTAGATGGCAACTGCTTGTTTTTGAGGTATTCATTTCAGTTTTAGTTGTGGAGCATATATAACCGCGTTTAGAGGTACCAGATGGCTGCTACGTGAACGATAAGGAGCAAAAGAAAGAGTAGAATGCGTGTAAGAGATACGTGGCCTTAGCTGTAGGATAAAAGCGTAATTAGTCGACATACATTCAAAGAATACAAGTTATTTCGTCAAAGTTCACAATATCTTAGTGGAAATACTTGGCTGTTGGAAGCTGGTAGCAACTGGCTCAATTTGTTTAGTATCACTTTACTTGGAAAGACTGCGTACTGAATATAGTGACATTGCGCGGTACAATAATGATGACTGTGCTGCATAGATATTATATTCTTTTTCTCAATAATGCTATAAAGTAAGAGGACAAGAATGAGAACTGTACTTAAGAGACCACTGAAAAGTTAATAATGCAAAATAGTTGTCTGAAATCTTAACTAGTTTCAACTCGGGATGTATGTGTGCCTAAAAAGCCTAAACAGGTGGAGAGCAAACCCAAAAATGGATACCACAAGTTGCTACCATTGTGGTCCCCTATTTGATTGTTGTTTTCCGTGTTGAGGATACTCAGTGTAATGCGAGACTCAACGGGCTCAAGTTTCCGAGATATAACATAGCGACCTACAATAGATAGGCCAGCCACATGTACCCTTAATTGTACCCTCCGTTAGCTGTAGAGCAAATCAGTGGGTGATATCAGCAGATATGATGAAAATGTGCTTGTGTGTCAGACACAGGTTATCCAAAACAACAAATAACAACAACAATGTATCTACGACCACTTCTCCTTTGTTTATTGGTTTCATCGTATATGTATCAAGAGCTCAACATACATTAGCAGCTGTTGGAACGATAGTAGCTCTAGATTTTACCAACGCTTTGAGTTGGAGTCTGGAACGCTTATAGGCGATCGTAAGTTCTTAACCACGTTCTTTCTCTTTTAAACTTTATTCTATACCTTGTTTTTGTGTGCTTGGTCCCCGTTTATTTCAATGAGTGCGTCTCAATACAATAAAACCCGTTTTTAGGTGTCGGCAGTTATTCAAAGCGAAAAGCCGTCTTCGGTTTTGTGAACCGAGTTTGCGTTTTGTCTCATCTACTTTTTGCTGTTATTTATTTCTTTTAGCGTTTCTACAAAATGGAAATCTTGCTGTAGGTCTTGAAGATGGAACTGGTGACAGACTCGGTAGTTGATAAAATTGACCTGAACAGGTTACGTTCCTGTACGTCATATATATAAATTTTATTGATGCCAACAATTGTTCATATAATCACGTTATTATGTCTAGACTTGAAACTTGACAGACTCGGAAATGGATGGAACGGCTACAAACCTGTTGACCTGTAACGGGTACTATATATGGTACTTTGGGTTGTAGTGTTACTGTCAATTCTTTTTCATCACTTTGGGACACTCCTGTATGTATCGGATATAACACAGGACCTCCAACAGTTGCAACAAGTAAGATTCTTTGTACACTTGAAATCCAATTCTGTACTAACTATTCTTCCTTCCAGCTGTTGTCATTGGGACGACAGCATATATGGCAGACCCAAACGATGATTTTATTGTAGCTATGAGCTTACCAGCAAGTCCACCTGACATGTGTTCAAGGTAAGCACTATACAAATGATCTACAGCATAGGAAATCTCAAACTATGAAATACAACATTAAAAATAAACAGGGTTGACTGTATTTAATCACACACCTCCGGTTGGTTTGGATCAGAAGAAATGGAGACACTTGAATAAAGACAATGCTTCTCCGGAAGTTTGCTACAGGTACGTACCTTTTTTTTTTTCACGTGTTTTGTTTTTATTTACGCTCTTTTTAGGTGGATTGACTTCCACTTTGAGATTTCTGCCATGTACAATAAGACACGTCAATCAGTGACAGGAGTTAGCCCATTTGAAGTTACTTTTGGGCGCCCTTGGGATATTACGCGTAAGATTTACTTTTTTATTGTTCACTAATTATTTCAGCATTCGGAGTATTAGAAGGAGCTATTACTCCAAAAACAGTACTTGAAGGTGTTGAAGAACAATCAGCATATCAAGATCGTTTGAGTTCTGTGGTACGTTTATTGTTAATTTATGTAAATATTTTTTAATTCTTTGGTAACGTGACTGTTACAGGTAAATGTTCGCCAAGGACAAATGGCAGAACGTATGAAGTCACGTTTTGGTGATGAGGTTCAATATGAGCCTGAAACAATTGTGTTTCTTGCTCGTGCCAATACTCGCAAAAAAAGAATGCCACATGAATCTCCATATGATCGTGTGGGCAAAATTGTTAGCCAAGGAGAAGATGGTATGTACCTTGTTGAGATTGCAGGAGAGGACGGTCGAAGAGAACAATTCAAAGACTCCAAGATGCACAGAGCACCATTGGGACATCCTTTTACTCCCTTTCGACAGGTGCATTTATACTTTTGGAGTTTTTTTTTTCACAATTTTTTTAGCTTGTTACGCACTCTCCTGGTCATACTCAGGATGAAGATTCTTCATATGGAGAGCTTGTTGGCGCTAGTGAAGATGTCAATGTGCCTGTGAAGAAAAGGACTCGTACAGTGATACGGATTAAGCACAAGAAAAAAAAAGGTAGTTTGTTTTTCTTTGGTTTATTGTTAACGTCATATCTGCTTAGCTGCTACTAAACAAGCCATGACAACTGAAGAGATTGATGCATATGATCTTGATGAGCGTTTGGTAGATGGATCCCTTTGGAGTGTTCCCATTGTACAGAAAAAAAGAAAAACCTGGTACAATGTAAAAGTGAATGGCTTCTCCCGTCAGTTTTCTGCCAATCACAAAGTAAAGATTGTGTTTATTGACTGTAACAAACAGCCAACTCACCTTGTCTTTACAGATGACTGGACTGTTATTAATGTATGACTTAAATAAAGTTCCATCGTAATCTGCCTAATAACTAGTTATTTGTTTATTAACTAGTTATTCCATTCATTAACTAACCCTTTGATTAACTGTAACAGAGAACTGTACTTAAGAGACAATCTCAGCTGTCTTCTAGTTGCAAAATAATGTCTGAAATATTCAAGAGAGTCGAAGAACTGCTTCAAATTTATGTGTGTTTAAAAATAGCCTACACTGTTTTTGTAAGCAGGCTGGAAGACAATGGATACACACAAGTGGCTACCAACAAGTTAGTTAATTTATTGTTGTGTGTCCGTGTTGAGGATATTCAGTTAATGTTCCGAGACTCAACGGGCTCGTGAGTTTCCGAGATATAACTCCATAGCGACCTACAATAGATAGGCCAGCTCACATGTACCCTTAATTGTACCCTCCGTTAGCTGTAGAGCAAATCAGTGGGTGATATCAGCAGATATGATGAAAATGTGCATTGTGTGTCAGACACAGGTTCATCCAAAACATCCCAAATAACAACAACAATGTATCTACGACCACTTCTCCTTTGTTTATTGGTTTCATCTTTAGTATATGTATCAAGAGCTCAACATACATTAGCAGCTGTTGGATACGATAGTAGCTCTAGATTTTACCAACGCTTTGAGTTGGAGTCTGGAACGCTTATAGGCGATCGTAAGTTCTTAAACACGTGTCTTTCTCTTTTAAACTTTATTCTCATACCTTGTAGCTTGTGTGCTTGGTCCCCAGTTTGTTACTACAATGAGTGCGTCTCAATACAATAAAACCCGTTTTTAGGTTTCGGCAGTTTATTCAAAGCGAAAAGCCGTCTTTTGTTTTTTAGAACCGAGTTTGCGTTTTAGTCTCATCTACTTTTTGCTCGTTATTTATTTCTTTTAGCGTTTCTACAAAATGGAAATCTTGCTGTAGGTCTTGAAGATGGAACTGGTGACAGACTCGGTAGTGTGATAACTTTGGGACCTGAACCAGGTTGCGTTCCTGTACGTCATATTATATACAATTTTTTTGAAGCCAACAATCGTTCATAATAATCACGTGATTATGTCTAGATTGAAACTTGCACAGATTCGGATATGGATGGAACGGCTACAAACATGAATGTTGATCCTGTAACGGGTACTATATATGGTACTTTGGGTAGTAGTGTTACTGTCAATTCTTTTTCATCACTTTGTGAACCCACTCCTGTATGTTCGGATATAACAACAGGACCTCCAACAGTTGCAACAAGTAAGATTCTTTGTACACTTGAAATCCAATTCTGTACTAACTATTCTTCCTTCCAGCTGTTGTCATTGGGACGACAGCATATATGGCAGACCCAAACGATGATTTTATTGTAGCTATGAGCTTACCAGCAAGTCCACCTGACATGTGTTCAATGGTGGGTGGTCCAAACACAGCACCATGTACCAACATTAAAGGTAAAATCTCAAACTATGAAATACAACATTAAAAATAAACAGGGTTGACTGTATTTGACAGCACACACCTCCTTGTTGTTTGTGGATCAGAAGAAATGGGAGACTCTTACTTGTTCAATATAAATGACAATTCTTTCGCACCAAGCGGATTCGCTCGGATACCTGATCCTGACAGAATTGTTGGATTAGCTGTAGGTGGAGCTATATGTCAAAGGTACTCTCATGGCGTTTCTCCTTCTTTTTAAACACCTTTCTTACTTTGTTTCTAGAAGTGAAGTTGATAGTGCTGCACGTAAAGCTCTGCTTTCAGGTTCAAGTGGTTATGGCGATAGTAAATAATGTCTGAAGAACGTTAATAGTAAAACTTAATAAACATTACTTGATTAGTCTGTTTGTTGATATTCATGTTTCTTTAAACTCTGAACCTAACATAGAAAGCCGCATGTTGCCCATCTAACTCACTGATGTGCTTTTCTTGCGTTGATGCTCCTGAGACTCGTTTTTCTACAGGCTGAGGTACGTAAACGGTAGATATTCGTTGCTTTGGTAAAAATAAAAATGCCAATCTCAAGTGTACCAAAACCTACCAAACTCACGGGTCCAGTAGGCTAGCTTTTGTGCAAACTGAGTACTGTTCTTGTGTTGTGAATACAAGCAATATTTATATCAGTGTCCGCATGGCATATTCATTAATACTCACGGGCGTTTGGTGACTCAGGAGTTTGAAGAGCTTTTGGTTTGTAGCACCTGTTGTCACTTCCCGGGAATGCTCCTTTTTTTACTACCAGTCAACAGAACACCAAAACCCACAAATCCAGTAAAATCAGCCATCAAATTGCACAATTTTCGAACGTTTACTGCCGCAGCCTAATGTGCGTGAATGTATATTTTAGTCATGAAATTCATTATTTCATACCGGAAGAACATTAACTGAGACAGCTGTTCTTTAGACTTGTATTCTCGATTTAATCGCAATGCGAAAGTACTGTGCGTGGTATTGTAGAGTCTAACTAAGCTGTTAATTTTTAAGTGTGTATTTTCCCAATACAACAAAGAACATCTGATTACGCGTATATTGACAGTATTAGCTTAAGATAAAGTAATATTTATCACGTGCCCAAAACTTTTCACCAAAACCATTAATTTTTGAGCAAAAAAATGGCCACAAACCTTTGCGAATACGAAATTATAATCTGATAGCCGCGTTTTGTAGGTACATAAATTAAATATCCTTGCGATAATATATGAGAGGAATAAGGATCGTCTAAAGAGGTTTTTTTTGAAAACTGAAAAAAACCACAATGCACATAAAAAAAATCGAATTTTCCAATCTGTTATCTGAGGTGATCCTTTTAAAACAACCACTGCTCCGCGATGAAATACCTTATTTGTATCTCTTTACTTCTAGCCGTTGTATGCGCAAGTCTTACAAGAAGCTACGAACAAACACCAACAGCTTCTTCAACTCCTCCAGAGACACCACCACTCGGCATGTTTTACTGTAACCAAACAACAGCAACTGGTTGTGGTTATGGTACCTCATGCGAATCTCGCGATGACGCTTGTAACCGCGCAGTTAAGGTTGCGCTATTACAGATGGTGCAGTACGTATAAATAAACAAAAAAGCAAACAAACCTAATAAAAGCCCCGCGGGCGCTTTGTATTTGATTTTTCTTTTTTTTTCGCTAATTATCGCGTAGATTCTGCTCTCAGTTAAAGACAGTTGGTGCTAGATTATGTTTACCTGATCCTGGTAATGGTGCTGGTGTAGCTGCCCCAGATTGCGTAAAATATACACGTGAATCAGACAGTACGTTTGTGTTTATTATTTTGTTCAAAATCACATGACTACGCACGTTTTACCGTTTCAGATTTTTGGATATCTTTTTAACTTGTTTGATCCTAAAAATCGTTTATTAGATGTATACTACTGCTCTGATATGACAGGATGGCAATGTTCAACCCAGTGTGTAGGCGATTGCTTCGAGTTGGACGCTATAATGAACTTTGCTTAAAAAACTTGTTTTTTTTTCCCATGGCTCAACTACAAAAAAAAATCTCAAACAATTACGTCCATACAACGCAAAGTAGGCTTATGTCTTTTCAATAAATCTCCCATTAAAAAATAGTGCACATACATACTTACAAAAAAACAACAAGAAATCAAGAAACTAAAGTAGCCATGGCGCCTGTAAA
Source organism: Trichosphaerium sp. ATCC 40318 (assembly GCA_038496445.1). NCBI lineage: Eukaryota > Discosea > Flabellinia > Trichosidae > Trichosphaerium > Trichosphaerium sp. ATCC 40318. The sequence continues at coordinate 8,265 of JALMLS010000594.1, read as the reverse complement.
GTTTTCTTTTTTTCTGGCTTTCTAAATCGTAAAAACATGTCAAAAAAAAGTTGTGAACAAAAACACGTGAATATATTTACTCATTATCGGAAACCTGATACCGCGTTTGATTAATTGGTGTATTTATTTAAAAGTATTTTTATTTTTAAAGCTTGAGGCTAGCAGCGAACCCAAAGAAATCTTTGTGTGCTGTAGCATAAATAGGATCCTTCTTTAGAGTTTCGAACAAAGCACCGACCTTTGTAGGAAGAGCTACCTTGTATCCTGTACCAGTAGCATGAGCGAGAGAAACGCATAGTGTGTAATCAGCCATAGATACAGATTTACCGACCAAGAAACCAGATGACTTGAAGTAGTTCTTCTCATAAAATTCCAACTAAAAAACCATGTTAGTCTTCGAACGCAGGTTCAACAAAACAATAAAGTGTTTGTTCTGTCCTCGTTAACAGCAGTTTTCAAAGACTTTAGGTATCTCTTTTGTGATGAGAGTGAAAGAAGAAAGTAATGAGAATCTCTTGAAGTGAAGACGTACCTCACTTGTAAGTTTAGCTGTAATTTCCTTCATTTTTTCTGGATCTGTGTCTCTCATCTTAAATACTTTTGATACAAAAACATTCTCAAAAGCGAAGCTGTTGCAAGTTCCAAACACATCATTACGAATAGATTCGTATGCAGAGTCAATCTAAACGAAAAAAAACAAATCAAAAAAAAATTGTTGCTCAGTACGAGCTCGAACACAAACGCAATGTCAAAACACAATGACGTCACCACAAACGAGCTTTTTTTTTTTGGGACGTACTGGTGCTAATGCTGCTGCATCGTTTATTGGGTACACAGGTGATGGATTCTTAACGCTGAAGTACCTTTTCAAGTGTCAGTGCGTTTTTCTAAAAGAGAATATATTAAAGTACCTGACAATAGCGCTAGAGTCACATACTGTTACATCTCCTTCAGTAACAGCAGGCACTTGGTGTTTTGGGTTGATTGCCAAGAACGCTTCTTGTTTATGTTCTCCTTTGAGTAAATCGACAGTCTAGTGAGGAGTGCGTAAGTACGTGTCTTGCCTGGCATTTAATACCTTGAGTGTGACTTCAGCTCCAGTGGCGAGAGCGGCAATATGAGCGATACGACATGGAGCAGATAGAGCGAGGTAGTGAATAGTAGCCATGTGGGTTGCTGTGAAGATATAATGGTCTCTCGTTACAGTCACAATTGGTCATAAAAGCGGAACACTTACCAAAAAAGGCAAATCTTCCGATAGGGTTCAATGTTTCGCGGGTTTTTCCGCCTCTAGAAGTCTCACGCATTTATGTGGAAACAACAAAAGTGCACAGGCTGTTTCCCTTGAACTAAACGAGGACTCCCTAGGAATGGAAACCGCTAATATTTATACGCTGGCGTCGTGATAGTATGTCAAACGGTAGTAAAAAAGAGGTTATATTAATTAAAAGAGGACTAATACTGTTTTCTACGCTATTTTTACGCGTGGAGAATACTATGCTTGCAATTAAAGCAATGTTTAATGCCGTTTTACTGAACCGTCTTCCCGTCCTCCTGCGACGGCTACCATTTTGAAGGCAGAACTTGCAAAGTAGTTATGCCTTTATTGTTATGCTAATACAGCTCTAGCTCCTTGTTGCCACATGTGCACAGACAATACTTCAATTGTTTCACCTACCTCTCAAAAATGTACTAAACACGTGAGTTTCTCCAGTTTGTTCACGAATAGCTAGTATGTGCTGATAATTGACCATTTCTCTCCCATCTTTTGTACTCTCCTACCAGGGTGTCATTTGCGAAATAGCACTGTATAGACAGCTGACCATTCGAATACCACACTTTATGTTCTCCTTCTCTTTTACCATTAACATAATGACTTTGTGTCCATATGTCTCCATTGTAATACCAAAGTGTTTGTACTCCTTCTTTATTTCCATTAACATACGGGCACCTTTTCATTAGTTGACCACATCCATGCCACTCCTTATAATCTCCATGAAGCTTTCCATGTCTCCAATATTCTTGACATACAATCTGATAATGTGTCAAGATGTTCTTGCGCCTACTTTTCTTTTTTGTTTTTCTGTGTTTCTGCCATTTCCCATGTTTATTCAAGTCACAATCAAACCTTGTTGTCATCGCTGTTTTCTTGGATAGCAGAGGCCATTTTAAATATACTTCTGCGTCTATTTCAAGTATATCAAGCTGTAATTCAAGCGGAACATACAATAGTAAGCAACAATCTAACGTAGAGCCTTTAATCTAATATCAAGTGCTTTAGAAGGCTGATCACATTACAATCAAATAATAACTTGCCTCGGTAGCCGCCATTTGTATTATAACAGTAAAAGGTTATACACGTGCTACATTCGTTGTCACGTGTTTTTTGTAGTTTGTGGATTTGCGTTGACTGAGGATAGATGATAATCGTAATGTTTATGTAATTGATAATAGACAAGACTTATCACCATACGTGAACAGAAGTACCTTCACATAGTGATGTGAAAGGATTAAAGGCACCACTGTTGTTTATGGTACTATACATGGTACCGTGAAAGGACCAATATTCATGTTTGTGTTTGGGCAATCATCCCATTCGTATCTTATTGCGTTATTAATAATGGTAGGTTTCTTCTCTTTGATATACAGGAGCGCAAAGTACTGGGCTCAAATTTTGTGCAGTACCAGTACCGGAAACATGCATACAGCAATAAAGTGGTAAGAGAAGGAGCATAACAGCTAAAAATAGCAAAAAATAGTCAAAAACATTCTTGTGGTTTGACCTTTGATCACGTGACTTCGTAGATACCCGCTTGTTGTTTTTTAGACCAACGTTACTAGTGTTACAAGAGCTAATACGTGTTCCAGACTCTAACTCAATTTTATTGTAGAGTACACAAAGTGCCCATTTAGATTGTACACGGCACTGGGTAAAGCTATGTCGACAGGTTTCAATCTAAAATTGGCTTATTATTTCCGAGTAAGGAAGAAAGAGTGTCGCAAATATTCAAACCTGTTGGTACACAATAATTGAAATCACTTTATTTACGATAAATTTCATACGCCATAAGACAGAACCTGTAAAAGAAACAACCAAAAAAAAAAGGCATTGTTGAAAACACGCTAAAGTACATTAAGTTTTACATAGTAATGTTCTTTCAATCGTTCATTATTTACTATCACCATAGCCACTTGAACCTGAAAGCAGAGCTTTACGTGCAGCACTATCAACTTCACTTCTAGAAACAAAGTAAGAATATAGTTTAAAAAAAAGGAGAAACGCCATGAGAGTACCTTTGACATATAGCTCCACCTACAGCTAATCCAACAATATTGTCAGGATCAGGTATCTGAGCGAATCCGCTTGGTGGGAAAGAGTTGTCATTTATATTGAACAAGTAAGATGCTCCCATTTCTTCTGAACCGCAAACAACAAGGATGCGCGTGCTGTCAAATACAGTGAACCCTTGATTATTGTTAATGTTGTATTTTGTAGTTTGAGATTTTACCTTTAATGTTGGTACATGGCGATGCGACTGGTGATCCCACCATTGAACACATACCAGGTGGTGTGTCTGGCAGGCTCATAAAAACAATCTCATTGTTGTTTGTGTCTGCCATATACACTGTCGTCCCAATGACAATAGCTGGAAGAAAAGAATAGTTAGTTCAGAATTGAAATCTAAGTGTGAAAATAGTCTTACTTGTTGCGACTGTTGGGGGTCCTGTTGTTATTTCCGTACACACAGGAGTGGGTTCACAAGGTGACACAAAAGAATTGACATCAACGCTAAAGTCCAAAGTACCATACAAGGTACCCGTTACAGGATCAACATTCATGTTTGTATTTGTGGCAGCAGTAGCCATTTCAGTACAACTCTCAATCTAGAAATACACGTGTTACGAAACGTGTTCAAGTTTCCAGAAAATTATTTCTTTAAATATGACGTACGGCAACGCAACCTGCTTCAGGTCCATAAGTTTGTATCATACCGCTTCTTTCATTTCCATCCTCGAAAGATACAGCAAGATTTCCATTTTGTAGAAACGCTAAAAAGAAATAAACAAAGAGATATAGATGCGACTAACGCAAACTCAGTTCGAAAAAACAATACAAAGTCGTTTTGCTTTGAATTAACTTCTGAAAATCTTAAAACGTGTTTTATTGTATTGGGACGCACTCATTGAAGCAATAAACTCGGAATCTATAGAACAAGCTACAACGTATGAGAATAGCAGTTTAAAAGAGAAAGATACATGTTTACGAACTTACGATCGCCTATAAGATCTCCAGACTCCAACTCAAAGCGTTGGAAAAAATCATCTTTGAGGTATCCGATGTGGTATCCAACAGCTGCTAATGTATGTTGAGCTCTTGATACGTATACGAAAGATGAAACCAATAAACAAAGGAGGAGTGGTCGAAGATACATTGTTGTTGTTATTTAGGATGTTTTGGATGAACCTGTGTCTGACACACATTTTATTATCAAATCTGCTGATATCACCACTGCTTTGCTCTACAAACGCTACAATAGCGTGAATATTAAATTGTTATATACCAATTTTGTGTAACTATAGTCACTTTTACAAACTATGATGTAAAACTATGCGGTGTAGGTACCGTTTAGCCAGTAGTGCACTACTTCTCATCCACACAGATATTATGTAAATACTATGTTGTAAATGTCGTAACAATGGGGAGAACCATATCTGACACATTATTGAGTTTTGTTATTTATCTGTGAGTTTTTATCAATTCTGTAGATAACAAAGTTCCCTTAAACATTGTAAATAAGTTTGTAGTAGATTAGAATTCTCCTTACCTTGTCTAATACAACGTCTTATAACCCTAGATATATGACACAATCTTGACTGAAGAGAAGGAAAACAAAACAAAGTTTGGTTGATCACGTAACGGGACAGGCTTGTAAAGTACAATATATAATAAAAACGTACTGCTAAGACGGTTCCAGACTCCAACTCAAAGCGATGAATAGTACCAGTTTGGGGTTCAACGTAATAAGCTACAACGGCTCTAGTTCGAGCTTGATATTAATCCAAGAGATGAAAGCAAGAAACAACCTTAGCTGATAATGCATATTTCCAATAATCTTTAAGATCACCGTCATCACTCATACTAAAACAAAGCGTGAATGTGTCCAAAAAAAAAAACCATTTGTGGAAAAGGAAGTTAATGGAATAAAAGTTGTTCAGATGTATTCACTTTTGAACCTTTTGGTGCAATTACGTAATGCAACTACGCGCAATTGTATCCATGATTTGGAAGCTCAGCATACCGTAGCATATTTAAGACAAATACATACATCATTAGACAGAAAGGTGTTTCTCACCTTTTAGAAATAAAGCAACCGAAGGATTATTGTTGAAATTCAACAAACGCTTGAGTATATTAAGTTTTACATAGTAATGTTCCTTCAACCGTTCATTATTTACTATCGTAACCACTTGAACCTGAAAGCAGAGCTATACGCGCAGCACTGTCAACTTCATTTCTAGAAAAAAATAAGAATGGTGACAGCAAGAAAACGCAATGTGAGTACGTTTGACATGTATCTCCACCTCCACTTGCTCCACCTACTACAGCTAACCCAACAATTCTGTCAGGATCAGGTATCTGAGCGAATCCGCTTGCTGCGAAACTAGCATCATTTATATTGAACAAGTAAGAGTCTCCCATTTCTTGTGATCCGCAAACAACAAGGATATGTGTACTGTCAAATACAGTGAACCCTTGATTATTGTTAATGCTTTTTATCTTGTAGTTTGAGATTTTACCTTTAATGCTGGTACATGGCGATGCGACTGCATCACCCACCATTGAACACATACCAGGTGGTGTGTCTGGCAGTAGCATAGCAACAATCTCATTAACGAATGGAGCTGCCATATACACTGTCGTCCCAATGACAATAGCTGGAAGAAAAGAATAGTTAGTTCAGAATTGAAATCAAAATGTGAAAATAGTCTTACTTGTTGCGACTGTTGGAGGTCCTGTTACAATTTCCGCACACACAGGAGTGGGTTCACAAGGTGACGCAAAAGAATTGACAGAGACACTATTGTCCAAAGTACCATACAAGGTACCCGTTACAGGATCAACATTCATGTTTGTATTTGTGGCAGCAGTAGCCATTTCGGTACAACTCTCAATCTAGAAATACACGTGTTACAAAACGTTTTCAAGTTTCCAGAAAATTGTTTCTTTAAATATGACGTACGGCAACGCAACCTGGTTCAGGTCCATAAGTTTGTACCATACCGTCTCTCGTATCAAATTCACCCTCAAGACCCATAGCAAGATTTCCATTTTGTAGAAACGCTAAAAGAAATAAACAAAGAACAAAGAGAAGTTTTGACTAAACGCAAACTCAGTTCTAAAAACAATAGAAGTCTTTTGCTTTGAATTACTCCGAAATCTTAAAACGTGTTTTATTGTATTGAGACGCACTCATTGAAGCAATATAGTCGCGCTCAAGCGCACAAGCTACAGGGTATGAGAATAAAGTTTAAAAGAGAGGAAAGTTTGTAAGAACTTACGATCGCCTATAAGCGTTCCAGACTCCAACTCAAAGCGTTGGAAAAACCTGGAACCACCCACTTCGTATCCTACGGCTGCTAATGTATTTTGAGCTCTTGATACATATACGAAAGATGAAACCAATAAACAAAGGAGGAGTGGTCGAGGATACATTGTTGTTGTTATTTGGGAGGTTTGAAACATCTGTTAGAATCTGACACACATGCACATTTTATTATCAAATCTGCTGATATCACCCACTGCTTTGCTCTACAAACGCTACAATAGCGTGAATATTAAATTGTTATATATACCAATTTTGTGTAACTCCGGATAGTCACTTTTACAAACTATGATATAAACTATGCGGTGCTATCTCTAAGACCGAGGTACGTACATGTTTAGCCAGTAGTGCACTACTTCTCATACCACAGGTCCACCAGACATTTTTTAGATTGGGACTTGAATTGAACTACTTTCGTGTTGTAGTTATCGTAACAATGGGGGAAACATAGTTTTGTTAATTATCTGTGAATCTTGTGTCAATTCTATGTAGCGTAGATGTGCGAAGGCCAGTTTCCAACTCATTAAATGTCTATTGTTTATTGAAACATTGCTCATAGAGTTAGGTAGTCATTATTTACCGCCGCCATAACCACTTGAACCTGAAAGTAAAGCTCTACGCATATCACTATCAATATGACTTCTAGAAAAACAAACAAGTAAGAATGCGATGAAAAGAAAGAACACAAGTATTAAAAAGTACGGTTTGCATGGTGAAATAGACAAGCCAACAATATCGTCTGGAGTTGGTATCTGAGCAAATCCACTTGCTGTCAAAGCTTCAGTATTTGTATTGTACATATATGACTCTCCATTTCTTCTGATCCACAAACAACTAAGATATGTGTACTGTCATAAACAGCCAACCCTAGTAAACAATGTTATTTTTTTCTAGAACTGTTTACTTGTCTTGATTTACCTTTAATGTTTGTACATGATGTTGTGATCGGTGATCCAAGCATCGAACACACATCAGGCGGATTTATTGGTAGTCTCATACGCACAATATCACTACCACTTGCAATGTATGATATAGAACCAATTACAATAGCTAGAAGAAAAATCAAGTCAACATAAAGCTACTGTTTACTAGTCGTACTTGGAGCTGCGCTAGGAGGTCCTGATACCATAGACGAACATACAAGGGTACCTTCACACAGTGACGTAAAAGAATTGACAGCAACACTGGTGTCTATGGTACCGTACAGGGTACCAGTTATAGGATCGACATTCATGTTTGTGTTTGGGTTAGATGTACTCATTTCATCACATCTGTCAACCTACCGTATAGAGTGCTGTTAAATTTAATAAATATATTCTCAACGTACCGGAGTACAACTTCCAGGTCTCAAACTTCGTACGAAACCAACATCGCTCATAATATTCTGAAAAGCAACAGCAATATTCCCGTTTTGTAGATACGCTAAAGTAAGAAATGAGATAAAAAATAGCATTTTCTGTATAAACAGCGCTCTTGTGCTTGGAGGTTAAACATGAATATAAATATGACGTTGATCACGTGGTCTGGTAGTATCAAGTAGGCAAGCATATTCAACTTAATAAAACCGTCGAAGGTAGGTTATCGCAATAAGTTACGTACCTACTGAAGTGAGGTACTCATCTGGGTAGAAGCAAGCTTGTAAAGTTGAGATAAATACAAG
>JALMLS010000590.1:0-208067 GCA_038496445.1 Trichosphaerium sp. ATCC 40318 | reverse complement strand
TTGCGTCTAGTAGCTCAAGTACTACTTGATGGGGTTGCCGTTAATGCACCTATTCCTGATGATGGGTTTAAGGTAGGATGTCATGGCTGTCTCTTTTTTACTGACTTTTTTGAAATAGTTGTTTGCTGGTTCAAAACAAGCGCTTGTAGATTGGCATAAGGATCCTGAAGTTATTGGTAAATATAGGGTAATCTTTACTCCTGTTATTTCAGGCGATATCACTATCCAGGCGTTCGTAAATGGCGGGCCAGTCAAGGATTCATTTACGGTAAGTTTGGAAAAAAAAAAAACAACTTTTGAGATGTTAATGAACTCTTTAGATTTCGGTTACTGAAGATGCTACACCTGTTAAAAACGATGAACTTGATGCTAAAGGCAATACAAATCTTCATAAAGCTGCAGAAAATGGAGATAAGTACGGTACAATCCGTATATTGCAGCAATACCCAAAAGCCGTGCGTGTTTGAGTTTGTTTGTATCAAGCTGTTTACTTATTTTTTATTTGCTCAGGTGGAAGGCAAGAATAAAGATGGTTGGACACCTCTCACTGCTGCATACTCTGGACAAACAGATATTGTTAGAGTGCTCATAGAGAGTGGAGCGAAAGTTGATAAACAAGAAAAACGTGGATGGGGTCCTTTGTTCGCTGCTTGCTTCAAAGGACATCTTGATATCGTTAGGCTCATGGTTAAGAATTACGGTGCTGATGTTAATCTACAAGAGCAAGGCGGTACAACAGCGCTATACCATGCGTCAGCAGAAGGTACGTTCACCATAACTCAACAGCATTTTTTTTGGGTTTTTTTTCAATTTAATGTTCACCCTGCTTCTTCTACCTTTCACGCTTTTGATGTTTTGTTTTTTTTTTACAGGACGTGCTTCTATTGTATCGTTTTTGTTGAAAAGCGGAGCTGATCCAAACAAAGGAGAAAAGGTACGAATTAAATGAGAATTTATTCCAAAACAAACAACTGTTTTGGGCGTGTCAAGGTCTTATCTTTCTTTTAGGGTGGTTGGAAGCCTTTGCATGTTGCTTGCTCTAGAGCAAAGATTGATTGTATTCGTATGCTATTAAAATACAAAGCAAAGATTAACGCTAAGAATTCGTTGATAAAAGGTATGAGAAAAAAATAAGAAAGGCTTCAAGTTGATTTTTGACTGTTTTTCTTTAGGTTATGCACCAATACATATTGCTTTGGGTCTAAAGGATACTTCTAAAGATCTTCAAAAGCGTATTATAACGCTTCTTATTGATTTCGGAGCTAGTCTTACAGCAAGGAATAATAAAGGATTTACGCCTTTGCATCTTGCTGTTTACTTCCGAAGGAATTCATTAATCAGACTTTTACTGAATCATGGTGCTGATATGAATGCTGAAACTGATAGTGGTAAGACACCACTACAGTTAGCAGCTAGTATGGGTAACAGAGAGATTGCCAACGTACGGTTTATCAACACAAAATGTTTTCTTTTTTTTTTTTTTTTGTTATCTTGAAGTTTGTTTTCTGATGTTTTTTGTTTTCAGTTTCTTGCTGCCAAGATGGGTGTTAAAGTACCTAAGATTAAAGCACAAAAAGATATAAAGCTTACTAGTGCTGATATGCCAGATCGCGTACCGCGACCTAAAAATACGTCTGTTTGAATAAAGACGACAACCTTGTTTATTGTATTAAATATTTGTTTTTGTATCTATTTCTGGCGTCAATGTGTCTTTTGTTATCGTGCTTTCCACTATCGCGGTAAATAATAGACCGAAACATTGAAACAACAAGACGCTGCATTTATACATGAGTCAAGCGCAGCTCAGAATTTGTTTTTTGTTTTTCTTGAGCGAAGTGATTTTTTTTTATCTGGATGTATTATGATTCGGAAATATGGTACAATGATCGTCTCATAGAAAAGAGGCTGAGCGTTATTTTACTATTTCGCTCTGAAACCGCCTTTTCTTGAGTCGCGATTTTATTTACAATTATTTTTTTCAGAGCGTTTTTTTTGGATATTATGGTACGTCACGTGCAAGGCATTCGATTTTTTTACCTTTGTTTTTTGCTGTTGTTGTTCTGTACAAAAATCATTTTCTATTGATTACGTGCACGCCTTGAATTAATATGATGTATAGACGCGTCTCTTTTATGACCAATTAGAATTTGTCTTGGTTTTAGGGGTTTTGTTGTATGTCTTCTTAAATTTTTATTAATCTGCTTCTCTGTGCGCTCCCAAGCATCAATTGATTCAGAAAGTTCTAATAAAAATCGCCCGGTACGTTTAGTAGTAATCTCAGGAACACTATTTACAAAAACCAAGTAAGCACGTGACGACAAAGAGGCAGAAAAAGGAAATCAAAAAAAAATAGGGAAAGTAATTAAAAAGAAGTGCTTACTCTTCAATTGGTTCGTCCTCCCAGTCAAAGTATAGCATCTAAATACGATAAGTAATCAACCCTCTACTAGCGCCGAGTGGTAATTCGGCTCGTACATTAACATAATCTTCAATCTCGCACTGAGAAACAGCCTCTAAGTCACGATCTTCATTTCTAAACGTTTCGAGGTCAGCCCGGTTGGTTACGGTTAAAGTAATTTACCTATGAGAACAAAGAATCAAGTCTGTTGATGTACTACGACGCAATGGTCTTGGTTCTATATTTCTCCAGGATGCCATGATGTAGTAATTGTTTGATGAATGAAGAATTTTCGAAGTTTTTGAGAAGTCAACGTTTTTATGGTTTTCCATGAAAAGTAGCGATAAATATTACATCACGTGATGGTTTTCGGCACGCTTAGGCTCTAATGGGAAAAAATTACGTTTTAATTCAAAACACCCAAAGCTACATAACTGTATACTAAACGTGACGGGTTAAAAGATGAACTCAAAAAATGAGCCCAATAGGGATATGATGGCGTCTATTTGTTCATTCACATACTACACAGAATACTGCAAATATACCTCCGGGATACGCGACATACGAAAGGGAAATGAATACGTACTGTCTCTTTTCCCATACGTTGTGTACAATTTGTTTTTTTCTTGACATTGTGGGAGCTCGTTTTTAGGCTCAAAGACGCCATATACTATGAGAACAAAGGAAGAAAACAACATCTCTCTTTACGCCGAAAACTTCATCTACGTCATGGCGCAGGTACGCTGCGACACCAATGCGTAGGTTAAACCAAACGTTATGAGGATGATAGAAATCGATGCAGCACTCACTACAGCAGCTTTCAAGAAAAAAGAAATACCAGCATCAACACAGGATAACCAAAGTGCATTAGTTACAACTTCGCTTATTGAGGCGTTAAGAACCTACCAAATATATCAATGGTAGCTGTAGATGTTTTACCATCGGAGTTAGCGTTGATTTGAGCTGTACCAGCCATATAACCTGTGGCACCTAGCGAAGAACTTACTTTAGAAAAGGGAAAAAAAACGTTGGCACAAATGTTTAAGTTGGACGTACCTTTAAAGTTACCAACACCTGTTGTTACGTTCCACACAGCACCACCATACGTCGTTAGACCATCTGTGCTCGAAAAGGATTGGCCTGGTGTACCAGAGGTGAAGTAAACTACATGTGGTTCTGATGTATGGATACCAAATGAGATGTTACCTAGAAGGCCAAATATTAGCGAGATCAACCACTCTGGCTCAGCGTTACCGAAAGCTACAAACAATGAAGGGCTTAGAGTTTCCACAGTAAGAAGTAAATCAGCCTAAGAACCATGAGAAGAAGAATCATAAAAAGACTTCTTGAGAGGTTTTTTTTTTTTGGATTTTTTTTTTGTTTTCTTTCGCTTACTTTTGTTCCAAGTTTGTTAACGACTTGCTAAATGAACTCATTAGTAAAATTATCACGTGATTTTTTTAAAATAAAGTACCAAATCCTCTACACCGTTTTGTACGTTCACAAGGGTAGTCAAATCTTGGGAACCCGCTTTACAAATGAACTGACTGAACGCAGAGTCCATGTCGAAGCCTGTACAACCAAATTGAAGCGCCCATGTCGTAGATTTGTACTGTTGGAGGTAAACAGTTGATAAAAAGCAAGTAATGGCAACAAAGAGAAGCGTCGATCTATTCATTTTTGTGTTTGATAGAAAATGGGGAAGAAAGAGTGAGACCAATGGGTTTTATTGGCTTCCCAAACAGAACTATTGAAAGCGAAATATAGACCAATGGTAATTAGGTATTGCTTTGTATACTGGCTATATCTTTGGCTATAGCCACCACCATCCTATGAACATACTACGGAATTAGATACTGACAAATCAGCCAACGGGATTTTACCTGAAATGACGATACGCCTGATTTTTCGGGACGGTTTGTGAACACAGGTAGCCTTTTGCAACTCTGCAAGCTATATCATTAGTATCCTTATGGAGTACTTTACGTGAGCATAAGAACAGAAAGTCACGTGCGTGCTACTAATCGGGAGCGGCTGTTTAAAAAGTAGGCTTAACGTTACAATAAAATAGCGTTATTTCAGGTCATATCTACAGGAAATTAGCTTGCAAAAGAAATGGTACCATGATACCAAATAGACCTGTACAAGAAGTACCTACACAACAAAAGGCAATCCACAAGCGGAATTGAAACATGATCTTAAGAAAGATGCAAAAAATGGACTAGAGTTCACATAGCAATAACTATAAAAGGGCATACCCCAGGTTCTCTGGATAATCTGTGTTGTACGGACCTATACCACTAATATGTAAATCCGGATTGGCGAAAGATAAAAAATTAGTGCAAGTCCTAATAGAACAAGAATATAGAGAAAGTTTTTTGTCAAGATTATCTCAATTTCAACATTTGCTCTGGTTCCTACTAACTCACAGATCCAACTAACTCTTGTCGGTTTTACTTTGGAAATAACTTAGTGCATTGCTGTTAGTACAAATACACCTCATCTGTAGAATGTACTGCTAAAAATGAGATTTGCGCCAAAACATGTACAAATCCATCGTCAACTTCTTTAGAAAACACTGCACAACGGTGTTGCACGCTTGCTCGGTGTTGTAAAGAAGTTGACGGTAAGATGGGTGATTACTGTTCAAACAGTGAACTTAATTGCATTACAACTCTCTGTCACGCCCAAATCTCCAATGAACCTAGCAGCCAAATATTTGAGGATACCTAACAGGGTTTGCGTCGTTACAGGCGCTAATCGCGGTGTTGGCCTTGAAACCGCTAGAGGTATGGTTAACGCCACTATCGCTATTGATTACGCTATAGGACTCGCTTTAAAGGGCAATACAGTTGTTCTCGCTTGCAGGGACGAAAAATTAGCAAAAGAGGCTGTAGAAGACATCAGTACGCGCAATGATAGTTTATTACATAAAAAACCAACAAATGCTTATAACGCATAGAATCAACCAGAAAAGTAGACCCAGAGTCTGTAAGCTACATGCCAATTGACATATCATCACAAGCGTCAATTAGAAAATTTGCCACCGCTTTCAGCAGAAAATACAGGCATTTGGACGTTTTAGTAAACAATGCGGCCATTGCTGGACCTTCAAAACAACAAAAGAGGTACTTAGTGCTTATTACTTTATTTTTGAACTTCAACCGAAATTATACTTGGCGCTAATCACTCCAAAGTGTTGATAACTTAGACATCGTTTTTGGTACTAATGTTATGGGTCCTTTTGCACTCACTAATCAAATGTTGCCATTTTTGAATAAAAGTAAGGCTGGACGCGTAGTAAATGTAGCAGCTAGTACGTTCAATTGCAATTGTAAATCCAATTCGCTCGAAGATTGTTTAACCTCCACACTTCTTCTTCTCAGTCTTCATTCATTTCTTTTGTATTACGTTGCTGTGGCGCCTAACATGGTTACAATTAGACTACGTTGGCGCTGTTGATGTCGAAGATTTGAACTTTGAGAAGCGACTGTATAATCCTCTTTCAGCATACAAACAGAGTAAGCAAGCTGTAAGAATGATGAGCGAAGTGCTTCATGAATATTGTAAAGAAAACGGATCAGGCATCCATGTTCATGTTATGACGCCTGGTACTGTAAAAACAAAGGTACATGGACGCTACTAGTACCTTTTCAAACGCGCGTAACACTTTTTTTCTAGCTTTTGGCAGATCTCGGTTTCAGTGGAGGAAAACAACCTGATATTCCAGCAGAAATTGCTGTATATCTTTCTACGCATCCTGAACTTGAAGGTTTATCTGGTGCGTAGTGATTGTTTTTTTTTTGTTGTTTTTTACTGCTGCTTTGTGTTAACATGGATCTCAGGACGGTTTTGGGACGGTGTTTGCAATCGTTATCATTTAGCCGCAAATAGAAAAGAAAACCGTTTATTGTGGAAGAAGTTACAATCATGTTTGAGGTCAGTCGAAGAACTACAGTAGAAAAGAAAACAATCTTTCCAAAAAAAAATTAAAGGTTCAAAATGGCATTGTCAAACTTGTTCTCAAGATTTCTTTCGTTGAAGATAATAATTATCAACGAAATTATGCCTCATACGTAGTAACGTTGCCTTGGACACTCATGATAACTGTATCTACAAATTTTACTCACACTGTATTGAATAAATCGCTCGCGCGTTACTTTTTCTTGACCATTTTTTTTTTTTTCACGCAGTACTTTTTTGACGTTACGAACATGGAAAACCCGGAAGAATATCCTATCAAACAGCTACCAAAGGATAAGTATCTTGAAGGAGAGGATCTAGAGAATATAGAGATCTATAAATCTAAAGTAAAGAGTCTTCGTGAAGCTTCTATTGCAATAGAGGATGGCGTTTCATCAGTTACAACAGATGTACGCGTAATCAGCGTTATTAAACTGACTTCACTCAGGATATACACACAATATGGACAGTACTCTTCTCACCATCAGATATACCTTGTTTGAGGACTAGTGTACTATATGGAGCGATGGCAGCAGGTGCCATGTGTTTTTTCCGTGGTGTCATTCTTAGAGGTACGACAACGCCCATATCATCCACAAAAAGGTTAAACTGAACGTAAAAAGCGTAAATTAAATTCGCCTTTTTTATTTTACTGTCAGCCGCTTTAATCGTATTTTTAGTACCGCCAAGTATTGGCAATTGGGGCCTTATTACTGGAACTGTTGTATTTGGTGGTTACTGGCATGTGTCACTCAAAAATTTTATTTTTCTCATTTTCCTTCAGGCAATACTGTAGATCTCGATATTGGCGTGCCAGGGTAACACGTAGAGCAATGAACGATATGGCAACACACGAACAAGCAAGAAAGGACGCAACAGCAGTAAAGACGCTGAGTGGAGCGGTTAAAAAAATACAGAAGCCTTATTATGCCCCAAAGGGTAATCCAAGACGTACTGGTATCACACAGGAAGCTGTCGACAATGACGCAGTCGTTATGCCAAAGGATGAAGTGCACAATCTGTAGATATTTTTTTTATAACCTCAAAAGGGGTAAACGTAACATCCATAGACAACGCAAGCGTATATGGGCGATCTTGAGTCAGTTTTTCCGCGCTTCCGCGCGTACGACAGTGTACTAATAACTATTATCTTAATTATATTCAAACAGATACCCTACTATCATAAAAACCAATAAAATCACTATTGGAGTAGGATTTGTATACAAAAAGTAAAAATATTTTGAGACGTCAAATCATCTGTTTGCAAATAAGGAAAATTACTCTTAAAGTAATATACACTCTCTAGTTTTACGTGTAAGCCTAAAATCATGAGTTTCGTTTAAATTTATGTTTGCATCGTTGCTTGAACACAAAAACTGAAGTGAAGAAAAAGCGAGAAAATAACTACTCTGTAAGGTTTAAAACGCGCCAAGGGCGCAAGGCAATACAGCCAATTGGTCTACCAACAAGCCAGGTGGAAATATGTACGTAACCGAGTACTATCTAGTTAGATAATTACACTTTTAAATTATATGCTCTAAAACGTATATAAGCATAAAATGGCAAGCGTAGAAGTGCGTATGAAAACAAAACAACAAGAAATATCAGTATTACGATGTAAGCAAGCATTGGACTGGTTACAACGCGCTTTGAAGGTTGAATTTAAGGTTCGTTGACATTAAAACAAAAAAACTGTGCAAAACACCAAAACCGGCGCTATTTTGCCTAAAACGATAGAAAGATTGTTACTTGCTCATTTATATTGACAAACGCGCATTTTATGACAATAAACAATCTAACGTTTTTTTTTTAGCCTGACGACACTTTTGAAGCAGTTATAAAGGATGGTGTTGTACTATGCAAGTTAATGCGTATTATATCACCACACAAACACACTATTAAAAAAATATACCCTTCAGACAGTAGAGCACCTCGTTTACGTCATAATATATCATCGTTTATTGAATCATGTAAGTTGATTGGCTTCAAAGGAATGGGTACGTTAGTAGAGAGCCAAAAAGAAGAAAGTTTTTTTTATTTTTTTATTTGATGTTTTCTTCCGTCTGAGAGGACGTGTTTTATTCTTGTTTGGTTGTTTAAGAGTATTATTAAACTTTATTAAAATAATTGTTGATTGTAGAGCTTTTTGACATAAACGACTGTTATCATGGTGCTCATATTGAACGCGTTGCGAATATTGTTCATCGGTTGTCTCAGGTGCGTCCTGATTTTTTTTCTCTTTTCGGAAATTTTGTTGCATTTCGCTTGAATGCCTCGTGTAGTTTAAAACAATTCTTTTGGTACAATGGAACCAAACGCGTTTTTGGGTTTTTTTGTTCAAATTATTCGAAGTTGTCACTTTTCTTTCTTGTACCACCTCGAAAATGGCCTATACTCTTCGAGAGTATAGAACCAATATGACTATTTAAATGGGCGGAGTTGTGGAAAGAATTAAAATGTGACAGCTTTGTAGAGCTGATGACAAGTTGATGTTGTTTAAATTTTTTTTTGTTTTTTGTTTTTTTTGTTGTTTTCCCTTCTTTGTTAATAATTGTATTACTAGCTTGTTGGGATGGAAGGCTTTAAAGAGAAATGGGAATATGATGCAGAAGAACCTAAACCTCAGATAGATGCTTCTGTAAAGAAACTATTAAAACAACGTGAACTCGAAGGCGTCGATGAACATTGGGATGACAGCAACACTGGCAAGCAAATAGCGAACGGAAAACATGAAAGCGCTGACGATGATAACAACGAAGAGGAAAATGAGAAAGAAATCCAACAAGCAAACGGAGACACTGACAATGTCGATGACGAAGGTGACAAAGAAATGTTGAATGGAGCTGATGACGATGCTAAAGAAATTGAAATTGCGAACCGAGATGAACCTATTATTGATTATGAAAATGATGTAACGATAGAAGCAGTATCAAGTGATGATATATCAATAGAAGAAGCATCTAATGATAGTAGTGAAGAAGAAGAAAGTGAAAAATTTATGTTACAAGAAGATGTTGGTTCTGATTTAGCTCAACTCAGTGACTCGTCAAGTGAGTCTCAATCTTCAAGTCATGATGTACGGAAAACGTCAACAAAGGCTGAACCGAATGGTGATATACTTGAAGGACTCATGAAACATGCAAACTTGGAACATATTGATATTGAAACAGCGATCAGCAAGTTGACAAACTCTGCTAGAGCGAATCGTAATTCAGCACGTCTTACACTTAGTCCGAGAGTTACAATGAGTCCACGTTCGTCTATAACGCTTCAAAATGGTGAAATGGTTGAAGAGCATGCATGTACGTTGAGCTAGCTAGGAAACGTTGGCGCTTATATTTACTTTTCCTCAAACTATTTGTTTGGTTTTGACACTTGTTTTTAGCACTTAAGTGCCAGATTGCTGGTGTTAAGAGAGGTGCTGCCGGTGAACCATGTATTATGCTTGTGCTTATACTAAATGGCAGGAATGATGAGGTTTGGATTGATCCTAAGCATGTTCAAGTACGTAAAAAAGTTTGAGTTTTAGAGTCTCGAAGTTTTCTTTTTTTTTTTCAATGGTTTTGTGGCGAAGAGTGCTGTCTTTCAATTAGGATTTTTATTTTGACTTACGTATGATAGGTTCTTGTTAGGAATAAAGAAACTGAAAATGATATTAAAGTTGAAATCATCCAAGATCAGACGTAAGTAGAATACAATATTTTTTTTTTTCTAGCTGTTTTTTTTGTTGTTGTTTTTTAATGTTATTTTAATTATTTAGTTGTGGTCATTTTGATGTTACGTTCACTCCTGGAGAAGGTGATTTCACTTTTGATATGAGGCTCAATAATAAACCTGTAAAAAGAGAACCATTAGGTACGATGAAAAGAGGAAGACATTTTTTGTGTTCTTTTTATGTTTGTATGTTGTGTATGTTGTGTCTGATGTTTCTTATTTTAGTGTTAACGTTCGAGCAAGGTGTGTCTGATATAGAGTGTTATGTGATATTGGTACTCAACGTTTTAGCTAACACTCTTTTTTTATTAGATCCTTTGCATGAGCCTATATATTTCAAGTTGACTTCTGATTTTGTTGATGGATATTATGATATTCTATCAAAGGTATGTGTTTCTGCAGCCCTTCGTTAAGTGTCATATTTATAAAACTTTTAGATTGATGTCTCTACTACACCTGTGGTACCTCCTTTAGAGGAGGAGCCTCCAGAAGAAAAAGAAGAAGTTGATCCTTTTGAGTTTAAGGAAGTCAAAGGTAAAGGCTTTCAGCTTGTCTCGATCTTCGATGTGCTTGATCGTTTGATTATTTACATATTTTAGTTGTAAGTGGTTCAATAGAAGAACTAAAGCATACTGTAAATGAAGGCGAGTCAGCCAAGTTTATGCTGAGGTTACAGAGCGAGAACGATGATGACTTTACTGGTATCCCTGATATTCAAGTATGTATTGTGCTTTAGCTTTCTTTCTTATTCACTAAACTATTATTAGATTGTCATAAATGGCCCTAATGGCGATATGACACCTGAGATCGAGATACAAGAGGTTCCAGGAGGTACATAAGTTTATCCAAAACTAAAAAATTAAGAATATGGCTTTTGTTTTTTTTGGTTGATTGCTTACTTATAACTTTATAGAGAATGGAAATTTTGTAGTATCTTATTCTCCTACTGGTAGTGGAGATCACAGTTTAACTGTGACAACAAAAGATGTTGTATTAGCAGAAAGAACAGTACGTCATGATAAAACATCCTTTTTTTTTTAGCACTCGTGTGGTTTATCATGTATCACGTGATACGTGATATTTGTTTAAACATCATTTGGTGTATATGAATTTGCTTTTTTTTAAAACACTATCTTAGATGTATGTTAGAAAAAAGAAAAAACCTGAACCAAAGCCAAAGCAACAAGTTCGAGCTTTGTCTGTTGCAAAAATCAAAATGAAAAGGAAGAAAATACGTGCACCTAAATCACAGCGTGCTGATATGTTATCTCCTTTATCGGAGGCATCTTCAAGTGAAGACCATTCTATACAAGTTCCACCTTCTTTACACCTTGATTTTAGTCATGGTGTACGAGGAGTACGTTTGAAAGACTTTCAAGAGTCAATTTGCATGAACTCACTTTTTTGTAGACTCCTTTGTTTGAAGCTTGTTATAGAGGAAGACGTGCTAAGGTTGTAAAGCGTCTCAGTAAGCCTAATGTAGATGTAAACCATAAAGAAAAAGATGGTTGGACACCTCTTCATGCAGCTGCGTATAAGGGGCATCTTGAGATTGCAAAGTAAGTTGTTTTTGCCGTATTTTTGTTGTGGCTTACTGTTCTCCTTAAGGCTCTTGATTGACAATAAAGCAAGTATAAATGTTATGTCACAACAAGGCGTTACACCGCTTTATTATGCTGCTACTGGAGGTATGTTAATTTGATTGGTTTTTTGTTGAAAGTTGCTTATCGTATTTTTTAGGGAGACTTGATATAGTAAACTATTTACTTAGTAAAGGAGCTAATCCCAACACTGGTAAGAAAGGTGGTTGGAAGCCATTACATGGCGCTTGTTCTAAGGGAAAACTTGAGTGTGTTAAGGCACTCTTAAAGTACAGAGCAGACAGTGATGCTCGCAATCGATACATCAAAGGTACAGAACATACAGATTTGAAAAGATTTTGAAGTTCTTTGAAGTTTTACTCTGTTTTGCTTGTTATTTGTTGCTTGTTACT
Source organism: Trichosphaerium sp. ATCC 40318 (assembly GCA_038496445.1). NCBI lineage: Eukaryota > Discosea > Flabellinia > Trichosidae > Trichosphaerium > Trichosphaerium sp. ATCC 40318. Next base: position 195,999 of record JALMLS010000590.1, on the reverse strand, counting down.
TATTTGTTTTATTAAGGATATACGCCTTTGCATATAGTCATTAGCTTGACAAACTTTTCAAAGTCTGTTCAAAGAGGTCTTTTGGATGTGTTGATTTCAGCCGGTTGTGATATTAATGCTCAAACTTTTTCAAAAGGATATACGCCAATGCATTTGGCAATTCACTGGAAGAGAAATTCTCTCATCAAGGTACCATGTTTTTTCTTGTTTAAAGCCCAGAAACAACTGTAATAATGGTTGTTTGAGTTTAAGTAAACAAAGTCACGTGTTGAGTTTTTTTTGTCACGTGTTGGAAGTTCACAACCTTTTCTGTTTTTTTTCTTTCTTTGGCAATATGAACTGATTGGTGTTTTTTACAGAAATTGGTTATAGAAGGAGCTAATTTATCCTTACTGACTCATAGTGGTCTTTCTCCTATAAGGTTTGCTGCTAAACGTGGTCATGCAGACATTGTAGATGTACGTTTTGTGCGAGGACGAAAATACAATTTGGAATTCGAAAATTTCTAGTACTTTCTCTTTAGTTGGTTGTTACCTTATGTATAATTAATACTTTAACTTTATAGCACTTGGCAAATGTTCAACGTATAAGAAAGCCTACCATCAGAAAACAACAAGTTAAAAAAGAGACACTCAGTCAGGTACGATGCATGTTTTTTTCGAAGAAAAAAACACAACAGAAGTTCTTCGAAAAAACCCAGCGTTTGCTATGTTGCACCCTAATTTATTTTGATTTAGAAGAGTTACACTGTACGACTACCAAAATCACCTAGACCTACTAGTCCACATAGACGCCTAAAGTCTTCCCGATCTTCAAAATCAACAAGATCTACAACGTCTAATAAGTCTTCGAAATCTTCAAGTCTACAAAGTCTACAAAGTCTACAAGGTCTACGAAGTCTTCAAAGTCTTCGAAGTCTGCTAGGTCTTCAAAGTCTTCTCGTTTACCTAAAGGCAAAAAGGTTAAACGTGCAGGTAGTAAAACAAGGCGAACTGTAAGTACAATCAACTAGTAAAAAGTTTTGAAAAAAACCAAAAAAAAACAACACAACCCTTAAAAACTGTTACATAATAAAAATACATTAAAATCTCATATCAATTGTCCCCCGTGATTAATTTGTAAGGTTAACAGTGCAAAGAAGATACAAGCAGTTGCACGTGGTTATATTGTAAGGAATGAAGGTACTGTGAAGAGCATACAGCTGCTCGCGAGAAGGGAGTTACAACACTCAGCAGATTAATTAAAGAGTGCAATGAAGATTCAAGCACATGTGTCGTGGTTCGTTAGTAAGGAAACAAAACCCATTTGAAGAACTCAGAAATGAGAAAGAAACAATTTGTTTAATCGAACAGCCAACAAAAAAGCGGGTGCGATTATGATCTTCTGCAAATTACAGCGGAACATTGCATCTCCCATATGCGGTCGGATGGTGATGTTCTACTACACCAGTGTCAACAACCAACGTTTCTAGAGATGTGGATGTACCTTGTAGCGCTAACTCTGAAGCCAGTAATATACGGCGTATCGTCAGGGCATAAGAGATCACCAACTCCATCGTATCCGGGAACGACATTGTAAACGGCTAAATTATATTAGTGTGGTAGATATTATGTGAGCTTATGTATCAGAGACACCCGTGCAAACACGTGTATGTACAAGTGAAAAACAAAAAGCAAAAAAAAAATTTTGGCATACAAATCCAAGCTCTGTTCTCAGTGTTGCATCGCAATGTCCCTTCAGTCCTATAATCTGATAAGATATAACATCATAGAAAGCACATACTCGCAGCGAAATCTAAAGATTCTATCGTTACTATAGTAATCCCAACCAGTTCCTCTAATTTCTAAATAGCAATGTCAAATACATAGTAATATGTACTTGTACCCTTCATAACATAGCCTGATTTGCACTCGTGCTCGAAACCGTCAAAATAAACTGATGCGTAGTCAGTGTGATGGCCATGGAACCCAACGTTGTCGTGGAAACATCTCCAAACAAAGCCCCTGGGTATAGCAGCAGGCCTGGCGGTACGAACACCTGTCATTCCACCATCTGGGCAATATCGTATCCATTGAGGGTAAGGAGGCGATAAATTGCCAGGTGCGTTGTAGTACGCTGATGTTGAACTTCTGCATAGGAGGTGTTAACATAGTGTCGACATCAAGTGTCGTACATTGCAAGGAGAAGTACTAGAATGAATGCTACGTGTGACATTGCTGGGTGAACTTTTTCGATTGCTCAAAAGGTGTTTTTGGGTAGTTCCGTTTTTTCACGTGATTCTCATGAACCGACGCTATGCAGTTAATAGTTTTCTTTGACAAACGTTCCGTGAAATAGCAAAGCATTATTAAACGCCTCTAAGCAAACCTGTTGCGAGTGCGATAATGTCCAGTTTATTTGCAGGAAAAATGCTCTTGTATGTGGTACACAGTATGTAAACCTTCAGAATCTTGTTCCGCTATGCTGTACATTATCATTTAACCTTTAGAAAGAAGACAAAGACAATCACTTCTTAGAAAGATACCACATTTCAAAGCTATGAAAAGTAGTACCTGGACTATTATTCATGAAACTTGTCAAACTTTGTTCGAAGCAAAGAACCAGAATTATGCGCTTTCGCGTAAATCACGTGTAGTAATAACACGTGAAATATAAATGAGAACATTATAAAGAATACAACTACTGTCAGCATGTGAGAATAGTTTGGGCATAAGGAGGAGAAAGAAAAGCAAAAAACTTGTGGTAACGTAGTCGCACGGAGGTTTGAAATTGAGCTGATCAAGCGAACGCCAACAACTTGTATTGGCTTGCCTTTTGTATTGTATGAGCTTTTCAAATGCACAACGTTTTCACAGACAGGATTCCAACTGAAACAAGTCTAGATATTGTCGATCTAGACCTAGGAGTTTGTAGAAAATAGCCTCTACTATCCAAACATGCAGCAACAACTTCAAGGTTTGACAAAGAGTTGAACAAACACAGTTATTGGCTAATGCTGCCTCTGGCGAAAAACTAAGTTTCCTGCCAAAACAGTTGGAGAAACGGAGTGATTCATGGAGAATGCAATACGTATTTAATGTCAATGTACAACCTCTTGGTAAGCATGGCACTCTTGAAACTTGACAGTATATTTTTTAAACATTGGGACCGAAAGTAACGTCATTGCTACCTTTATCCGCTCTCGATTGCGAGAACAATCATGTATAACAATCTGTGAACACAGTACTGTTGATTGCACAAAGGAACGTTTCCCATAGTCTTACCTGTAGCTGTAATCTAGAATTTCTTGTATTTGTACACGGCTGTCTATGGTTCAGTCCATGTGACAAAACAAACTCTAAATCACGTGATTTTGTTTTATTTATAATGTAGTATGTAATGATTATATTTATTGTACAAGGAATTATTTTTCAAGTAAGGACCTATGAATTGCTCCACAACTCGGAAAAATAGCTGTAACAAGCTTACTACTAATTAACTTATTTAACTCTCCATCACATGTAATGCCCAAAAATATATGTCGTGGTATTATGCGTTTTTGATTTGAGTATTTTGGTACATTCGTGCTACTTCAACTACCTTACCTAGAGATAAAAATGAGTTTGTTGTCAATGTTACAAAGATGGAAAAAAAAAAAGTGACACGTGGTAACTTGGCGCTAAGTTTTAATTGTAACAAAAGTCTTGGAGTTAGTTGCACAAATGAAAAGGTGGTCACGAAGAGACTCTTCGCTACTCTGCAAGGAGTCGCAGTTTGAGTTGCTAAAAAAACCAGAAAAACTGTTCCAGATTTTACCTTTCGGCTGGAGTGTAATGTTTTTTTGTTGTCTTTGGATAATAGTTCGTCTGCTCTCTGTATAAGCCTCTATTACAATGCAAGTGAGCGAATGCACGCAATTTCCTGTTTGTCACCTCGTTTCCATGTCATACACTAATAGATTGGAGATACCAATATTTGGGTGAATTTGCTTTACAACATAAATATATGACTTCTCCTGCTCTCATGTTATTCTACAGGTTTGTAAACGTTCGATTTTAGAGCCTGTATTTAAGCCATGGGATTTGAGGGTTTTGAGCTTGTAAGTTTGTAAGGATCTAATCAGAAGCACGTGGAAACAAAATCTTGATTGAAGTCTTTTGACTGTGGTGCGAAAGTGGTGTTGACAAAGTCAATAAAAAAGCAATAAATGACATCCAAACAAGTCACTACAGCTGATACATCCATAAATGATACAGAGATATTTACACTACCTCCTGAGATTATTTTAAGCATTATTGTTCATAGCGACCTGACATTTCATGACATAGCTTCATTACAACAATCCAATCACTTTCTAAATGAAATAATACAAAACGACAATGAGTACATTTACCGAACCTTGTACCATCGGAAATGGGGCAAAGATGCTCAAGATATAGAAGACACTATACATCAAACCATCTCAGATGAATTAAAGGGCCAGGAATCCTATGCATCAGATGCAATATCTCTTTCAACGAACATACCATTAACTTCGTACAATCTTCAGGCAAACACGTGGAAGGACAAGTATATGAACAAACTGATTCCAAATATCATCTCAGAGTTGAATTGTGATATGAAACATGTTCATAAAGGACAGACAGTAACACTCAACTTAACAATCACAAATATTGGAAAAGTACAAGAGATAGTATATCTTGGCATGGGTCTTGATAGTAATATTTGTATTCAAGGAGGTAAAACTTGTTTTGTGTGGGATCCTGAAGACAAAGAAGATCTTATCAAATACTACAAATACCATCACATTCTGATTAAAGCACATCCTTGTGTTACTACATTGAATCCAGGCGATAGAAAAACATTCAAAATTCCTCTACGTTTTGATGTTAAACAGGTAAAGTTTGCTACAAGCTTAAAGTATGAGCCTATTTTATGTCTTGCAGGCTCACTTAAATGTCATTTTTTTGCTAATCAACACCAGATGTCTTTGGTGTTCAACTATTTGTTACTTTTAACACTGGTAAAGAAATTCATAGTATGTTATCTGGTCAAAAGGCCTTTGGACATTGCTCTGTTGTTATAAGCAATACTGTAAACCTAACATTCCACAAGCAAACCAAAAACTGCGGTTTGAGTCCTTAGTCGCCAAACTTTGCCGTGTGGCTCTTTGCACCTCAATCTTAAATGTTCTCGTATGTCAAACAACCTTTTGTGCTCAATACTTTCAATAAAAAACAACTTTAAACAGACGTGTATAGTCTATAAATTCAAGAAATGTAAGAAATATCAGAACCATAATATCTATATGTCAGCAAGCTTTTTCCTATCAAAAGCGTCAGTTCTGACAATGCTGTCACAAGTTGTACACCCCAGAAGGCTGTCAAATCTCAAACTGTACATGCAGATCTGTCCTAGCGGAGTGTTAAAAGCGATATGTGTTAATCAAAAAGCACTGTAGAAAGTCGTACTTTCTCACTTTTTTCCACTTCTCAGTATTTTAATTGAGTGCACTAACTGTTCTTATTGCTTAGGCCCTCTTGGCTTTGTTCGTACTGAATCACTTAACCGTTTTTAGTACGCTCACATAGGGATAACTTAAGGAGCCTTAAGTAATTGCTTAAGTCGGTTACAAGGAGATTTCATCGAGAAGTCTTCTGATAATGCATTGCTGGATAAAGTGTCCAGTATGTTTTAGACGTTTACGCCTTAGAAATATGTAATAAATTTGTAGTAGCATGATATTCGGTAGATTATCTTTGAATCCCACAAAAAAAGATTTTGATTTTCAAATGTACAACTCTGTTTCTCATTGTTTTAATCAACCTCTTCTCGGCCTTTTGGCTTTGATCAAGTGTAGTATCTGTTCTCGACAGTTTAAATGCTGTTGGTGTTATTCCTACGGGAAGCACATAAACCGTTTATGCTAATTTTTTATTATGGGCTTCTTGGAACACGTTGCAGGCTTGCCTGTTTTGAACAACTCCTCGTTGCAATGATCTACATGGTGTTGCACTACCCGCCATTCGAGGTCAACCACCCTTTTACAACAAAGAAAAACAGAACCAATCACAGAATGGCTACATCCACTACAAATTTATAATGACACTCTTCATAATCCAAATGTACTTGTTATGTAACGAAAAAAATTTCTTTATTTTGTTTTGTCTTGGTTTGTTCTTGCTTCAGTTTTTGAACACAATGTCAGTAATATTATCCAAATACTTCACAATATTTGGACAATCTTTAGCTGCCAAGCTCACAACAGTCTCTACTTGCGCAGTAGTCGCATTGGAAGCCAAAAAACCTGGAAAGAAATGAGAATGTGTCATTCAAAAACAACTTTCACATACCGTAAAAAATTGCGTCATATTTCGTTGGCTTATCACCAAACAAGTATGTGTTTGTTCTTGTACCAAGCCAAGCATCAATAGCTTCTAAATTACGAATACCTTTTTGGTAAAAAACCATAGGTGGTCGTGCAGGGTTAGCATAATATCCTGCTGATTTCATTTTTTCAATAACACTCTTTCTAATAGCTCCAGGAATGAACCATTTAAGAACAGCTAATACCTTCATTAGGACGGACAACTATGGGTTCTATTGAATACTAAAAAGACGTACTAGGCATTTCAGAAAAGAATGTTGGAACAAGTGCTTTATGAAAGAAATCATCACGGCCCCATCTGCTATGCAATACAACACTAAATATAAAAGTTAACCTTTTTTTTTTGGTTCTAAGCATTTGCGTCAAGGCAACAAAGTGTCTTTAATAACATATACAATCCCTTAGCCATGCTTGATTCACACATTTTAGTGTATCAAAAAGACATACACTATGACTATTGTACATGAAAGTAACACGACAAGACACTTCATTCTCTTGACCCAAAAAACAAATTAAAACGAAATTAATCACGTGCAAGTAGTTACAGTCTTCCAAAACAGACTTGAACGCATGTGCGATAGCAAGTTCAACAGGATCAACGCTACTTTCGAAGCGACTCTTTGTGTCAAATTCTTCCTCAAGGAAAGCAATGATATTGTCAGATTCTCCGATTACTTTTTCGTTGTAGATGATAAAAGGCCATTTTCCGTGTGGTCCTAGTTTCATTGGAGCTAAAAATCGCGTTAAAATACTACCATAGCATTCGCCATAGCGCTTGAGACGTACACGGTACTATTTCGTAAGGAATATCGAAGAACTCGCAGAAAAGATGAACTTTAGCGCAAAAAGGCGATTTAGATACTGGATATCCCCAGCTTATTGCTGTCTTAGGGTCTTCAGGTTGAAACAAGTACACCACATTTTCCTAAATTGTTTTAGCGTTTTAATACGCGCAAAGCATACTACCTTAGCGTCTTTTATTACTGGCTTGGTCCATCGCTTCTTTCCAGCAAATAAAAGGTAAATAAGCGTTGCACCAGCAACTATCGTTCCACAGATGGCTATAGGGCTTTGTAGTAAAGGAAGAAGAGACATTGCTGCTATTAACGAGTCCTAATAAGCAAGTGTTTGCAAGTTGCAACTTATTCTTTTCTCGGGCTTTTGAATATCGCGGTGTCAAGTGTCAATAGCCCAATGAGCATGAAAAGCAAACCATTACATACAACAAGCATAGTGTAAACAGATGAGCATAGTATCGTATAGTCCAGAAATGCTGTTTTATCTGAATTTCGGATATTTCTTTTTCATTGAGGTGAGTTACGTTCACTGCGGACAATTCGGTGGAGTGCACAAGAATCACGTTTAATTACTAAACACATGCTTTCTTACTGTCATTTCCGCACAAGAATGTTTCTGGTAAGCTCATTTTGTTTGTCTTTTTCCTTGGAATTACGTCGTTACTTTTTCCTCGGATTCACTATGACAGGTCAGATGTTGTTTTTAAATCAGACTTATAGTTCAAAAACGCAGCCTCGCTTATACCAAAATAGCACGTGCGTATTAAACTTCATGCTTGGGCAGTTTCTATTAAATTGTACTTGAGCAGGAGAGTGGTTTAAAAAAAAAACAAAGATGAACATTTTGAAAATGTAAAAGAAAACGTACGAGAAAAAGATCAATGAGACCATTTGGTACATAAACTAAAAATAAACGTTGAAATTCAATTTTATTGTAGGTTGTTAAGAACAGATTGCTCCAATTGTGTAGCTCTCATTCATGTATTTTATAAACAATTTTTGTGGTGGCTTTGATCCCGTCACTTGTTATTCCATCACAAAACTCAAGGGATGTAGTATGAGCACTGTTAAGTGCTTTTATCCCTTCATAAGTATCATAGTGATCAAGGTATAAAGTACGAGCATCTGTCACTAGAGTATGAGAAAGATTAATGGCATGTACTCATATCAATGGTATGAACACCTTTTTGTTCCTTCTCTGTTAATTGTGATCACCTGTAAGCTCTTGGATTCACCTCTGAGTGCTTTGATTCCTTCGTCTGTCATACAAAAACGTCTGTTAAGATTAGTCGTATGGATTCCGTTCAGTGCTTAGAGTCCTTCATCTGTATACTTCGTACAGTAACTGATTTCTAAGGAACACCTGGCTATGCAATGTGAATGATCTACTGAGGGTAATGTGAATAATGCAGCTAATTTCATTGCTGAGTGGGTGCAATAGTATCGACAAGCTATTGCATGGCTGTAAGATTGCAGATGAAGACATGAAAGCAAAATCATATTTGTACACAGTAACGCCCTTCCGTTATGAATACAAGCAATATTCATATTCATTGCCCCGTAAGCCATATTCATTAATATTCATTCATGGGCGTTTGGTGAGTCAGGATGTTGAGGAGATTTTGGTTTGTAGCACCTAGCGATGTTCCAAATGGACAGATTCAACAAGTTGCATTTGAAAACCGAATCGGAATAGTCAACAGAACACCAAAACCCACAAATCCAGTCAAAATCAGCCATCAAATTGCACAATTTTCGGCCTTTTACTGTGTGCATGAATAATGAATGAATTTTTTTAGTCGTGAATATTTGTGAATGTAGGCTGTATTTGAATATTCAAATTATTCATTCATAACGGAAGGGCGTTAGTACACAGCAATCACGAATAGAACTCTCAAAACGGATTTTCAACTTAACCCTTACGCCAATTAGTAGACGGTTATGGTTGTGGTAAAATGATAGGAGTTGGCGTCATTGTAAAACCTACGGGACGTTTTTTTTCCATCCAAACTAATACCTCATACACTTTAAAAAACAAAGTTCTAAAAAGTTGAGACATACTATTTTGTTGTTGAGTCGATTTTTGCTACAGTTTGCCTTTGTCCAACGCTGTTTAGTGTAGTATTTAGCTGAATCACAGTCGATAACAAGTCGATGTTTGCAACAGTAAAAATAAGACCTCTAATCATGAATGATGTCAGACGATAATATTTCGAAATACTAGACAGAGGCTGATTTTTTAATTACGTAATTGTACAACACGCCGAAGACCGACATTAGGGATGTTACTTTCACAACAAGTTAACAATTTGGTTGGTGTATGTAGAGAAGCTGCCACGAAAGAGAAACTCAAGGTCTTGTACTGTCGGAGCGACAGCTCACCGAGCGAGTATGAGCCAAGTGCGGTTTATACCAGACAGGAACTCTGCCTATCTTGTATAAGATATTACAGGCTTGCGGGTAAGAAGCATGAGGTCTGAGGAGCAAAGGGTGAGGACCTTGACGAATTATTTCAGAAGTGTTTTGTATTACCAAACGCTAGAAATAAAGCATAGTTTTGGTGCTATTTCACGAAATATTGGTCACGCGAGAGATTTCCAATTGAAAGAAGAGCAATACCTATAGTACCTCCATAACTAGCACTGCCTTGTATATGATGTGATGATAGTTTACAAAAGATCGGAATGCACAACAAAGAGAAGAATCAAAATGTGGCTAAAAGCGTACATGTGAATTGATTTTTATTTATAGTCAAAATCTCACATCAGAAACGCAACACAACAAGAAGCGTTAGCTCCATTATTGATACAAGTACTCTAATTTGTATCTATACGAATCCTTTTACGCCATACTTCGTACGTACCTATCTTTACCCTGCTCAAGCTTATTCTTTTGAAACCAAAGGCATTTCCTTCTATTCTCTTTCTTTCGAAGAGTAATCATCTAGCAACGTGTGGAATACCCTATAAAGGTACCTTCGTACATATTCTCGTGATTTAAACACTAATCTCGTTAGAGAATTTGTGTAGATGCAGATTAGAGCCTTTGTAGCTCCAATGACATCGCTGTAAATTGTCAAGACATTTGGATGTTTTTTGTCGACTGATGACCATGCGCCATTACGGTAGAACCCCAAGGTTGTAAAGGCCTTGTAGATATGCGAGGGCACCTTTTCAAGTTTGGAAACAGAGTGTAAAAAGCCGGGCTTGTATGATAAAGCCGGAAATAAAAAAAACTTGTTAAATTGTTGTTTATTGTGAGTTGTTTTCTTTTTTTTTTTGTTCGGTGTCTTGAGAGAAACCAAACTTTTAACTACATTGTATGAAATAAGCGTACCTATGAGGTATCCGCTATGGAACAAAAGCACGTGTTATAATCCGCCACATGTGATATTTGGAATGTCAGTCTAAAATCTAAAATTATGACCTGTAATACTGATACACAGTTGGTATAGGTTTAGAACTATAGAAGGGCTAACTTCCGGAGAAAACCGGTTGTCCTGAACAGATTTATATTTAATTTGAAAATTAACATTGTTAGAGGTCAGAAATGAATGTCCCAGAGAACTTTAAGTGATATTGGTTTGTAGCTTCCAACAAAAATTTGTCGTTCTCTCACATAAAATGTAGAACTTGTGTAACACCTCTTCACTTCATTTACCAGGCCTGAAGATCATGTGAGATGAAAATAGTAGTTACCAATTCAGAAATATGATAAAAAAAAAACAGTTCAAAAGTGGGAACTGCCGGAAATAGTGTCACGTGCTAGAGTGGCGTGGCAGCGATCGTTCTCTACAAAGCGGTTTTTTATAGGAGAATCCATGTATCGCCGGCATAAACGTAGAACTGTAACTGTCACAAGAAGCAATGTGGTTACACTGATCGCCTAGTGAAGACTTTTTAGAGGCTGTAACTCAGACAAAAATGAAATTTTTTGCAAACTCAAAAGTTGAGCAATATGGGATAGTCGAACAACTTTTAAAACATGATTTGATACTCTATGGATTACCTTGTGTGTCTCCGGGTGAATGAGGTGCGGTCTTTCGTGTAGACTCTGCGTCTAGACTACCAACAAAGACATTTGTCAGTTGCTAGCCCAGTCGCCAGTGTGATCCATAAAGAGCGTAACTAATGCCCTGTTGCACTTTTCCGAAATGCGTGTTGTAATCAAACTAACTCTAACACTTGCCTGTAATGTTGTGGTGCAACAAGGAAGCAGAGAAGTTATCGAAGAAGCAATAAAGTCGCTCTCGGCGCTTTCTCCGTTTGATGCCAGTGGTACATCTAACGCTTGCTCTCCATTATAGTATATATATCCACCATAGGCATCGAGTACATTAGAGCTGTATTCAAGGTGAGTGTATGCCGAAGTTAGGATGTAATGGTTTAGTAAAGTAGAACTTAATCTGAATATCTATGCCTGGTGGCTTATTGTTCATAGGTCACGTGATTGTTGTTTCTTTCTAGTTCGTACAAAAAAAGTATGATTACGTATTAGGTGTTCGTCTACAGTATCACTGACACTGTCTGCCATATAAGAGATAGACATAGGTTACTATGCAGCGTATTTAAATTTGAAACAGCCCTGCTATTTAGCAAGTAATGGAGGTTAAACGTAGACGTATTGAAATTGCTCTTTGCTTTACTTGTTTTATGTCGAAACAGATTCTAGGCTTTTCGTTAAGTTATAGTCAAGAGTGATCGGAAAAGCGATATAACACACTGCACAGTATACACCTCATTAAATTTACTCTATAGAGCCCAACGCCACATGGGTGTTAGGTCTGCTTTTTGAAAGCGAGCTTAAAACAAAAAAAAAGTGACTTAAAGCACCTAACCGTTTATTACCTGGTAATACAGCATAGCTCCAAAAATGGTATGTAATGAATAGGCAATTTTTCACCATATCCTGTTAGGACATATACCAATAATGCAGACAGAAAGCATACTGATGTGGGTTGAGACGAAATAGTTGCCATGATTTTTTTTTTCACGTGATTTCTAAGACTGAACACACATGATATGAGAATGTCAAGGACGTGCTCCAATTGCACCCATTAAGCTATTTTATAACAGAGAGAGTAGGTTAGAATCATCAATTGCAGAATAGGACTATGTAATACTTGCTGCAACGAAACGCCATAGAACTTCATTGTTTGGTGAGGCTGCGTTGGTATATGTTAGTAAGACATCAATACTTGTTCATTAAGCCCATGCATTTGCTATTCAACATACGCTCAGTTTGAAATTTCACTTCCTACTTGTGCACGTTTGGATTTAAGCAACATATCTTTGCAAAGAGGATAGCTTAGATGGTTTAGGTAGTAAAAAAAAGTAAACTTCACAACTTGATGTTTTGCTTTGTAATTAAATACTGGTTTATCACGTGCATGCGCACGGTTTTTTTTTATTATTTAATTAAAGTCTATTCTTTTTTGCTGCTTTTGTATCTCCAAACAACGATCAACACGGTTAGTTAGAATACCGTTTAAGTCTACACAAAAGTCTCAATTTTGTAAACTTCCAACAAGCTTTGTCACTTACCCATCTCAAAAGCTTTATTCAAGTCTTCATCTGTATCAATTGTCCATGCAAATACAGCTTGGTCGTTTTGTTGTCGAGATTTAATAAATTCTTCAAGGTCGGGAGACTTGAAACTATTTAAAGGATGTTAAGCTCACTTCTTGATTTTTTTTGAATACTTGTCAAATAAAGGACGTACTCTACATTAAATCCTAAAACCTTAAAATCTTGTGGATTCTCAGGAACATTTGGATAAATCAAAAACCTAATACAAGAACACTGTCAGTCTTTACGGAAGTATTAAAAACAAACCCAAAAAAAAAAAGAAGGTTCATTTTGAGTTGAGATTTGAAAAGTATTTTCGCTGTTGTAGCACGTGTCGAGCACGTGATGCTTTAAAAGAAGTGTGTGATAAAACCCCAAGTAAATATTGCGTACCTAGATACATCAGGTGCCACTTGTGATGCGTAATTAATCCATTCAGCGTTCCTAAAAAAAAGTCAATAAAAAAAAACTCAGCACAAAATAAACTCCGAAACATGGATACTGTGTTGTACCAAGGCGCAAGGTATACACGTTTATCTATGTTAACGCTTTCATTGTATGTTAGAAACAACTCAGCCATTGCTTTAATGATGTCAATAGTGTTGGCATCATCCGGCTTTGTGTCGAGCAAAACATAAGTCCCTTCAGGGCTACACATTGTGTTATTACGAGTATTAATGCATTAGGAGTTGGCTTCACGTACTATGTTACCAGCAAATCCAAAAGAGACTTCAAGAGTGGGACTTTCTGACCGTTACCAGCGTCAAGGTACTCAACATAACCTTTCCTAAGCATTAAAAGACTTTGACACTTTTTTTTTGTTGTTGCTTTTTCGTACCTTTGTAGTTGAGCTCGTTTATTTGCCCAGTGCCGTTTGTTGTGCGATTTACTGAACTAGAATAGCGGTAAGGTTACATTAACAGTACACAAGACGTACGAATCGTGTAAAAGTACGATGTAGCCATCTTTTGTCATGTGTACGTCGGTTTCTAGAGCGTTGTAAACAATTTGGCGCAAAAAAATACAAAATGTACTAGAGTTGTCAAAAAACAGCACTCGCGCTTCGATAGACGCTTGATATGCTGTATAGGAGTGTTTTTGGTAAAAAAAATGCTATAACGCACCAATTGCATCCGCTCCTGCATCCAGTGCTCCTTTCATGGAACTGAGGGTGTTTTCAGGGTATTTAGAAGGTAGTCCTCTATGTCCAACACAAGCTGTAAATGCAGCAACTGAGCATACAATGCAAACCAAAACTATACTCTACGCGTTAACACCCATTCGCTGTGAAAATAGTACCAAGTAGAGTGCGCATCTTCGAGTTTAAAGACAAATGCGATTTTCACTTTTCGTTGGACTTATCGAAGGAAAACTACCTATTAAGTTGTATTGGAGCTTACATTAACCAAGGGTTTGTTGTAGAAGTTCGACACTGTTTCATTCAAATTCACGTGCTACTAGCCTATAAATAAATAAAGTGCATTCTCTGAGTTTCAGGTGTTTTAGCGGAACGGAGACAGATTGTCATGCAAGTCAGATTCATTCACTTCATGTGTATACCCGTTACAACCAGTCACGTTAATGTTGGATAGCTATGCGTCTGTCACATATAAGGGCAGTTCATTAAGCTGTAGACGCACAGGAAAGCGTACAATGAACTCTTACAAAGTACAAGAGTCCTCGGTTAATCTTCTGACGTGTATAGCTTACTAAGACTGAAGGGTTGTTTGTTTATAACCTCGCCATATACTTGAGTTCTTGATTGTATATTCCACTGAACATTTTGATGCTGTACCATATCTATGCGTAGTGCTATCAAGTACTAACTCTACTTTAGATGTGTAAGATAGGTATTGGTCCATCAGTCGCGATTTACGGTCTGCCCTAATCACTAAATAACACGTGTCAGTTTTTTGGTTTGTTTTTTTTTGCAGAAATTGTTCAAAAAACAAAGTTGCGTACTTTCTCTGTCCGTTTTTAACCCATCCCATGCCTTTATCAGAACAGGTAGTGCTATACGTCTCCATGTCTTACAAACCAAATTTAAAGATAAATACCAACCCACGTGTTCAAAAATCTCTTCTAAAGTCTAAACATAAAGTTGTTAATAAAATTGCAACTTTTATTTTTCGACGAAAGTCTTTTACATAATCATACCTCTTCTGGTAGCGACTTTGTATTGGCTTCTTGGTATATATCATCATCATAGAGATAACAGAAACGTGATAAATGAATAGACGGAGGTACCATAAGGTAGAAATTCTCAGGGCAAGATATTGTTGCACGTGTGCTTATTTCGTTTATAACCTCGTCAATGGTACTTGTATCATCCAATAGCAAGTAGTTATAAGATTGATCCATCCCTATGATGTCAAAATACAGTTTCTTGGGTGATCTGCCAAAGTACACAGAGAACTTTGAGAGTGTAAATAACCATTAAAAATAGAATTGGTTTTGAGAACCAAAAATGGAACGTACTGAAGAGCCGTAAGCGTAATCACCCAATTGACACTCTGATTGAAGCCAACGTTTGCCTTGTAACCCAGGTACGCACGTATATAAGCCATAGTCATCTGGGTGGCCTATAATTTGGTATATCCGTAGTATTTTACGTATTATCCTTGATAACACTGTATCTGTATTTATATTCAACTGTAGAGGTTCACAATCTTAGTTTTACTGTAAATAATAACGTTTTAACACTATTAGATCTATTGGCGTACCTGAACATTCACTGGTACCTACAGTACATTCAACTCGAAGCGATACCTTATTTGTAGTTTCCATAGTGATAAACAGTAAAAGGAAATTGACGTAAAAAGTCAAACACGTTATTAATGATTCTAAATGTAGTAATAAATCGCCTTGTATATATGATAACACAAAGTTTTCTAATATTTACTGCAACAGAAACTGCCAGCTACACTTATTGGATAAGTAGGTAGAGATGAAGCAGGATGTTGAAGGTTAGACTTAATTGTTTGATTATGGACCCGCACCAGTGCGCATTCAATTACCTGTATATTTCTCAAAAATGGCATTAAAATACATAATCTAAAAAAGGAAGTTAAAAGCGTAGTATCCCTGATACCAAACTATTTATCAAACCAAAGGGTTGGCAAAGCAGTAAGTATTCCCATAAATTACTTAAAACAAAAACACGTGTTTGTAGGATATTCGGTGAAGGTACAAGTTAAACTACTTGTTCTAAATAAGGAAAGAAAACAGCTTAGATTTAGCAATACCTCTTTATTCGGAAGTAGTTGAAAAATTATGGATAGTAAAATTTTTAAACAGCCCAAAACCCTCTCAATCCGCTCTTGCATGTATGTAAAACCCATTGCGACCATAATTGGCCATGTAAAAATAAAAGTTATGGATAGTGGCTGGAATACTGGTGATCCAAAACAGATTCCAACTCCACGTGTTTGTCTGATTTTGAAAAAAAACTGTGGACTATCTCGTGAGACTTAAGTTTTTTTTGTCGTGGAAGTGCAACAGACATGGTATTGGCAACAATTAGCATTAGCACAGGAGGTGTGTGAGCTCCTATCCAAGAAAGTAAAAGCGGTATCAGAGAAGAAAAGGTAGAAAGCTTCTTTAAGTGAACATCACAGAAAGATAGGTAAAAAACCAGAATTTCATTGTTTTGAAGATTGTCGACACAGTAGAAAAGAAGTAAGAGACAAAGCGATGATACGATGCGATTACTGTGATATATGGTAGCACTCTGAAAGCCTTGATTGGGACAATAAGACATGGAAGAGAAAAAGTAAGGCCAAAGAATGGTTCAGTGATTTGCGTCACGATTTTTACAAACGTTTTATAAGGATGTGCTCACCTGACCCCAGAAATGGCAGAAAACAAGAAAAAATCATTCTTTTCAAGACACTATAGTACATTGAACCTTAACAAGCAAGGAAACAAACAGGTATTGATTGACAGACTCGCAAATGCAACAAATCCTGTGAGGTAAAAAAATATTGACACTCAATTACAACATTTTTTGGGGTGATAAACCTATTCTCCTGACTTCCATCACCATTAATTTTCAGCTATTGCTTAGGTTAATCAGTTAGGTTGGCAAACACAACCTACAGAATTACTAGTGATAGGTGCCGAATGACTTTGGATTTGTTAAAACTTTAACGTTCACATACAATTTGTGACTATGCTTTGAGCATTTTCAATTTATATTACCTAGTAGCAACAGTTGTTTACAGAGAAACTTTTGAAGATATTGTAAGTTCAAGCGAAAATCGTAATGTTTCCCCTCTAGAGATGCCTGTCTGCTTGTAACAGACATGATATTTTGCACATGAGTAATCACGTGACAACTAACTAATTTGTAAATCAAACAGAGTTCAGGTTAAAGGAAAAATTTATTTACTCAGTCTTCTTGTTTACCATTAATGTACTTACCCTGTAGTACCAATACTCCTTCGTAGGAGTATCTCTTGAACTCACCGTCTCGTATACCATCAACATATACACATTCTGTTGATAGTCGCCCATCTTGATACCATAGTTTATACTCTCCATGTCGTTTGCCATTGACATAGTTACTAATCTCGCTCACTTGGCCATTCATAAACCAACTCTTGTAAACTCCTTCCAGTTTGCCGTTGACATAATAACACTGCTCATTCAATTGACCACTATAATGCCAATACTTAAACTCTCCCTCTAGCTTACCATTGACATATGTACAATACTCTTTCACCTTACCATAATAATACCATTTCTTGTACTCTCCTTCAAGTATCCCACTAGCGTAATGACAAATCTCTTTTAAATCTCCATGTTTATACCACTCTCTGTATTCTCCTTCAAGTTTGTCTTTGACATAGTTACACTGCCAATACATTGCATCATTTATATAGCGTAAGTACTCTCCTTCTTTCTTTCCATTGACGTAATGACAACACATAGACTTTCGACCATTTGAATGCCATCTCTTGTGCTCTCCTTCAAGCTTACCTCTGGAATAATTTGATACCCCAGCAAGTTGTCCATTGACATGCCACTTCTTACACTGACCTTCTCTTGAACCATGGTCGAAGACACATTGCTCACACATTCTTCCTTGTTCTTTGTATTGTTTAAGCCACTTTCCATGCTTTTTGAAGTCGCTATCGAACCTTGTTATCGTTGCCATGTGTTTTGTTAGCAACGGCCATTTTTTATAGGTTTCAAAGTCTAAATCCGTAATATCAAGGTGTAGCTCTATAGGAAGGTCTAATAGACTGTAATTCTGTTTTATTGTTGTCTAAATAACGCCGTAAGGTGCTGTGACGGTTTATTTAGGAAAATGCGAACATACCATGCTGTTGCGTTGCGTTCTTTAGGCTGTGTAGAATCTATGCTTTTTTCTTATGAAAATCATTGACTTTTCAGCTGGTCGTAAAAGTGCTTCAAAAAAGACTTATATTGTTGCGTTATCCGAACTGCTATTTACACGTAGGTTTTACAATCCGAAGATCATACCTTCGTGTTTGTGTTGGTATGAATAAAGTTGTTCTTCGAAAACAGCAAGATATTGATGCAAGACATTCATTTGTTGATTTTTACAAACTTATATGCATATTGAAGTGATAGTGAAGTACATATAATAAAGGGTTGTTAAAGAAGTGTGTCCTCATTTTTATATTTGACTTTTACTTTCTTTGTTATTGCTGTAGATACATCGCTTCTTCAACCTACCATTTCTCTTCCACATTTTAAATTTTCCCTCTCGGCTACCGCTAACATACTGACCACTTTCTGATAGTTTACCATTATCATACCACATCTTGTACTCTCCTTCTAGTTTACCTTGGACATAGTGACAATGCACCCATACTTTACCATTCGAATGCCAAGTTGTGTGCTCTCCTTCTTTTTATCCTTAAAGTAGTTACACTCTAGCCAGCATAGACCTTTCTTATTCCATTCCTTGTACTCTCCATGTAAATCACCGTTAACATAATGGCAAAGTAAGCTTAAAGTACCATATACAGTTGACTCTTTGTACTTCCCGTTCAAACAACCTTTTAAGTAACAACACTCTTTTGACACAACCCCATTCTTGTAGCACTCTTTGTACTTTCCATTTAGCTTACCGTTGGTGTAAAAGCACGCTTTGTATGTCTTTGCATTAGAATACCACTCCTTGTACTTCCCATCTAACTTGCCATTGATATAGTAGCAATGTTTATGTATTTGTCCATTGTCGAACCACTCGTTATACTCTCCGTCCAACTTATCATTTACATAAAAATACCGTTTGGCCATTCTGCCACTAGTCACGTGCCATTCCTTGAATTTACCGTGACGTTTACCATGTTTCCACAGAGCTTTCTTGACAACAATCCGTTTTTTGACATTGTCACGTGCTATAGGTGTGTGTTTATTCCTGTTTGTTGTATGCGTGTGTATCCATGTCCCGTGTTTTCTTAGCTTACTATCATACCTCTTTGAGCTAAAAGCTGCTTGTTTTGAAAGCAATGGCCATTGAATACCAAGTTTAATATCAAGACCGATGATACGAAGGTGTAGCTCCACTGGTATGTTCAATAAGTGACAACAATCTGATTGCGATGTTTTTATCTATAAAATTCCGTTAAGCAAGACTAAGGTTAGAAAACCAGTACCTTGACTATGTGGTTAGTTGAAGACGACATTTTTTGATTTGGAGAACCTTTTTGACCTGAAATGTCTCATTTTGATCAAAGCTAGAGTATTTTAAGTACCACTTAGTTGTTACTACTAGCAATACATCTGCAATAGTACTACAGTACGTCATTCATAAACTGAGTAGCCATAACTTCCCAGATGGACCGTATGAGCACTTCGCATTGATAAATACAGCTAATTTCTGTACTTTATTGTGAAACAATATTAAGCTGAGCATACCTAGCAATAACGTATTGTAGCACGATCAAATCAATCATTTTACGTAAATGTCTTTTCGCAATAAAATAAAAAAAAGAAAGGCTCATTGCGAACAAGCTCAAAACGAGCAAATACAAACAAATCTCATAGACGTCAAAAAAAAAAAAAAAACAACTTTTGAAAACAGTTTCATATGTTCGAGACCAGGGAGTATAAGGGTTGTCTAACCTTCTAAATTGAATAAAATAAAAGCTTAATCTTAGACTCCATCCTTAGCAACCAGTAAAAATAGTATGAACATACGCAGTACAGAAGGAAATCGCAATAAAAAAAAATCCACAAAAAAAATTCCTACCCTTACTTGAGGTTGCGAACTCTACGAACCTAGCTACAATAGATCCCTTTACCAATTCCACTACTATACTACAACCTCCAAGGTTATTAATACGTGAACAACTTTCAACGGAATGAGGAAGGTCACATGTCGTTAACCAAGGCCAACATCGCACAACACTTTCGAAAAAAACAAAGCGAAATAACAGACTTTTAAGTCGAACAACGTGATTCAAGTGGTTAGTCTAAAATTAACTATAACCAAGCACATAGCTTATATTACTATGAAACTAATCCATAATACGCATTAAAGTACCAATACGTTTATTTTAAGAATACTTCCATTCAATTCCAGCAGGAGGGTAATATAGTATTTGCACATCACACTCTCTATCACTATAAAACGCCCCGTAGTGATCATCAAACGACGTCACGAACGATTTATCCAGTTGTACTTTACCGCCTCTAATCTGTGACGTTACCCAGTCAATACCACGAACTACTTGAGCAGGTGTACATCCATTAAAAGTCTTCAGCCTGAAATCAAAACCTGTTAGGACAAAAAAGTTAGAAGGAAATGTTTTTGTTTTTGTCACGTGTTTATATACGTACAATACTCTGCATATGGTTTAGGTTTAGGCTTCGGTATTTCTACAGGTACACCGTAATCCTTACGTCTTGTTTTCATTGACGTTTGGTCGTTCTGTTATGTGTTACAGTCAAAAAATGTCTAAATGTTACAGACATCCACAAAACGTTTAAAAACTCATTTAATGAGCTTTGTAAAAGTTTGTATGATCAATGAGCATAATAAATAAGGTGTCAATTATGATTTTTAATGCATTTGGTACCCAAAGCATTAGATTCGACGTGTCATCTCCACAATCCATCGAAAGAGACCAAAAAAATAGATATATTCTATTCTTTTGTATTGTTGCATATTTTAATAGCTTAAAAATGAAGAAAGAGGTAAACTGAGTACGTCACAGCCTACTTCACCCAGATCACTCATATCCCTCGTATCTAGACTAAAGTTTCGTGTAGTAAGTTCTCTTTCTTTGTACGTTAAAATACACGTCTAAAGGGTATCGTTGGGTTGATTGGCCTTTCGAAACGATTATTTTTTTGATGACTGTTCTTGTTGACAAAAAAAACGGAACTCTATGCGTTGTTTGGTGTATATTTCACTACCATGCGAGGACAGTGTACTTGAGCGCTCTATATCAAAGTATCAGACTAACCAGATCACGTCAGAGAATTTTGAAGTAAAGGAATGAACTGCAAAGTTTTATGACTAATTGGCTATTTAACGAAGCGGTTTTTTTAATGATTATAAAAGGAAAGGTGCGAAAAAGAAAAAGAAACTACTTTTTTTTCTCGATTAAAAAACTTTTTTTTCATTATTTGTCATATGTAGCTAGTAGGTAAGCATTTCTCAGGTAATTTTTACGGTTTTCAAGTTTTTTTTTTTTTTTTTTTTCAAATTTCTGTTTTGCGTGCAATGTCATTGGCGTACCGTAAAGGAATGTTATATCTCTGTTGTCGTTGTACCAACACGTAATAATCTATCACAGAAAAACGCAGGTACTTGTGGTTGGGGTAGGACACAAGGTTTGAGTGAATTGATCGCGTCCGCGTTGCTTTGATGCCCATCAGACGTAAAGCGTCTTTTGCGATTACTAAAAAGTAGTTTAGACAACGGATGGGGTACGCAACAATGATGTCTAGGTAACCATGACATCTGCAATACAATTGATGAACGTACAAATTATAATATTGAAAGTGTCTAAAAACGTCACTGGCCATGTTGTGAGACATGTGTCCTCTTCGTGGTACGGTTCAAGATCGTTATAAAGATGAATTTACAGCACGTTTTATTAACTAGCGGCTTGATGGGTGAGGGTCCACAAGGCACTTGTGTGATGACTCTCTCGTCGGGACGAAGTACAATGACAACCTTAACGTACTAAGTTTCGTTTTAACAGTAATGCCGCATCTCTTTAAGATTTACCTGGCGTGTCGTCACGGTATAGATACAAGCACGAGGAGTTCTGACGAAGGGTTTGGACTGCTTATACAAGAACATCTAAAACACAGTGAGGCACCTCGTCAAACGATACCTTTTTGTTTTAGCTTAATAAACTTTGGTTACTCCTAGGAAACGTTTGGTTCCTCTTTGTACCACGGAACTAACCAATAAACAACGCTTGAAACTAGTAAGGATTAAATACTTTCTGGGTAGCACCAGAAGGAGTGCCATAGTGTAAAGCTCAACTTTAATTTTAAATCTATAAAATTAGTCCAGCGTACAAGCATACTAGAGCTACAATTGTACCCACGTCTGCGGTATTGTTTTGGCAAAAGAACATACGAATGTGATCACAATTAAAACTGGAACACTTCCACTCACGGATAATCCACAAACCACTGAAAACTGAATAAAAAAAAACGTGAACAAAACTTACATATTTTACCTGTCACGAACAAGAGGCTGTAAAGGCTGACTCTCTATCGTGTCTTTGTATATGCCATATTTAGCTTGTTACCCAAATTCATACAGCTCAAACCGTAGGTCAAGTAACAAACTGAAGTAATAGTATGGTTTTTTTTTTTGGTAACTTGTTTAATTTTTTTTTAGTTGTTTTTGTTATGCTACATTTTTGTGTTGTTGTTAAAGTATTTTTCTACTTTGCGCTTTTGTTCTGTTAGAGACTCTTCTGGCATAGCATATTCAAGAACAAGTCTACGTCCTATAACAAAACATTTAATTGCATACAATTAACAAATATCGAGGTAAAAAAGAAAGAAAAAAAAAAGAAAATGAAGGGATTAAGCTATGTCTCTCGTACCATAAAGATGCGTATTTAATCCATTAAAAGCGTTTTCAGCTTCACCTTTTGTAAGAAATTCAACAAAAGCGAATCCTCTGTGTCTCCCTAAGTGAGAAAAAAGTTAGAAAAGTGAATAGACATTTCGCTTCTTTTTTTTGGAATATGTACCTTCTTTCTTTAGAGGCAACCTCAAAGCTTTAATCTCACCAAAAGGTCTACAACGGATGTAAGTAACCAAAATAACGGGAGTTTGAAGTGAGTAGTAATGGATAAGAGCTAGCTTTTGACATCGATGGGAAAAAAAAAAAACATGTTCGCTGAAAAAGAGACATGGGATTATAATGAATAACGTACGAAAACAAATTCCATAAATCTTTGTGTGTTGCTTCGAACGCAATATTGCGTACCTGAAATATTAATTAATGAACAGGTACATTGCATGTTAATAAGACAATTGTACACTAACAAAAAAAAAAGCAGAAAACGTACCATAATCTTTGTAGTGACTTTAAAGTCTTTGATACCTTTACGGTTCGATGCCTCTTCTTGTGCTTTAGGTTTAGAGAATGCAATTTTAATATTTCTTCCATCTATTTCTTTCCCCTATTTGAGTTTTAGACATTGATCCACGTGATTACTAAGGTTTATTTTTGGGGTTTTTTTTTTCTTCAAGAAAAAAAGGGCCGTACTTGACATTTCTTGTATGCCTTCATAGCTTCGTCTTTGTACTTATATTCAACAAAAGCGTAACCTAGACATAATATAAATTATTTGCAGAAAGAAACATCAAGGAAGCAGTACATACCTAAGCTGACAAGTTGTCCAGTAGAGTTTCGCTTTTGAGCCAATTTCAATGATACAACGGACCCAACACGTCTGAATACATTAACAAGTCTTTGTTTAGTTGTAGAGAATGCAATGTTTGTTACATAAAGTGTACTATTCTCAGCACCGTTATCCATAAGTTCTATTTTCGGAATTAGTGAAAAAAACAAACAATGATCCATCTTGTTGGCTTGCCTTCGACAACAACAGCTTCTCGCTCAACAGGTTTTGTGTTTGATCTTTTTACATTGTATTCTGTCTTTGGTTTGTTTTTGAGAGTACCTAAAGGGTCAAGAGTGAGATACAAGATGACAAAGAAGCATATTTAAAAAAGCAATTCAGTAAAAAAAAATTATACCTGTTGGTGCCCACTCAAGCATTAACGGTTTATCATTAAATTGACGATAAGCTAGAGAATTAAAAGCCTTCTTGGCATCCTTTGGTTCAAAGTACTCAATGAGTGCAATAGTTTTGGATGGAGGCAACAACAACTTAGATATAGGTTAGTTAAGTTCAAATCGAAAAAAAAAAAAAAAAAAACTGTTTACTTGTGCTATAGATCCAAACGGTTTGAATAATTCATGGATTTTATCTTCTGTTACTCTAAAATTCAATCCTTTTACTAGTATTGTTGTATTACTTCTTGTAATATCTTTATTGTAATGTGCTTTCAATGCATCAAGTGAAACTCCATTCTATTTTTTTTATTATTATTGCCAGAAAACGGTTTTAACAATAAATGGGTACCTGACTTAAGAAATTCTTTGTTTCACTGACTACTTGATTTTCACCCAAAGCAAGCCTTTAATATAGAGTAAACATCCAAAATTCATTGGCAGGTATTGGTTTAAGACAGCATTTTTAAGGTTTTTCGATTCTGAAATGAAAGCTCACCTGACGGCCATGCCATCCCCGTCTTTGCTCAGTACATCGCTCGCCTGCACGCCATATCTATTCGCCATAGATTGCGCAACAGAAAATGACTATTTAAATAAACGTTAATAAGACGTATAATGAGCAAATATAATCGTCGTACATCCATAAATAGGGAATTCCAACTGACATCTTTGTCTTTGTTTGCAAGGAGTTTCAAATGTTTTTTCTTCTGGTATTCAGATCTGAAGCCTTTACCAGAGTTCATGACTTTGAAGTCATCCGAAACCTCCAACTTTTTATCAGCAGTCTCAACTTTCAATACTCTTCCAGAAACAATCTCTCCATGAAGAGATCTCATTGCCTTTTTTTTTATGAGTTACAGCGAACCACCAACAACAAAATTTTCTCAAAAACCGTACTTCTAGGGCATGTGAAGGTGATGAAAATTGTATGAATGCAAAACCACGTGATCTCTTGGTTCTCTTTTCGACTACAATGTGAACCTGTTCAAAACAAAATTAAAAAAAAAAAGCAAAATCACTTAAAAAAATCTCCATTCAAAACAAGTCATAGGGTACCTCTTCAATCTCTCCAAATGGCGAGAAAATCTCTCTCAAGTCATCCTCACTTAAATGATACGCAATATTTAATACCCGAAGTCTACCAGTGGTCTGTGGATCGACTGGAGCCTCTTTAACCTCTGGTTTGTCTGATAAGAAAGGTACATCGCCTGAGACTGTTTTACCCTCCTTTGTACCTATATCTAATGTTAAAAATAGTTTCAGTAGCGTATTACATACTTTGAATCTTTGCTGCAAGCGGTACTGTTTCATCTCGAGCCTGGGGAAGGTCATCTTCGCTTTCAGAGTCACTTTCATCCTGTGCTGATTTTCCTTGATTTAAGAGCATCATACCACCATAATCCTCTTCCTCACCATCTTCACGCGCTTCTATAAGGTGGTTAAGAAAGAATAATAATCAAAATGCCAGAGAACATACCTTCATTGAAAAGATTCATGGAAGCGCTCTTTGATTTTGATGTTTTTTGTTTTTTAGCCTGTTTGTTATCTTCTTCACCTCCCATTTCATCAGCTTTTCTCTTCTTGGCGCTATCAATGCCTAGATCATCTAGAAACCTTTGCGTAGGATCTGCGCTACGAATCGCAGCTTCTTCACCTTTCTAATGAGACAGTTAAGCGAGCATTGATTAAACAAAAGGAGCTACCTCCTCAAGAAGTGAAAAATCAAATCCTTTTTTGGACTTCTTCTGCTTTAAAAAATCCAAAGCGTCATTAGCCGTTGCATCTGCAGGAACATTTCCTGTCTCTTCTTCAATGTTTTTCATAGCTTGATTTGCATCGGTGACCTTATCAATGTCCATAACATCTATTTTTGAGGTTTTTCTTAGTATTCCTTTTGAGATGGTTATGTCGTCCTTACCTGTATTGTTTGGTTCTTGAGAAGCTTGTATAACGTCTGTAAACGCTGTTGCTTTCTTGTGCATACTTATAAATTCATCCATAAGAGGGTTCTCTTCCTTTTTTTTCTCTTTCTTTTTGTTCTCTTTCTTTGCTTTCTTTTTTGCTATTCTCTCAGTTTCTCGCTTCTGCTGATCAACAACTGAACTATGTGCCGAGCTACCCTCAGAGTACTTACTCCAAGGACGGTTTAATTGATCAGAACCTCTCTAAACAAATCACATAAGCGTACAACAAAAGAAAAGTCGAAACTTCAACAATCACACGTGGATAAAACATTGAAAATAAGTATACCTTTCTTGCAAAATCTATTGACACCTTATAACTACCCAAGTATGTCTGGTTAAGCTCTTTCTTTGTGTTTATTGCATCATCAATATTAGAAAATCCAACAAACCCAAAACGCCTGCTACGTCCTTCCCTAAAGCGGAAAAATCAAAAACAACAAAAAATGACGAGTTTTATCAATCTTTCTGTTTAAAAGCGCATTTATTCAAAACTACGTTATCCATGGCATCTACACACGTAGTACATGCTATGGGTACTTTACGAGGCTTCAAAAAAAACTTGGGAAAAAAAAACTGCTATTTCAGTAACGAACTTGTCGAAAAAAAACTGACATTTGCACGTACTTTGTAGTCATTATGCGACAATCAGTAACAGATCCATATTTTGAGAATAATGCGTTTAATTCACCGTCTGTTAGTTTAGGAGGTAAATTACGAACAAATAAACGCGTTGTAGGCTTTGTTTCTTCATTATTAGCTCTTTGGTTATCACGGTATGGTTTTTGATATCCTTTTATTGTTTTTGAGTATTACGACGCATGTGGGTTTAAATGGCGTACTATTGTTACCGTTTTCGTAGCTTTTTAACACATTGTTTACAATTCTATTCATACTGTATTCCAAACGCACAAACGCACTTGTAGGTGAAGTACTAAGCACAGTAGTAATTCTACAAGATAGCTTCGTTAAGCACACTCAAATCAAAGCGTTACTTAACCGAATCTGAAAAAAAAATAAAACAGACGAAGATTGTCCCAAAAGGCAATAGACACATCGCGCTACCTAGTAATCCATGGAAGCAAAGTATTCCTTGGAAAGGGAAGAAAACAATGAGGTACAAAAAAAAAAACCACTAATACACGTGCTTTTTTATATCATCGCACGTGATTAACGCGAATTATGCACTCACAATTACACCTGCTTTTGGGGGTTTTGTTTTCTAAACGTATTCGTTGACGTACTTATTCAAATATCCCATAGGATAACAGTTGGTACCGCTACTGTAGTGCAATGCTTAAGCCTTTGCTTTTAATGTTGCGTAAGATAAAACAAAGTAAAGATTGACACTAACGCATTGTTAGTGTTCACACTAGCACAAGCGTCAATGCTTGTAAGCCTGCCTCTCTTTCTAAGTAAATTTCCTTCTGAACGATCTTCGGGACCGTACTTTGTATTACTGATAACTAGCCTTGGTTTTGGATTAGTATACGCTATTCTCACTGCCGCCTATAAAGTTGGGAACCTTTGTGTCAATTTGCTATCACTTACTTTCTGTAGGTTATTCGAAGGCCTCCTGCAGCACAATTTCGTCAATATTGGCTTACTTACCTCGGTATTGGAGGATTCTTAGGTGAGTTTTAGGCTTGCTGGATGTCTCAATCCAACACCACACTATGGCGTTGACACGTAAACCATGGTATCCAGTTACATCTGGAAGCATAGCTGCTCTTTACTTTTATGTCACTTCTGATTGTTGTATCAAGCTTTGAATGGGTTAATCACTGTCTATTCATCTCTTCCGAACCGTGTTACTCCTATATTACAAACACTACTCCAAACAGTATGATGGGTAGGTTAACTATAGAATGTCTTGACGAATTATTATTTAGACAACGTTCATTTGGGGCATTCCTGCATCAAAGATTTGGGTAGTCGAAAAATCAAAATACACATAGTAATCGATATGAGTTTTCGATAGACTGCTTACTGGTTTTTTTACTTCTAGTTGTCAGTGGGCACCTATATTTTCGATGATACTTGTAATGTGGGGTGTTGTTATAAGCTTGATACCTACCGTTGCTGATATTGTCCAGGGGAAAGGAAGTCTAGTAAATGGAACAAGTTAGTAATAATCAAACATTATTATTAGAAAAAAAGAAAAATACTTTTACTGCCTTCGCTTCTAACTTGTATTAGTTACTATCGTTTGGGTTTTCGGTTTTATGGTTGCACAGCTACCAGGCGCATTCTCTACAGTATTTCAAGAGCGATTTCTTGTACGTACAAGCGATAATACTAGTTGTACTAATGGTAAACACAGAGATTTCGTGTTCAACAAGGTGGAGACATGTTTTATGATTTAATCGATATGCTGTTCTGGAGTAACATGGCACAGCTTTTAACTGCATTACTACTTTTCTGGGTACGTTTATACGTTAATATAAGGTTTAAAAATCTTAATACAATTCAGGTAGACTTCATCAAAGGCTTCGGTTTTAGGCAAGAAAAAAATAATTGTTTACTTTTAAAACTCTTCAAGAACTCCATTTACAAACCTGATTGACATCTTATTATCGCTTAATGCTTTTAGCCCTAATCCAAAGACATTTTTTTCCAATTTATCATTCACATGGCAGTGTTTCCTACATGAAGTAGATCTTGAAATATATCCCATGTGCAAAGATACATGGTGGCATGGTATCATATTCATAGGTGCTTTCATTTCAGCGAATACAATATCAGCTATATTAGCAGGTGAATCTGCTGTCTTTACACTCATTGCACAGACCCTTGCCTCTCCTCTCAGGTAAGATTACAACACACGATTGTTGTGTAATTTTCTCTTTTTTTTCAGAAACACAATAAAGGAACAACATAAAACATCTCATTATTACTGAGCTATAGCTTACTTAATAATAGTGCAATTTACTTTATAGTATTCCCTGTACCTGGAAGACAACGTGTACAAGTTGAATTCATAATCCCAGCTCTTGCGTTGTTGCTTGCAGGTAAGGAACTTTACATAGATTGTATAGCTTTATTTGAACGTTCTAACTATATTGTTTCCTTAGCTGTTGTTCTGTGGAAGTTATGGGAACAAAGAGAGGTTAGAAGAATACGTATAAAGGAGCAGATACAGAAACACTCTACAGAACGAACACCATTTATAAACTAAACATAATTTTTTTTTACTATTTTCTGTGTTTCTTTGGGTTTTTTTTTGTGCTTTTAACATCAGTGGTCCAAATAAAGTTTATATGCGAACAACCAAAAATAAGAAAACCAAGAGAAAAAGAAAAGTATGAATGGTAACACCAAGGCATAAACAGAACGACCTATATAATAGCATGAGCACTAGCGTGCAGTACGACGTAAAATTAATTCACGTGCATTTTACGCCGTATTCTACCTTCTCCAACGTCGTCACAGAAACAGCCAACGAAACAACAAGGTATAGCAGCAAACCAACCTAATACCCATCCTATCATAAACGCAAAAAAAAAATTATTAGTCCTGCACGTCTTTCTGAAACAACACAAAAAAGTATCTAAGAATCCACTTCCAATTTTATAACATGTTGAGCGTTTTTTACTTCTGAGCTCTGAGGCTGAACTGAGAGGCGATCTACTGGTTTTTTCGGGTGTTGTGTATGTATTTTCAATATCTGTTATCAATACTGCATGGTACGCCTTTGGTACCACTACGACTACCTCTTCTTTTATGGTTATAGTGCTACATAAAAAATAAGCTCAGTTCCTTTGTGCTCGCTCTTTGAGTTGTACATAAATACCATCCATTAAGCCTTGAGTGATAATTGTTTATTATAATAAATGTAGAAGTGTATTAAAGCGCTTTCTATTTCGTTGAATCTTGGCTGCAAAGCATGGCCTCAACTGGCAGGTTTTTTTGACTTTTTGATGTTTTTTTTTTATGTGACAGAAAATAACTATGTTCTGCTGCTATTGGAGCTGCTTGGTTGTTACGTTCTGTAGCACGCAAATATTTACGCTGAGGGGTTTGCAAGAAGCGTTATAAGCAAAGTCACTGTAGCCATTAAGGTGCACTTAAAAGGAGATATTATGTATAAACAGAAAAACGTGATTTATTTCGTATTCCAGTGTCAAACATTACAGCTTTTACATTCTTCTTCTGTGACCATATTATCCATGTAGCTGTATTTTAATGTAATCTGAATCAAAACCAAGTATTCTCGGACGCACTACAGCAAATTTAGATCGAGTTTTAAAGCTTTCATTTACCTCCAATACAAAACCCAAGACCGAAGATACAAGTGCTATAACAGAGAATACGTACAATAAGGTATGGTCAATTTCATATCCTGTGTAGAGCATGTTAGCGTTTTCTTGTTGTTGGTTACTTTTAACCTCCTGTGGTACCTGTTGGGAGTTGGTTATTGTAGGTTAATACAATGACGTTAATAAAGGCAGCTGTTTGAAGAAGTGTAAAAGCACATGATAGAAAGAGTAGAGTATCAGTCGTTTTGCGTATTGCTTTTACAAGGTGTGATGACATTTGTTATATGATTAAACATTAGATGTATCTTCTAAGCCATCCTTTATTTACACTTAAGGTAAAGGTTGGAAGGGATATGTGAAATATCATGTTCTTTGTATGTAAGCAGGTTTTTTTTTTTTATTTCCAAGCACGAAAATTAAATAACTTAGAAGACAAGGTTTGGTCAGATGTTCATGGGTGGGAACCGTGTAGCAACACTATCTTCCTTTATCGTGTTCATAATTTTATGTTCTCTTAATACATGTACGGTAATCAGTTCTTTTTCAGCTGTTTACTAATGTTGTCACCCTTTGACAAAAACAGTAGAAAACCAAAAATTTTGAGGGTAAAAAACATGTTGGACGTCACCAACAAACCCTCTTTTTATTTTGTTCGATGATATTTGCTTGTTTAATAAAAAGTTAATAGCAATTTCTGGGGCATTACACAAGAGGCTGATGAGTGCTTTCAAGTCACTGAAAACAGTAAATGTGCAAAATGAATGAATGAATGTCTGTTTATTGAGTCTATGGCTACATTTAAGACCAATTGTGCAAAATGGTTGTAAGTACTTAAGTCAATTATATCTGAGAAGCATAGGATACAAAAAAGAACCAACTGAAAACTCCCAATATGATAAAGCACGTGTCACACGTATATAATTGTAATCACAAAAACAAAGCTGAGTCAAACAAGTTTTACTAAGACGACTAATTGTTGACATTGGTGCTGTAAGTACTTTATCATTCTTGAACCTTTATTACTTTCCCTAGGCTCTTTCCGTCTTTGTACTCAGTACCCATCACTCTACCCGATATCCAGACCTTATACAAACCATGTAGCTTCCCATTTTTGTAAAAACATTGAGAGAGCGGAGTTCCATCTGAAAGCCACCGTTGCTTCTCTCCAGTAAGTAAGCCATTAGTATAATGGCAATGAAGCCTCAAATAGCTGAGATTTGACAATTTGACTTGCCACTTTTTTTCTTCGCCATCTAGCCTCCCATTTTTGTAATGACGTATCCAATAAATATCTCCGGTAGCCAAATGGATAGTGTACGTGCCGTTTTTTCTCCCACTCTTGAATTGACAATTGTGACGTTCACCAAGCTTTGTAACATATTTAAATCGGCCATTCTTACGTAGTTTATCATCATATCTTGATGTAACTGCTGTTTGATAACACAGGAGCGGCCATTTAATAAAAGTCTCCAAATCTAGTTCAAGGAACGCGTAGTGAAGCTCAATAGGCATTTGAAGCAGATGTAAATCCATATGGCTTCTCTCGCCAGTAAAACAGCGAGTTGTAGACATTGCTATTGCGCAACGGACAGACAAGTATCCAAAGGGTTGATTCTGGAGTTAATTAGATTGTCTGAGCAAGTCAACTGAACGACATGTATTCAATGAAAGGTTTGCTCTTACTTAATGTAGAAGTTCATGCAATTGTAAATGTCTGACTTTAGATACTGTTTATAAATGCTATAGCTGATTATAACCACGAACATAACTACTTTACTAACTACGACTAAGTGTACACATGTACAGAGCTTGACAATAGAAGGCTTCAATGATTATGATTAACTAGGAAATGACCAAAACCAAACACGTGTTTTTCACTCCGTGAGCCAATATAAAATTCAAAAGAAGAAAACAGGAGTGTAGCGTAATTTTGGTAAAGTAAGAAAACTCTGTACAATTTTCCCAGGTAGGACGTCATTTGTCGTGTTGTTTTTTGTACATTCAACGAAAAGTTCCCATGCGGGGACTAACCCGCGGACAGATTACTCGTAAATACAGGAATATATTGATATATTGCCAAACACCATAATTATCTCTAATAGATACTTCTTGGTTTTCTTGAAAATTAACGGGCAAGACATGAAATTAACTGGAAACTTTCCTGAAACTTCTTTTTTTTTTTTCAGAAAAAATAAAAATGAAAAGCCACTTATTCGTACTCCTAGGCCTACTTTTATACACATGTAACTGTCAAATACCATGCCAAACGACTAACCCTGTTGAATGCGTTAACGATTTTTACAACAAAACAACTCCGTATTGTCAATGGTGTGCGGACCCAAGGGAATGCACTACAAATAGTGGAGGTGATTGCCGTACGCGACACGTGTTACAAAACGACGGAAAAGACTAACGTTACGTTTTTTTATTAGTTATGAGAAGCCCAGCTAGGTGTCCAATACTACCTACAGAATTTGAATGTAACCTAGCTTTAAATTGTTCTTGGTGTGCTGAGCAAGCTTGTATCGAAACAACCATATGTAGTACGTTAAAACACAAAAAAAGGTTTACTAGGTAGTTTGGTTTATCCAAACCCAAGTTTTATACCAATATTATGTTAGATGCCGTAGACTGCTATGGTGATAAACCTTCTCCCAATGCCGAATGTGTGCTTGGATCATGGAGAATAAATGATACGGATACAGTATCGAACGTGACTATTGTGACAGATACAATTATTGCCGTAACAAATATCAGTATATCCAATATCCGTTTGCTCCCCTCTACCAAAATTACTGTTGAGGGTACGTTTAAGACAAAGTTTAAATCGAAATAATAATAATGAATACCGTAGGATGTGCCACGCTTGGAGGTGAATTGGTAGTAGAAAGAGAGAATGCAACTGATAATAAACTTGATCTTTTATTTTTTGATTGTAGAAACTCATCAACATTTGACTCTATACGGCTAAGTGGTATCCATTTCATCATCAATAATATCTAACTGATTTCTATAAAGGTCTGGGTATTTGTGAACGGGCTTCTGTTGAAGAAAGATACTCAGAAACGTCGTACGAAACCTGACACTGAAAACCGTTTTTTTTCCTGATGGTTTTTTTTTCAAGGTTATCTGTTGTTTTTCAGGTATTCGATGTTTGCTCGAGTGATTCTTCCTCTCTATCTGGGGCAGCTATTGGCGGTATAATAGTTGCTGTTCTCTTTGCTGTATTGGTTGTGATAGTCCTCGTACTATTAATCCCATCTGTCCGCACAACAGTATGTTTATTCTTAAACATGTGTATTGTCTTATACCTTTTTACAGGTTTTTCCATATGAAAAAAGACAGGCATCGCCATCTAGTTAGCTCAAGTATCATCAAGAGAAGTCTGTATATATTGTAAATACATCCTTTAACACGAAAATAAACAGTACTATTTGCTCAAGGACCACGTGAGTCGATGGTAAAAAGCAAAATGAATGAATATAAGAACCAACAACTTTCAAGTGCTCTTTTGTTTTAGAAAAAAGCATCGCCCAACTGTATTATCATGCTCACCTTTCATCATTGATCCACGACACTTTTGCATAACAATTAAAAGTAACAGTTGATATCAAACGCAAAAATAGGAGAAAGAGCAAACTTTTCACATTTTGACCTTAACATTTTTTGTCTAGGTACTAGTCATACACCACACAATGTATGTAGTACAACCCTATTATTTTCAAGTAAAATTAAATTTAATAAAAATAAACTGATATACTTTGACTTATCCACAAATACATTTTTTCTTGTACATTTTTTTTTTTTTTCTTTTTACCTTGTTTTTGTTTGTCTTCTATCAAAAACAAATAAAAAAAGTTGTTAACGTGATGAAGGAGGTCCAGTTGATATACTTGACATTATATCATCAACTTCAGATTGATCATAACTGCTTTCAGGTTCGTCTTCCTCACCTTCAGATTCTTCAACATCTTCTTCGTCAGAGTCATCTTCTTCAAGATCTTCACCTTCGTCAGCTTCCTCTTCAACTTCTTCAGCCTCTTCTTCAACATTTTTATCATTATAATGTTGTTTATCAGCGTTAGGAGAGTTCTTACTCTCATAATCGTCGACAGTATCGACTTCTTCGTCTTTTGTTTTGGAAGAGCTTGATTTATCTTTTTTCTTACTCTTCTTGGTATCCTTATTTCCAACCTTCTTTGTCTCGATTGAGACTATACCATTTTCTTTAACGTCCTTTTTAGAGTTATTAACACCAAGAAGCTTTACTTTCGATCCTTTTTTCTTGGACTTTGAACGTGGTGACTTTTCTTTTATGGCAACTATTAAATCAAGCATTTCAAAGAGCATATCATATACTCCTTTATTGTCCTTCTTTTGTCTACCTTTTAAAAACGATAAAACCTTGGCGCGATCTATAAATGAATTAACCAAAAACAATTTAAGACAGAGTAGCTGCGAAGAAAGGAACCAAAATAAAACAAGAAGAAGAAAATAAAATTGTTTGGATATTTTTTAGTTTTGATGTTATGCTCACGTGCCTTTTTGTACAGATGAATGAAGCTTTGCTGCTGCTGATTGTTTATCAGCAATACTTGCATTAGGATCCTTCAACGTCTGATATGCAGCACGAAGCTTAGAACTAAAGCAAAAAGACCAAATCAATAAGAATCAAAAAAAACAAGAAATGAAAAGACTCGTTGACGTACGTTTTCTTTAGTTTTTTCGAGCTTGTAGGCGATAGTGGTGATGTAGGAGACGGTATTGGTGAAGCAACCGGTAGTGATATAGGCGCAGGTATCTTGGCTGTTATAGGCATCGATAAAGGCCTACTAGCAAGACGAGAAGATGGTCTAGTTGGTGGAGGTGTTGCTGCAGTTAGAGGAGAAGGCTTGGGTACATTACCAACAATAGGTGGCGGTATCCGAGCAGAAAAATTTGTTAATGGCTCTGGCTCTTCTCTCATTGACTTTATCTTTCTCACTTGTGCTGAGAAACGTGACCTATCTCTTCTAGATCCTGTCTTTGTACTAAGAGCACGCTATGTAGAGATGGTAAGGAACAATATTGGCTTCAGTGAAAATACAAGTTAAGGAAGATCAAATAAAAAACGACTTACAGTACCGCCAACGACCATTTCTGAATTTCTTCTACTGAGGTCCTTAGGATTACCTGTCACCAGTGGTGCTATAATATATCATAAGATAATGAAACATTAAACGTAATTACGGTGTCTAACCTGCAGAATTCGTTCGAGGTTTGGTTGTGTCAGGCTTCTTCAGAAACCTTTGATTTTTCTCTGAATTACGAAGTTGTTTTTTCTTTTGACGGACAGCATCTGCTGATACCATTAATGGTATGTTTCCAACAGTATTCATCTTCTTTGGTGCTTTTTTAGTAGAACTATCTGGTGAACCGATATTAGGTGCAGAACGAGACTTCTCCATCCAATCGTGAATTTCACCAAGTTGCTTTGATTTTCTCTTTGCAATTGTTGGTACAAGATTTCTGTTTCCACCTTAACAACCACATTAGTAAAGCTCATTGAATTTTG
Organism: Trichosphaerium sp. ATCC 40318; assembly: GCA_038496445.1. Lineage (NCBI taxonomy): Eukaryota > Discosea > Flabellinia > Trichosidae > Trichosphaerium > Trichosphaerium sp. ATCC 40318. Next base: position 160,234 of record JALMLS010000590.1, on the reverse strand, counting down.
TACGTGTATACATAATACGTACTTGTAGATGTTGAATCTCGAACAAGCTCCAATTCATGATGTAATACAGTCTTAGTACTATAATGATAAATTAATATTAATTAACATAAAAAAAAATAGCAATAGATTTTGTCAAAGGTTCTCTTCTTACACTGTTGTTGGATTATCTGCAACTTGGTCTGGTAATCTTATGGTCGTTTCTGATTTATCTTTTTCGAATATGTCATCACTCTGGCTTATCATTGCCTCTATGAGTGCACCAATAAACTTGGAATGAGCGAAAAACTCGCTGACATCATTTTCAGACCACATAATTGTCTGTTGGAATACAATCGCCAAATTACCAATAGTCATTTTACTTATATCCGAGTTATCAGATATAACTCTAAGTAAACCAACTAAAGCCTTCATACCCTGAAAATTAGCTTTTGGAAGTAACCTAGGAACAAAAATAAACAAAACGAAAAAAAGGATGTGCAGAAAAAACAACTTACTTGAGTGTTTCTTTGAGCGTTTGAGAGCATGTTGTAGGATCAGCCTCTACAAAATAAATATTATTATGTGTTCATAAATGTTGTAAAGTGATATTAACGCACGTTGTTGCGTTCTAATGAACGGAGAGTAAAATTTATGTGGAATGATTGGATCAGTCAAATCGCGAAGATATCTCTTTAATACATCACCAGCAACAAAAACAGAAGTATCATCAGGTATTTCTCCTTTGTCATGTACAGCGATATTATACGCTTTCATAATTTCACCACTATCACCAGAAACGCGAAATATACCTTCATATTGCTCGCAATCTAACAAACCAGTTAAAAAGATAAACAAAAAAAATCTCATTTTTTTCGTGTCTTGTTGACGCCAACTATCAAAAAAAAAAGATTTGGAGCATTGTCACAATAAAGATTTTAATGAAGAGAAATGCGCACGGTTCTTAGCCAAGAAGTTTAAGATGGTAGTAACGATATCAAGATCAAAGAATAAACCACCAGCATCTGATTTTTTACTATTTTTCAGACTATTCGTACCACTACTTCGAGGCTATAAATAAACATTAGCTTTATAAAAAACGCGTCCACCAACATTTTTATTCTATTTAATAGTTATAGGACTTCAAAACTATTTTTGGATTATTTTCGTCCTGATTTTCTGAACAAAAAAAAAATCCAAAAAAACCTGTTTAGGACGGAGTTTTTTCGTTGATATCCACAGAATTTTTCTTCACTGTGAAAACAAAGAAAAGTCTGCCAAAAATTCGTCGTACTCACCTCTGATTTACGTTTTAGCCGTTTAAGAGCCTTGTTGCTCATACGACGATGCCATTGCTTCCTTTTACGAGCTTCTTTACTTTGTTTCGGTACAGCTTGATCACCAATACCCAAAAGATATATTGTATTTACATAAGGAATAGCCTAGAAGAAACATTTTGTCAGTCACATTTTTTGACATTTAACACGTTCGGTTTCCAAAGTTTACTTCACGTGTGCACTCCACAAGCGAACAACAACGTGAAATGCACTTGCCATAGCCAAATAAACGCTTGGGCGTTGCAAATGGCAGTTTTCGCGTCAAAATTGTATAATTCACGCGAAACGGTACCTGATCGTTTTCTTTTGTATTAACAAGCCTTCCAAGTGATAAATCTGCATCCTCCCATAGAAATAAGCCGTTTTTACCAAACCGATCGTGCTCTACGAACACCCTTTGTAAAAAACCTCGTTAGTTTTGATCACCATATATATTATAGGTGTTTTAACGCATGCATACTTTACTTTATCCTTGTCAAAAGGTAAATCGTTTTGATTAAGGTTTTGGAGAAACTCGCTCTTACGACACGAATGCTATAATATAAGGCTTAGTTAACTACTATTAGACGATAGCAAACTTCACAAACCTCACAAGCGACTGTAGCTTCGTTGTATTTCTGAGGGACCACAACGCGTACATGTATAAGTGCTCTACCGGAGCTGACTGTGACGGCTAACCAAAATGAGCTAAAAACAGTAATAATGTCGTACAAACTAAATCTTGCGCAGCAGTGCTCATGGCCTTCTTCAAAGGCGTAACCTGTATTGAATTTGTAAACTATTTATCCAAATATTTCTTTAAAAACAGCACCTTCGCAGCCATGATAAGCTACAGACAAGTTGATATCTTGTACAATGAGTAGCAGTAATTCCTCAACGCAGAAATAGCTTTTTGATACGGAATGACCAACCTTAACTTCATTTATTAAGTTTTGTCTCTTATACGCCGTCTACGAACACTAAACCTCCTTTGACGCCTTCTATAGATTCATTTACATTACGTTGTTAGAATATAATCATAACAGCTCGTTAATAGGGCTTTCTTATCGTAACACGCAAAGACTCAACTACCTAGCTAGAAACATATTCCAAACGTCTGTAATTGACAAAAAAAAGTCTAAAAAAAGTTTTTTTTAATTATTTACAATTACATTAGCGACAGTCACTTGTTGTAAGCCAGCACTAGGAGCATGCTGTGCTGACGTTTTGTGTTCTTTTAAAGGAATACCAATATAACTCTCTTTGAGAGTAACAAGAGGAGTGCCGTGTGTGCGTCCAATTGCAGCAGAGAGGTCAGGCCTAAACGCAGCAATAGTTAGTATTTCGTTTCAAGAGAAAAAAAATCGAGTTTTGGCAATAAGTCCACACAAGACGACTAAAATGCAGAGGTGGGCCATACCTATAATGTAAAATTGTAGCTGCAATATCATCGCTATTACCATTCCACCAATAAGGGATAGGTAAAACAGTTATACCTACATTTTGATAGCATTAGAAAACGCAGATAAATTGACTTGCAGCGTTTACCGTTTTGTTGGCATTGTTTCAGTTTCTCAAGGTCCCTACGCTCACGTATGATTGTTGGACCGAACTTTGACGGTATATCAATATAGTGCTGCTCTCCTTGATACTCTAAAGCAAGTCGAAGCTCCGGAATAAAAATATCAAGAGAAATCTCGATATCTGACTTTTTACTTATTTCTATACCAGGCACATAGTCTTCCAATACGACATAACTAGATAGAATCTTTTTTACACAATTTAGCAACCACCTATGTTGATAAATTAGTATGATATCGAAAGTGTCAAATGTCAAAAAATTATAATTTAAGCAAGTTTATAAAAAAATAATGTTCCCTGTGAGATTCAGACTCACAACCATCTGTGCTTAAGACAGATGCTCTACTAATTGAGCTAAGCGATATTTGGGGGTTCGAGTATAAAATGCGTATGAGCCCGACCGAAAAAGAGGCCTTCTGTGCCATGGATTAACCCCAAAAAAATCAGCGTTTTCATAAAAACTCACCACTGCTTTCCTCGCTTGTCTGAGCTATTGAACATATCCCAATTCCATTTTTCTTCAGGGTACATTACTTGTAATATTCTTGGAAAACCATGAAGTGCTTTTGGCGTTGCTCCATTGTTGGAAGACGAAGAATTGAGGTGATTCAAATAATCTCTAGAAAAGCGATACCTATGCAATAAAAAACGGTAAGTATTTTTACTTTCGCTTTCATAGCTCATATTAATACCAAGACTGGGGATCCTCTATGTTATGATCCTTCGAAATTTGCTTACATAAGGCCAAGGTATCACCAGAATCAAGACCCCTACAATTTACTTTAACAAGAAAACGTCAAAAAAAAATCCAAAAAAAGTAACATACATTCCAGAAACAAAATGCTTTGGATAACACTTCGCCAAAATATTGATCATAGATCCGTATCTACAGCGAGTATAAATAACTACTAAATAAATAAAACATTATCACGTGCTTTTTTAGTAAAAACCGAGCATAGGGTAAATACTGAGATCGTGATAACTTTAGCCATCCACTAGCATCTTTTATATCCAACTTTTCTGCAAGTTTTTCAATATAATCTGTATCATACTCAGGCACTTCGTCAGATAATCTATCTTCTAGTATGCTCCTTTTATAATACCTATCCAAACTCTTTGGCCATTCTCTTTCAGGGTATATACTTTCAAGTGCATTTAACACCGAGTAATTGTACCTACACGTGCAATGATAAGAAACGATTTTAATACAAATAAAATAAAATGTTGCTGTTCAACAAACGCGGTACGTATGTACTTCAAGCAGTTCAATCATTAATATAAGCATAGGAATGAAGCTACGCGGTAAGTGTCATAAAATTAGAGACACTTGCGTTCTCATGACGGACTGTGAGCCGCAGCAATACAAAAATTGATGGACTTTACATTCTTAGAACAAAAGAGATGTTGGGTGTACCTTGTATTTATTATATTAGCGCTGTCTACTGCTCTAAAGTCCGAAAGAGTAACGCGAAGCCAATCACTAAAAGTTTTTATACCAAGTCTCTCTGCAATGTCCTCAAACTTGGATCTTTGCATTGCTTTATCATCCCATATCTTTGGAGCATGATTCCTATCCATAAGTTACTATTTTCTTGTTGGTTTGGCGCGCAACAGAGAGTCCAAAAGGTAATGCGTCCGCAGACGTACTCGCTACGGAATTTCCATTTTTTCCACTCGAACTTTGGGAATATATGTGGTAATAGCTTGCTGAGGCGCGTATCTCGGCATATAAAAGGGTCGTAAGCCGTTATCATTTCATGCGTAATGTTAAACCAATCGTCCAGCGATTTTACGTTTAGAACCTTCCCAACGCGGTTCAGTGCGTTATATTGGTTTGTTTGAAAATAACTTTCTTTGTGATCTTGTATATCATTCCTTGGTTCGATTAGACAACTACTTAGTGCGTATAAATCATATTTTAGTACCTGTAGGGTTTTGAAATGACAGCTACCGAATATTGTCGTGTACTAACATTCTGTTGGTAGGGATAGCGAGTATGCCTCTGTTGCACCCTTCTACGACTTTTGTCACAATTTACAATTGTCAAACAGCATACATACCCCACACAACGCATTTGTTACATATTATTTAGCGTATAGAATACTTTGTACACTTTTTCGCACGTTTTAACAAGATTGAAGTAATTACGTATTTACTAGCTAGCTATATTACAGACGCTTTCGTTGTGAATGAGGTAACGCATGACGCAAGATGGTGTTAAAGACTTATTCAAGAACGAATAAATTTGGGCAAAATAAACTACAACTTTAATTAGTAACACATACAGTACATCATGTCTAAGAAGAAGGAAGAAATAATAGAAGACGACGACGAGTCTACAAGCGAAGAACAACAGATCGTTACAAAGGTGTCCAAAAAGAAAAAGGCTAAGGAAGAAGTAGTGGATAACGACGAGAGTACTGAAGAAGAAAGCGACGATGAAAGTACCGCTGAAGAAGATAACAAAGAAAGCGCAAAATCAGGCAAAACCAAGCAGAAAGACTCTAGCGGTGGCGAAGATGCAGAGGACGAGTCAAAAAGTCCAGAAGCATCGGAAGACGAAAGTTCTGAAGATAAAGAGAGCGAAGATGACGAAAGTACTGACGATGATGAAGTAGAGGAGGTAGATGTCGAAGATGGCGAAGACGACGAAATTGAAGAAGTTGAACCGTCAATGTCAGCTGTTGACGAAGAACCAAAAAAGAAGACGTCTAAGAGCAAAAAGAGTGATGCTTCGAGAAAGAAAGGCGCTAAAAAAAAGAGTGAAGATAAACTCGAGGTAGATATCGAGAAAGCTAAAACTCTATCACCTCGCAGTGATGGGGACTGGTTTGAAGGCAGTGTACACTTTTCAGGTACATTTTTAGTATAAAATGCTCATTCGCTATTCCTATGCTATGAACGCGTATAAAACGAACTAATGAACGTAGTTCTCGAGGTTAAGAACGTTTCCAAAAAACCTGGTGCATACTACGTCCAATGCTTTTTTGATGATGCAAAAGTACGCAACTACGCCCAATCGCAAGGGTTTTTTTGCTATTTTTAATGCAATCCAAATTTAAATACTCTGTAGAAAAGCGTATACAGCAGTGAAGTTATCAAAAAGAGTGTAGACTTCTCAAAGGAACAAGGCAGGCTATTGTACGTATTTTCTGGAAGTCTACAAAAAAAAACCCCCGTATAAACACAGTATATGTCAGATTGCTTATCGTACCCCTTTAGCAAGCTGAATAGCAAGCCAGAGAAACTTATTGTCAAGTTATACGAGAAAAAACTAATCACAGCACCAGCTATTGGCGCAGCTTCAATAGAAATAGAAGGCGTACGTTTCGCATTTAATTCATTCAATCTGAGAGTATTTTTATTATTTCTTGCTTTATAGCGCTTGTATTTATTTATATGTCATATTAGTTGCTTGATGGGTACCCAAGCGATGCGTGGCACACCCTGTACAAAGGTAAAAAGAAGAAAGAAAAGGGTGAGATCCGTCTGCATGTTATGTACTTGCCTTCTGCAGCTACTACTTCAAGTCGCGAAGTGCGACCTGTAGAATACTTTAAATATCCTTTGCACGAACTTATCAACAAAAATCGTCTCGACTTGTTCAAGGTACGCAGAAAGAGGTGTTACTATTTTTTATAGTATATATGGCTTATACATGTATAGCGTAAGCTCGCTGATGATATGTTGGATATGAAGATAAAGAATAAAGAAGGTACCACGCTCGACTTCTTTTTTTGTAATAATTTAACTTATTTTGTTGGATAATTTTCTTTGATTTGACGTACTCCTGACTGACATATTTTTAAAGGAAACACTGGATTAATATATGCATGCTTGAAGAATGAACCTGAATATGTAAAGGCTATTCTTGCTACAGATGTTTGGGACGTTAAGAACGAAACAAAGACTAAAGCTGTAACTGCGTTACACATTGGTATGTACATAATTTCAAAGTTATAAAAAAACCCCCGCTTATTAATTCTATAGCTGCTTGGAAGTGTGGAAAGGTTGTTTCGTCTATGGTCAAAGCTGGATTTTCTGTTGATGCTGTTGATAAAACACCTGATGAACTCACACCACTACATTACGCTGCAAAAGGAGATAACATCGAAGCCATAAAAGCTCTTGTTAAAGCTGTACGTGACACGTGTTTTATTCTTCTTTCTTTAATTGTAGACTGTTGACATTTGTATTTAGAAAGCAGATATCAATGCTAAAGATGCTAATGGAAATACACCACTTGTTTGGGCGTTGAAAGAAGCTGCCGAAGATGCTGTTAAGGTAAAAATATTTTACATCAGTTTTTGTTTCATCAACAGCCCAAAACAGCTCAAGTCAACGTAATGTTAACCTGGTGTTAGGTTTTCGTTGAACTTGGTGCAGATATCTATGTTAGGAATGAGAGTGATAAAACAGTATGGGAAATATCTCAAGGCAATGAAGTTGAAGGACCAGCAAGGTGAGATTTATACAAAAAAGTATGAGCTTATATAAGATGCTTACTTGTAATTTGTAGGCGTGCGTTTATGCAAGCTATGGATATCCATGATCAAAGAGAATTTAATATCCGCAAGAAACTTCCAGTCAAGACTGTTATCAAAGCAGAAGGCTTAAAACAGTACGCAGCTTTGTTTTTTGTTTTTGTGTTGTTTCCAAAAACACTCTGGAACTATTTCTTATTTATACTTTGTCAGAAACTGGAGAGAATGTCCTCAATATGCAGTCACGGTTGAGAAGAAGACAAAGTGCTCTATGTTTGTACACTACCCAACGACTGATCGCAAACTTGAATGGTACTTGATTTATTTACTTTTTTTCCAAATGTAGTATTTTACTCGCTTTGTTTTCTTTTCATAATGTCGTCTTATACGCTCTTCAGGCAACGTCGTTGTGGTATTTTCATAGTAAAGAGTGAGGAAGGTGAACATAACGAACCAACATTCCAACGTAATGGAGCTGGATTAGCTTCTCAGACACCTTATGATGGAGGTTAGATTTTTATTTGATTATTTCAAATGAAGCTCACTGTTTGTTACAGAACTTGATCCTGATGATGTCTACTCTATTATTCCATACTCAAAATCTTCTGATATTTCAGGAGACTTTAATATTATTATATATACGGAAAAAGGAAAGCCTATACCTGAATACGAGCCTTTGGTGCCTTGGAAATATGTTACAAATGCAGAGGTATTAATTCCATTCTTTGGTTTATGTTTTTAATGTTTACTCGTTGTTCAGAGCAAGTGGTCAAAGCGTAGAGGCACAGCTGGTGGTTGTCAGAACCATAAAACATGGACATCAAATCCTCATTTCGAGGTGACGCTACCAAAGGATCCACAGTGCAAATTTTGCGTCATGTTGTCGCAGGTCAGTTTTATTTTTATTTTTACGCTTCATTCATTTTGTTGACGCCTTCTAAAAATAGACTTCTGGTGATGTCATGTCTACAGCTGATTTCCAAATTGTCCCATACTCCATCAATATTGGATTCTATTTATACGATAGAGGAGTAGCTAAATTATTAACGGCACCAGAAGCGTTCCTTGGCTCTCGTGACAGTACGTTTACAAAAACTTTTTTTCCCTATTTTTTTGTTGTACTAAGTTGTGTTTGTAAAGCTTTCACTCATTTGAGCCTTGATACGAGCAAGAGAAATCATATTGTTGTTGTTCCATGTGCTTTCAACCCTGGTGATGAGTCAAAGTTTACTGTAACTGTCTTTTGTGATGGCGAGACATCAATCTCGATGAGAAAGAAAAAGTAAATTAAAACCAGTAAAAAAAAAGAAAACACGTGGCTTACAAATCCAATAAATTTATTTAATTTCACCACTACATTGTTTGTTAACACATCCTAAAAAAGATAAATAAATAGCTCTTTCGTGGGTTCAGTATTTTTGTTTCGCGAACTCACACATCACAAAAAGGGCGACATAGAATTTTTAGACAAGTTTTGAAGCATAAAAAATTGAGTTTTTTTTTTGGGTTTTCACCGGGATCTTTTGGGAGGACGAATATTACCAACTCTTCAATGAAATTACTTGACAAGAGTTTGAAGCTCTTAAATAACGTTAAATAGTATTTGCAAAGTCATGGTGACGTTATACTTTACATTGTTCAGTGAATATGTTTAAACGTGTGGATTTCGTGACTTTTTGTATCCACACTTTTTCACTCATCGATACACCTCTGCAATGTTACTCCAAGTTTTTAACTTACTTTGGCAATACTTTACCAATGTTTCAGAGGTCATATTCCGTATGTACACATATTACTTTGCGTCGTCAGCCAAACAAGTGCGACACATTAAACCTCCTAAAAAACGAAAGCGAAAAAAAAGTAAAAAGCCGAAGAAACTTTACAACATGTCATCTGAGGAACCTGCGATTAATATTCTGAAGCGATTTGCGCATACCAAGATCAATAGGGAAATAGTAGAGGCTCACAGAGCGAGTGATGAGTACGACTACTTCGCTTTTTTCGCAAAATGCTAAAAATAACTCGTAATATAGAAACATAGTCGAATATCTACCTCCAGAAGTACTTCGATGTATTTATGATATTGCCAGAGAAGATGCGGACTTGGAAAAGAAGTTCCCATTACTGAATTATGAGTTTGCCGTTGCTTCAAGGTTTGACACGTGTTTGCAAAAGCATGGACTTTTCAAAAGAAAAAAGAGTTACTATGAGCAGCTGATATCTCTTAACAAGCTGCCTTGCTTAGATACTTGCGAATTTGTTCATGGCAAACGCCATGGAGTATTCACATCAACATACCTACGTACAAACGTATTACGCACACGTGTCAAATATAAAGAAGGAGTAAGGGCCGATGGAATGTATGAGGAGTATGATGACACAGCGGGGTTAGTTAAAACTTATGGTTTTAAAAATGGGAAAAAACATGGCAAACATTTTCTGATAGACTTTGAAGCTTTAGTTTTTTCAGAGTATGAAGATGGTCTTTTACATGGTAAATACGAAGAAAAAGATGAATACCATACAGTAGTATTATCAGGGTATTACGAAAAGGACAAAAAAGTTGGAACATGGAAAAATTCTCATTCAAAAATTGCTTATGATTACGATGGCCATGTACTCTTCATCCGTTCTTTAGATAATCTACAGTTTATCGCCTTTGAACCACCATTTCCTGCTAGCGCTTTCTCCCAATATGATATCCCTGAACCGACAATACCATGCACAATTCCAAAATCTTGGAAAGGAAAAATGCATCTAAAAGATAATGATATAACAAGATACATTGATTGTAGAAACCATTTAAGGGTTATAGATATAGCCAATAATGAACGGCTTAATAATCATAGCATTTCTTTAAGTATTGTGTCTCCACTTGGTCGTAATCTTGAACGTCATGGTAAGACACTAGGCTATTCAGGATCATGGAAACTAAGTGATTGTATTAAATACGAAAGTGGAAAGTTGGTTGGTTTATCTCTAGACTTAGCGAAAGATATGGTCATTGACGACAGCGCTTCTTTAATATCTACTGAAGAGTATTGTAACGGAATGCTTACTGGGTTGAAAGAAGTGTTTAGTGAACAGACAGGGGCTAAGACACTGAGTGAAATGTACAAAGATGGTATGTATCATGGGCTAAGAGAGGAGTTTAGTGAACGAACTAAGCAAAAAACATTAAGGGAAACTTACAAACATGGACAATTGGATGGTTTACGAGAATTGTTTGATGAACAGACTGGATTGAGGACATTGAGTGCAATGTACAAAGGTGATGTGTGCCATGGGATAAGGGAAACATGGGACCCTAAAACAAGGCTTCTGCTATCAAAGAAAACGTACAACCACGGTGTCTTAGAGGGTTTGCAAGAGGTTTTTAGTAAGAAGACTGGTTTGATTATATCACGTGAGGTGATTACAGAGGTGAATGGAGAAACGAGTGCAATAAAAATACGTTGGTATAAAGACACAAGGCAGATGTCTGAGCGTGGTTATTACTCGAATGGAAAGAAAGATGGTATCTTTGAAAGGTGGAATAGTAACGGTGTTAAACTTGAAAGTGGGATTTATTCTAAAGGTGAATGGGTTGGAGAACATGTTGCATGAGAAAGGGTTCCTGTAAATAAAAAGTACTTTGTTTTGTTTTGTTTAATAAGGCTAAATAGCGTTCAATTACTTTTCTGGGTTTTTTCTTCTCTTTCCATACAATTTTTGTTGAAACTGGGAAAAAAAACGTGGTGCCAATTGTCAAAGTAACACGTGATATAATTTAAGTGATCCGTTTAGCACTAAACGCTGCTACAATAAAAACTTGCTTTGGTTTACAACACGAAAAATAGCCGAAATCTACATGTTTCGGATACTACGAGCCAATCAGGTAAACTTTAGTGGGATTTAATAGTCAACTAGTTTCTGAGATCTTTACTCGATTACTTATAATTTAAAATGAGTGAGGAGTTAAAAACAAGTGCACCTAACGAGGAGGAAAGGTACTAAGACCGAAAAACCGCATTGTACGCAAATTTTAGGTTGATTGTTATTATTAGTGGCTTTAATATCTTGGATTTGCCTCTGGAAGTTCAATATTTGATCCATTCGGCGGATAGACTCGCTTTCAGGCATTGGCCGCTGTTATGTTACCAAGCAGCTGTTACGTCTCGTTTTGACTCAAACCTTGATAAACACGGCTTGTACAAGCTTCGTACGCCTAATGGGGTACAATGGTGTACTTACGCACATGGTAAGAAACATGGAATATGTAAAACATGGCAAAAGAACGGTACAATCGCTCTTGAATGTAATTACGTTGATGACAAGAAACACGGACCAGTTACACACTATTACCCGAATGGACAGATTGCTGAGCACTATAACTGTGTCCACGGGCTGAGAGAAGGTAAATACCAGCATTGGTATGCGTCTGGAGAGCTGTTAAAACAAGGGACTTATGTCAATGGCTTAAGGGAAGGTGTTGTTGAGTCTTGGTACGTGGATGGGTCTAGATGCGATCACTGTGTATATAAAGGAGATAGGCCAGTTGGAGAATTTAGAGCTTGGTATCCTAATGGTCAACAGTCTGATAGTAGGATGTATACAACGGTTGGTGACAGGGAAAAAGGGTCTGTGAAGATGTGGAGAAGTAATGGTGCAGTAGATTTTGAAGGATGTTCAACCACATATCTTCTAGATATTTGAGATAAAGCAGAGCTGCATATTTTGTAGGTAGTTCAACCATCAAGTGATGCTAAGGTGTTTCACTTCTTGTTCCTGTCTATAGCCCATTATCTCGTATATGTTATTATGTAATATTAGTGAAACGTGAAATACAATAAAAGCGAGCAGAAGCTCAGTTAGAAGAACAACTTTGATGGAAAAAAAAACCAGTCAAAATTTGTGTCAATAAAATAGTCGCAATGTCCAAAGTTGTATCCACAATGGTCGATCGAATATGTCCACTTTGAAAGAAAACAATGCAAGGCCTTACCAACCAACTTTTTTGAAAATATCCATCTCGTTCCCACTTTTTGAGTCTAGCATCTACTGCAATTCCGTTCAATCTACATTGTTTAGGCGAAATAAAGAACCTAAAAAGCACCTCTGCAATTCCTAACACAGGAGCACAAAAAACTTGACGTTCAAAAAATTCAAAAACCCAAAAAAATAACCGTTTTTTTTTATGCGAAAAAACACTGCGCAGCAAACACAGATTTTAGTAAAATTATACATCATGTATCTCTACTATCCTTTGATACTGTGTTGATTATCTAAAAGATAATAAAATGATGTATAAGTGTCAAAAGAATTCAACAACAACTATCAGAGTTTCTGAGTTTACTGACATCTATCATCGTTGGGTAGGCATAAAATTTATTCTCAACATACACGCTAGTTGTACCATTATCTATTTCTTACATTTTCGAAAAGTACCCCAAGTTTCTCCTAAATAGGTATCGTTTAGAAAATCAACAAAAAAAAAAAGCAAAACAAAAAAAAAAGCACAAAAAAAAAAACTTTCGGATCTCATCAATTTCATAAGCTTAAGCTTTTTTTTTCCTTTACAAGTACATAACGGATCAATGGTATTTTCTAACGCTAGTTCTTGTTTAATCACCTTCTAAAATAGGAAATAAAAGTCAGGAAGCAGTCATTGAACTAGAATTCCAGAAATTTTTTGAATCAGAAATTGTATGGAATCCAAAGTTTTTATTCTCCGTTTTATACTTCTACAATTACATACCACATAAAAAGAAGGTAAACTCGGTAGTTTTAGCCGTAAAAAAAATACGACATTTCCATAAAGTCAAGGATTTTAAACATCCAAAAAAACATCAAAAAAATCCACACAAAACAACATTAACAACAACAATGATCAATAATCGAACATACAATGATGACCACCCTCTATACGTCGTTGACTTGGAGGACGTACGGAAGAAGCAAAAGCAGTGGAAAGGTAAACATTGACAGGAATTTCATACACTTACAAAACAACGCTATTTCGCCTAGTTATAGCGTAAAGAACTGTTTTTACTTGAGTTTATCAACGTTGACACGTATTTTTTAGAAAACCTTCCAAACATCACTGCGCATTACGGTATGTTGTTATATAACCTCTCTAGAGTGTATTCTAACTGTTTATAGCCGTAAAATGTAATCCTGATCGACGTATTTGCCAAGAATTGGCACAACTTGATTGCGGATTTGACTGCGCAAGTCAAGCTGAAATAGAGCTCGTACGTTACGATTATATTCTTGTTGAATGCTTTATGATCGATCGATTAACATTTTTGTTCTTATCAGATTTTGTCACTTGGTGTGGATCCAAGCAGAATAGTATACGCACACCCATGCAAACCTTACTCTCATTTAAAGAAAGCACAAGGTATTTAATATTTTAAACTTACAACTTTTTGTTTTCTTGTTTTTTTGGAAAATGGTTCCTTCTTCTCTTTCCGAAATGCAAAGAGCACTACAGGTTCTTTTTAAGGACTTTTACATTAGAAATCAGTCATTCAATAGAAATTTTTAAAATCAGGAATTCATCAGTCCTTTTATGCTAACGGTTCTTGAACTGCTTTTTTTTATTTTTCGGAAGAATGATTTTTTTTCTTACATATTTCTTACAGAGTGTGGGGTTGACTTACTTGTGTTTGACTCAAAATACGAGCTAGAGAAGATAAAAGCAATACACCCAGAAGCAAAATTGATATTGAGAATTGCAGTAGATAACTCTTATTCTTTGCATCCTCTATCCAATAAATTCGGAGCTCGTTTTAGAGGTACGCACTTTGCGCTTGTTCCTCAAATAATGTTAACTCTTTATCAACTAGATGTACCTGATCTCCTATCACATGCATCTTCTCTCGGCTTGAACGTTATCGGAGTATCTTTTCACGTGGGTAGTAAAGTAACAGACCCAAAAGCATTTACAATGGCACTTCATAAAGTTAGAAAAGTATTTGACATGGCTGAGGTACGTTGTCTATCACACCTCTGTACAGATCTATTGCTTACGCCTCTCTCAGGAATATGGGTTCGAAGAATTTTCTCTACTAGACATTGGAGGGGCTTTCCAGGCAACTGGGAAGGAGAAGCAACAACTCTACCAGAGGTAATACCAGATTTTGAGTAATGAAAACTTATCTCGATGTTAGATCGCTACTGGTTTGAAAAAAATTATCCCAGAGGTCTTTCCAGAAGCGTACTCTAAAGTGCGTGTTATCGCAGAACCAGGTCGTTACATGGTCAGTTCATGTGCGTCTGTAATCGCCACAGTCATCGGAAAAAGAGAGGTACATGAAATACTCGTATTTTTGTTTATACTAAAGTCCTTCTGTAGGAGACCAATAAGAGTGGTGAACATACTGTAATGTACTACTTAAATGAAGGTCTATACGGTTGCTTTAATAATATCATATTTGATAGCAAGACACCAAAACCTGAATTGGTTGTTAAACCAAAAGGTAACAATTCAAATCTAAACCAGAAAATCTTACCAAAATCTTTAGACAGCAAACAATTCAAAAGCACTTTTTACGGTCCTACATGCGATTCGATAGACAAGATTTTAGAAAATGTACCGTTCCAAGTATTGGAACCAGGTGATCAATTACGTTTTCCAAACATGGGTGCTTGTACGTCAATATTTTGTTTGGAATTTGAATGAACTTTTTTGAACTTATTTTTTTTTCTTTCAGATACTCGATGCTGTGCTTCTGAGTTTAACGGATTTGGACGTGCAAAGGTTGTATACAAAAATGAAGTACCACAAATAGAAATACCTATTGTACAACATGACGATGATATTGGTAGTTTTAAACTACAGAAATTAAGAAGTATTCTTTCTTCACCAAAAATAAAACGTGATGTATGAATAACTTTCTCAAAAAAAAAAAAAAAAGAGAAAAATCACTCTCCCTTGTACATACTCATTTTTTCGCGCACTGTAAATAAACTTGTAATATCAAAGCATAAAATACTTATCGTAAATAGCATTAAGTCATTGTTTTTTGGCACAAAAAGTTGTATCAGTATCTCTTGAAGGAAGGTATAAAACGCATGAGTAGGTATTTGATTGATTGTTTATTTGGTGTTACAAAAAGAGTGTTGTTTCTAAAATGCTGTCTTGTCAGTCTTCTCAAGAACCACGATTGAGAGTCCAAATATTCCAAATATTTGTATTTCCGTTAGGTGCTCTTACTCTACATCCATTGCAACAAGCAGTCTTCGCCATACAGAAACATCTTCGAGCAGGATTACCTTGGAATGTAATAGTAGGAATATCCTGTGTGTAGACAATATTAGAACATGCTGGATCTTTAGCAGCAGCTGCTGCACAGTCATTGCCGAAATGACGGTTGTGCCAAGGTGTAGCACGGCCTCTTATGAGTACTTCTTTCTTACACTGTTTCCACGTGGTTCCAGGGCAAGTATGATGTCTTTTACCTCCACCAAGGTTTGCATAGGTGACGTGTCCATCGCAGTATCGTTTAGCATTCCTCAAGACAAGTCTAGGTGGATTGTACGGAGCTGTATTCTTTGGTTCCAAGTCGCAGTTTCTACAGTCGTTCGTCATTGGCCATTTAGGTACACGTGTTGTGTTTTTGTTAAGATTCACAGAATCACAAGAGATGCATTGTGTTCCGTGTCTCCATGGGATATCTTGATGTAGTGGAGGAGTTACGTAGTTAGGGAATAGCCGTCCTGCTCCTTTGACGTAACATGTCATTGGGTATGCTGGATCACCTGGCGCCACTACTTCTTCTAATCCAAAAGTCTCGGATGGTATACGTCCTCGTACAGTGACACACATTTGAACGTTTCTTAGATTTTCACCAACGTTAACGACATTATCTATACATAGTTGAGGAATGAGATTTGCTTGACCGTTGTATTGGTTTGCTAGTAGTTGTCTTGGCATAACAACAAATGCATTACATCCGCGTCTTTGTCCGCACTGCTTTTCACAGATGTCTACATTGTTATATATTCTATGGCATTCTAAAAATCATAAGGAGAAGGAACAAGAGTAGTAAAAAAACAGTTTTTAAGAAAGTACAACTTTGATAATTTTCTGACGATTGTCGTTCTTGATGACACTAAAAGTTACGTACCATACACGTTACGGGCACCTGGGATGTAACAATGATCAATACGTCTAAAAAGATACAGTCAGAACCCGCGAACGTTTCAAAAATGAAAAACAGAATTTGGTTTTAGTGTACGCACGTGAAACCTCCAGCAGGGTTTGGTAGTCCGTAAATATTAGCCACATTTCTGTTGATAAGGCTAACATCTATACAATCTCTGTATCCTCTCCATAGCCATTGAATAACGTAGTCTCCGAGAGGAGCTCCACTTGGCATTTTAAGTCTGACCATATCAGCATCGGCAGGTCTGTGAGCATGATGTTCGAACTTGAAGACACCAAGAACAAAGTTGAGTTTGTTGTTTGTGTATTCGCAGTAATTTTTGACTTCTAGAGCGTTCTTGTATCCGAATAGTTTAGC
The DNA here is from genome assembly GCA_038496445.1 of Trichosphaerium sp. ATCC 40318. Taxonomy (NCBI): domain Eukaryota; phylum Discosea; class Flabellinia; family Trichosidae; genus Trichosphaerium; species Trichosphaerium sp. ATCC 40318. The sequence goes on along the minus strand of JALMLS010000590.1, from coordinate 143,368 downwards.
GTCATCTCTCCAATCGCCAAAAGCTTCTGGTCTTGGTATAAAATTAGGTGAGTTACGTCCAATCTCTCCACTGTAGAACTGAGAATGTGGGTTGAAGCTAGCATCACGTGCTCTGAAACGTCTATGATATACAGGCAGATTCTGGCAACGAGCATTAGGCGCTTCTCTGAAGTAAGTCTCTAGTAAAGCGAATGTAACTGATTTGAGTCTTGGCTCATCAGCTGCTTTGACTATGACGTAGTACGAAGGCTGAGTGTGGCCTGTTGCCCATTCAATCTCGAATTGTTGGGTTCTACTGACTTGGACGTGAGGAGAAGCTGCTCTTCTTGGTGGACAAGGTGTTTCGGTACTGGCAATGTTTTGGCTTCTAGAGAAACTTGTAGACCAATTGTGAGCTTGTATAGATGGGAAGGAAACCAAGGCGATGAGAAATAGAGCCAAGATTAATGTAGTTGTCTTTCCTGTTGAGCGTATTGTCAAGCCAAGGATAGCAAGAGCCATAAAGACAAATGAGGCGCTTGATTTTGTTGCAGGTGATGTTGCAGCAGCTCTAGCGGCAATGACTGTTCTTCCAGGATTAGCAGGAGGAAGAGTATTGCGAAGACATTTACACAAGCGCAAGCTAGCCAAAGAAGTCAGTAAAACAATGTAGAAAGAGAAAGTTTTAAGACATACCCGATTCTGGCATCACCACTTCTTGACTCGCACGTGACTGCTCCTCTATTACGTCCTTGAGCTGCACATCTCGTATCATCGTAGTAGCATAGGCCGTCAGTACCCATTGTAACACCTTTATTGCTGCATCCGCTAACAAAAGGAAGTTGGCAAGGAAAGCTTTGTGGAATGATGAGGCTCTGAATTCGGGCTGGGCTATTAACACGCTCCATATGAACACGGTCACATTGAAGGTTCTCCTCAGCACACCTATCAGTACAAGATTGACCTCTCTAAGAAGAAAAGTAAGCCACAACAACTACAGCAAAAAAAAGTCTAAATATCAAAAAACCCGTTTTACCTTTGTTTGGAACCACGTTTGGCGTGGTTTAGCTTTTGCTGATTCAGTGAGTCTAAGTGGACCAGCGTTTGCATTTGGCCAAAAGAAAGCGCCTGTATTAGCATCGCCTTGCTTGATTAAACAATGAAACGTCACTCTTCCTGTTCCCTTTGGTGGAGCCTTCCACTTCCATGTCGATGTCAGAGGTTTGAGTTGGGCGGTGTTATGCATCAAACTCTGTCGGCAAGCATGAGAGTTTGGGAAAGGTAACTGGAAGTATGCTATAGAAAAAGTAAGCGATGTAGACAATACACAACACGAGAACTAAAAAGTAAGAAAGAACACGTGAAAAAAAAAGTTGTACAAAAACTTACGGTTCTCTTCTTGTGGTAGAATCCATTCACCAACTCTTTGGCCAGCATTATTCTGAGCGTAGATGAGTATACCGCGATACTTAAAGTCGTAGTGGTTGACACGGATACTGATATCCATAACAGTGTCAGGGACATATTGGTTAAGCTTAGCATTTTCTGGACCAGCCCATGTTGTATAGCGGTTGCTACGGGTGACTTGAAGTGCCCATGACATGCGAGGTTCTGGGGTCTTTCTACAAGTTAGTCTATCTAGTGCTCCATTGTTTCTGACTCTGAAACTGGCACGTGGACATCCCCAGTCAGAAGAAGCAGCATCGCAGTTAGGTACAGACGCTGTTGGTCTTGAAGCACCGTTTACTAGCGCAAACAAGTACAGTGAGACCACGAAAAGGGTAGCTCGCATTTTCTAAAAAGAGATTAAAAAACAAAAAAACGGAATGATACCATAAAAAACGGTGTTGGTTCACAACATGTGACTTTATGTTCGACCAAAAAAACAAAGCGCAAAGATCGAGTATCTTCGATGCGTTGCTACTACGTACTTGATTCTTTTGTTGTTGCCACTGATACTTATGTTGTGAAAACTGAGCAGAATACATGTCGCGAATTTTCAAACTAGCGTTGAGTGATTCATTACTGCGCTAGTTGGTTCGGAGAGCGGGTAATCTATTGTTTTATTGTACAAAGAATTTTATATCCTGGAACTGTTTCGAGTATTCTGTAGTACTTAGAGTCGCTTTCTTATTCTGCACTACTTTTTAAAGTACGCGAGCTAGTACTATCGCAAGTCCAAGTGGTAAGTTTAACGAAATCAGTAAGAAAGATCCAGTAAATAAAAAATACAGAACTTGTGTACCACGTGCGGAAAAAAAAAACCTCCGTATTGTACCACTAAACACTAACATTCCTGTACTTACTTGCGTGCCTACACATAAACTTACATGGGATGGGTTTGACGCGATCGCTAGCTCCACTGCTAGTGAACCTCGCAGTATATGGTGGCCTGCATATTGTAAATTGTAAAGGACTTACCAAACGAAAACCTGTTAGAAGATTGTACACATAAGAGCTCACATTCTTACAAAAATTAGCAACTAGCCGTATCCATGTTTCTACGCTATAGTATTCTTGCTTTACTACTATCAAACAGAAACAAATACCTCCATACAAAATAGTGCTACATTTGAAGATAAAGGAAAAAAAATAAGTTACTGAGAAAGTTCTATATTTCACTGGTGTGCCTTTTCAACCGTTAATAAAGTTTATTGGTGTAATCTGTCTTCGAATAAAAGACACTAGCGTAAAAGGTTCGCGGTTTTATTTTTGCCAAGCGTACAAAACTGGATATGTTTCGGCTGTTTAGTTCGAAAAGCTTTCCCCTTGTAGAAGTAATATTGAGGCACTTTTGGTTCATTTTAAGAAAAAACTGCTACGACACTTGTTGTCAGATTAGGTGGCGAGTAACTATAAAGGCATTTGAATGTTAAATTTACGGTGTAGCTGGTGGCTAAGACCAAATTATTTTGAGCGGTAGATTGGCAAAAAGCACGTGTTGACAAAGTCATCAAAATTTCGTCATTATTTTCTCGCATCGAAGTAACACTGAGGCTATGTACTAACTTCGAACTATTAATTGTGTTGAGAATAAAATGGAGTCGACAAGCGCATTCTTCGATGAAATTCCTGTTGAGGTTATTATTCTTATTCTACAGTTCGTTTCTACGTTAACTATGCAGTCAGTGGTACATACTTCAAAATTATTACAAGCAGTCGCAATACAACACGTGGGATACACCAACAAAAGAGAGATTGTAATCACGTCAAAAAGAAAGCTTAAAAAACTATTCAAAACGATGCCACATCTCATCAAAACAAACACAATAACTATTAAGTTCTGGATCAAAGAGAAACATTTGAAGTACATTCAAGGAGTGCATACCATCAATCTAGAGCATTGCAGCGGTGTTAAAAACGGTTTAAAGGCTTTAGCTGGTGTTCATACTATTAACCTTTCCTATTCAAGAGTAAATGATGATGGCGTTAAAGCACTAGCTGGTGTTCATACAATTAATCTCTTCAGAACTGATGTAACTGATGATGGGATTAAAGCATTGTCTGGTGTTCATACAATTGATTTAAGCCTCTGTTTTTGATCACAGATGATGGTATTAAAGCCTTAGTTGGTGTGCATACGATTAAGCTACATGGGACAAAAGTTAATGATGGTGTTAAGGCACTTGCAGGTGTTCATACAATTAATTTGGCTTGTTGCAATTGTTTAACAGATACAAGTTTAATGGCTTTAGCTGGCGTTCATACTATTAACCTTTTCTACACCAGCGTTACAGCTAATAGCGTTAAGGCACTAGTAGGTGTTCGCACAATTAATCTCTGCGAGACAAAAGTGACAGATGATGGTGTTAAAGCACTGGCCGGTGTTCATACAATTGATTTAAGCTTCTGTGATTTGATCACAGATGATGGCATTAAATCCTTGGCTGGTGCACACACAGTTAATCTTTGTTGTACTGATGTCACAGATGACGGAATTAAGGAATTGGCTGGTGTTCACACAATTAATCTAAGCGAGACAAAAGTGACAGATGATGGTGTTAAAGCACTAGCTGGAGTTTATGCAATTGATCTATCATACACTAATGTCACAGATGATGGAGTTACAGCTTTGTTTGGCGCCAGCATAGTAGATCTGAGCAATACGTGTATAACAGATAAAGGTGTAAAGACATTGGCTGGTGGTGTTTATGCAATTAATCTCAGTAGTACTCAAGTGACAGATGAAGGTGTTAAAGCACTTGCTGGAGTCCATCTTATAGGTCTTGCAAGAACCAAAATAACAGATGATTGCCTTAAAGTATTAGCTGGAGTATACGGGATTGATTTGGCTTACACAGGTGTAACAGATAAAGGAGTTAAACATCTTGTTGGTGTCAAAAAAATTTACCTTGTAGAAACTAGGACTACACGGAAAATATATAAAGTTCTTCGTCCATACCTTGAAGAAACAAATAAAGAATTTTGCCTAATGTAACTAAATCAAACATGTAAGTTTATTAATGTCTGCTGTACATAAGGTTCTTAAGCGGTGAACCATCACTAAGAACCTGAACTGTAAACTTGAGAAAGTGTCATTAGTCACTTGTTGAAATTCATTGATAATGAGTATGCAAGTGAGGTGATGCTTTGAGATAGTAGGAGGTTCAATGACAGGAATGTCAGAGACATTGTGAAGAGTGGTTTGACAAGCCGGAGAAGGTCACACAAGATGGTCAATTGTACGAGCATGTTTTCTGTGCTAGTGGAACTAATGGAGAACGGATGCTAGTGGCATTGATAGAGTACCATCACAACAATTGCAGAAAGATACCCCTATCGTTCCGGTACGGCAATATACCCATTTTATTCCTTGGCGTTGTTTTCAGTGAAATGTGGCTTTTTTTTCTTTGCTAGTAAGCAAATAACTTTAATCCCTGTCCTTTACGATTCAGTTGCAGTCTGAGTCGTTAACACTATCCAATCAAAATAAGCAAACAACAACAAACACCTTTCCCTCCTAAAAATTTCACCTGGTCGCAAAGAGCTCAAATTAACCTGCAAAAACATGGACAAACAAAACCAAAGCAAAATCAACGTTTCGACGGTACGAAAAAGAAAGTTCTTCAAGTCTTCAACTTAAATTATTGTAGACGAGGCTCTAGCGCGTAAATTACAAGCGCAAGAGTACTCTAAGCCAGTTGTTTCTCAATATACAGCTTGTAAGTTAAACTATCAGTTCACAACGGTTCTAACTCGCTTTAGGGCATACGTGCAGCACCGCACAGGAGACTGAAGACTTGAAACTAGCTCTCGCGTTGCAGCAGGTAATCTTGCGTTTGTGATTACCCTATACTGACAATTGCTTAGCAAGAACGCTTGGTTCCCACTGAACAGCCTGTCGCACGCGGAACGCCATATTTTCAGAAAGTCTCTTTGTACTCTACAAACACTCCGCCTGCTTCCCCTCAAAAGCGTCCACCGCGTTCTAGTCATGGTGACTTTGTTGTTTACGGTACAACTCATTGAGTTTAACCGCGTTTTTGTTAATCAGCTTGTATTAGGCCAAAGTCCTTCAAGAAAGAACTCTAGGCGAGGTAGAGGCGGTAGGTTTTCATCTGGAGAGTACAAGAAGGATTCAAGGAAGAAGAAGCCTTCATCTGTTTCTCCTAAAATCCGTGGTAACGCGAGAGGTGTTCAAACAAAGGATAAAGGTAATGGTTTTTTTTTTTTTTTTTTGAAAATGTCAAAGATTTTAATTTGATTTTGAAGCTCACTTCCTTTGTTAGCTTGGGAGACATCCAACGGCCTAGACAATGCGAGCCAAATTCTCCTTATTAAAATCCATAATAACGGCACCATTGATGACATTGGTGGTCAAATAAGTCAAGGCAAAGACGTACGCTTTAAAGGAATACTTTTTTTTTTTCTTTTTTACTCTTTTTTTTAATTTTTACCTGAAGGCTTGTGTGTTCCATGCCAAGACGCCTGAGGGTGAATACTGTGCAGTTAAGGTATTCAAAACTACAAAAATTGAGTTTAAGAACCGTGCACAATACCTTGAGAATGATCACAGATACAAACATGTTCATAATTTTGGAAAGCAGCATCCAAGAAAGATTGTCAAGTTATGGGCGGAAAAAGAGTTTAGAAACCTTTCTCGTCTATCTAAAGCTAAAGTGCGTTGTCCTCGACCTATCTTAGTCAGGGAACACATAGTAGGTACGCCACAATACTTCCAAGTTTTGAAGAAAGAAAAAAATATTGCGGAAAATACACTAACCCTCCCTTTGTAGTTATGACTCTTATTGGTAATAATGGTTCTCCTGCCCCAAGGTTACGTGATGTTAATCTTGATACGGATAAACACGCTGCTTTATACGCTCAATGTGTTGGCCTTATGCATAAGATGTACCACCAGAGTCGGTACGACTGCAACGTTATACAAACTGTTTTTTTTTTGTGACTAACTTTGTGATATAGTCTTGTTCATTGTGATTTATCAGCTTATAATATCCTTTATAATGCTGGCGAGCTATATATCATAGACGTATCACAAGCGGTTGAAATAAGACATCCACGTGCTCTAGATTTTTTGAAACGTGATTGTAACACAATCACCATCTTCTTCAAAAAACATGGTATCTTGACAATGCCTGTTCGAAAGCTTTTCTCATTTGTAACGGATGAATCTATTTCTGCTCAGAATTTCCACCCAAAGATTCAGGAGATCAGATGTGATCTAGAGACTTGGTCTAAGGAGCGTGTTGATAAAGAAGAGCAAGATGATATTGTATTTATGTCTGAGAGTCATGTTGTAACTAGTCGTATCAAGAATGTTAAAGCTGATATGATAATAAATAATATGTAATCATTTATTCAAATTGTCTCAGTCATTGATGGATCGGTTTTGTTGACAAACATACCAACAGAGCCCATGAGTTATAACACTGTACATTAGCTTATAATTCCTGAAGTTTAAATGCAACGAACAGTGAGTTTTGATGGAAGTAGCAAAGGTTGAGGTTTGTAATTATATTTTGTTTATTGATCTAAAGTAATATCTACACTTACAATTTCTACAGTCGAGTTAACTAAGCAGTCTGTAAATCGTTCATAACTATCATGCTCGCTGTCATAACCCGAACTAAAGTTGACCGACTTGCATATTGTGCGAAGAGGAAAATTGTACTGAACGGAATAAGGAACGCGGAAAAGTGCTTTGACAATATCTGCTGGGAAATGTAGGTAGGTCTCAAACATGTCTTCGTCACCCCGCTTAGAGAACAGCAGCCTAAAGGCAGTTAGCTACTAGAAACATAATACACGCCATACCAGAGTAACCCTCCACCATATTGCTTAGTGCGTGTAACTTGCTTCAAAGGGTTAAAGGTTACGACCTCAGTTTTTCCTTTCGGACTCTCAACAGTGCAAGGCATTTTGGTAGATGACCTATAGCCGTCAGTTGTGTAAATAAATGTAACTTACTGGAAATCGAAACCAAGCGCCATTAGCTTCGGATCGGAAACTTGATAGTTGACAATATCTCCCCACAAAGATGTCCACCAATACGAATTTGCAGCTGACATCTTCCACAGATATCCCGCGAATGCACAAGGAAGAGATCCTTCAATATCAGCAGCCAAGTCATAGTGAGATCCCATACCTAAACTGGGTTAAAAAAAGCAGCAACAATTACCAACAACTTACAAGCAAGAATCCATAAATCAGCTGAAGAGCTGATATACTTTCCACGTGAGCTCCCACATTTGTAATCTTCCCACATGCGCTCAACAACGCTTAAGGGAAGGGATACTGGTTGTTTAGAATCTACTAAATACTTGACTAGAACGGCGGTAGTGTAGAGTGAAACTAGTTGATTCAAAGCAGGCTCGTAACACGCTGAGTGCTCCTTTGAAACACTTAATAAACGCTCAATCGAGTGAATATTGTTTGCTTTAGCGATTGCTTTACACGTTAGCTGATTGTTGAGGTCGTGTTCCGACAACTAAAAAAGCGTTACAACTAATAAGCAACAAAAAAAACACAACTTAATTTCTCAACGCACAAGTTGTAGTTTTTTCAATACACCCAATACAATATCAACATCTTGCCTTGCACATCTTATTAAACATCTTTTATCTAATTTCTCGCTTGACAAGATATTCAGGCACTCAATGGCTGACTTAACAGTTTCGCCTTTAATGAGGTGATAGCAGATCACGCTGTCAGCCGCATTACTTGAAGCGATACTTCTTAAAGCTTCTTTGAAAGCGCTAATGGAATAAATAAGTACCACTGTTGAGACGAATAGTAGTACCTGGACTTCGAAGCTAGGCGTACTTTAGAGGTTCGTACTTTAACAACGGGTTTCGAAGCGCCTGTCTCGAAGACGTAGATGACGAGATCGCAAAACTCAGTTACATCTCTCAAACATGGTAGAACTCTTTCTGGAGCGTCAAAAGCAGTGAGAGATCTAAATTCCAGGTTAACTCATCAATCAAATCTGAACGATTGATCCACGTGCGATAGTGATGTAAGTGCATCGATCCCACAAACATCAACAGCTAGTAATTTTTTGCCTGTTTTCATACTAAATCTTTTTGCTACGAGCTGTAACGGCAAGCGTTTGGTACACTTTGAAGTAGACTTAAATGTTCTAATTAAGTCGGATTACGGAATGTACAGTACCATTACAGATTTCATCAGTTGTCATTTACGTACAAGTACGCCAATACTTTAATACAGTGGGTGAGCGGCAAATATTACATGAAAAAAGTCTCTAGCAGCTCAAGAAGCAAGTAGAAATTTGAAATTTGTTTTTTGCGTTATTTTTGCTCGTGTCACTCAAGTTTACTGCTCAAGCACAGTTTATAATATCATTCTACAAACGTAAATATTGATGACAGGTAAAATTGTGACTCTTAAAAACACACCTAAAAACAAGATGTAGAACTTACCATAAATCTACCCTACGAGGTGTTAATAATTGTTTTTTCACACTTGGACGTTGATGTACTCTGCCCTTGTAGTCTAGTAAACGTACGGACCATATTTCTTACTTTAGACGTTAACGAATACCGTTGTTCACTTTCAGTTTAGAAAAAGTGGTACTCTGTCACCCAAGAACCTGATTTTATGTATGCGAGGATTCTAACAATGCGTCTGGTAACAAGAGACAGTTATAGTGCCAGTAACCTCCCTAAAGTTCCACATTTCTTAACGTACATCTCAGCAACGAGCTATGATGATGAGATGATCCTTCCAACGGTATGCATATTCTCTTTCAAAATATTTTAGTTCACGTGCACCACGTGGTTGGTATTTTTTGGGCTTACTCCAGAATTGAATCTAATTTTTGCATGAAGACTATCTATCTTTGTTTGGATACTGTTCACGACAATGAAACTAATTTTGTTTGAAGAATATCAGGCTTTGGTTGAGAGACGCTGATAAGTACAAGATTGCTGTTGTTAATCCGAAACGATCTCCAAACTATAACTCAAGGCTTTATACTTCTGTTGCAGTTGTAGACTGGCCTCTTTATTCTCAGGGTCATAGACAAATGTGGAATGCATGTCTAATTCTAGACGAAGCTAGTGTTAACAATAGACGATTGGGAGATGGTATTATTCCAAATGATGGTAGTGGTAAAAATAGACCTGAGTATACCTTTAAGCTATCTCTTCATCTTGGACAACTGAGACAGCTTTTACAAAAAGGAGGACAAGTGGAAAACCTAGATATACTTTTTTGGTACCTAGCTGAGCGAGTGTATGAACGTGTTGTAGCAAACATGCGTGGTTTATTTGAAGAGATTGAAATCATTTGGCAGCCATTTAAAAAGGCAAAACCAAAACACAAGCTTTTTTTTGGTTTATTAAGAAGTACGTGTGAGGTGTATCGATTTTTTGGATTGATGGCTATAGATAATAAGCAAGAAAAAACACAGATTGATACAATCGCATGGATGAAGAAAACCGAGCAAGAAACAGAAATAGGTAACCAAACTTACGAAAACAATCTTAGTTCAACCAAAAAACTAAACTTAAACTTATGCTTCTTTCCAAGGGTTCCCTTACAAGATATTTATTCCATGGGATTACGAAGATAATAACAATATATGTAACTTTGACTTTTATTCGAAAAGGGTAGTTCCGATTGATATTGAAGATCCTACGCCAAGTTTCTTTTTTGATGGAGGATGTATTTTTGATCAAACAGGTGATGGACAACTAGCAGAAGGTTTGAGATCAGTTTATCATTGTTATCGTTTATAACGTCCTCCAGTTCTTGGATTGATAATGTCACATCCATCAAGCTTTTATCCGCCACCTGAAGACGAAGCGTCTTTTGTCTCAGCAACAATGAGTACGATAAGATTTCTTACTTTTTGTTTATTGCAATTTTTCTTTTGATAACTTTTGATGTTAGTTTGTTGCCCAAGTAATGTGGTGAGTAAATTATCGAAGCTAGCCTCTAGATTGAAGCTTAAGGTATGTTTAGTTATTTCCTTCATATTAGAATAACATGAATAGACACTTGTATGTTCAAACCCAAGAGACCTGAAAAAGTTCTCATACGCAGCTTTTAAGCAAGTAGGTACAACAATACTTTATTGCAGTCTTTGTCTGATGAATTTAGATGTTGTAATACATACACATAGTGTATTTTTCTTTGTAGCATTTGCAGAAATACATCGAGCATATTGGTATAGAGTAGTATTCATTGAGGTGAATTGTTTCAAAACCAAAAAGAAAGGCAACTTAACAATCTTTAGGATCCTCAAATTACATTTAATAGTGATAATTTTGGTATGTGACTAGTTACCAAACCTACTTACACGCTCGCAGCGCATTTTGGTCAATTGAATGCACGCTATAGATGGATGATAAAGGCCAATAAAATACAAACATTGGAGGAATTTTACAATGTTCTTCAAGTTGTAGGCGCCAGAACAACATATAAACGTCATATCACACGTGTAGTACCAGAAGAATGCAGAGTGCCATGGTGAGATTAAAATCAAAATTCTAAGGGTTAAACATGGAAACTTTAGGCTTCGTTCACCTTCGCCTCTAAAGTGTTGGCATATTTTACATTCATTTGATCATTACCATTTGTATGTGCTCTTACGTTTTTCTTTTTATTATCTAACACGTGAATTAAAGGTCCTTGGCATCAAAGATGCTTTTTAGCAAAAGATGCTGGCCGTGCAAAGCAGAAAAATCGTAGCAAACAGAAAGCTATAAACAAGACTTTAACGGTAATTCTGACACACCATTTTCTACTCAACCTTAATAATCTTGATTTGGAAACGGCTAACATGCGGAACAATATATATACAAACTGAAATTAAAGATATAGTGCAAGTCCTTTCATAGTTGGTTACAAACCATTCAAACTGAAACAAACAGAATGTGTTGCGAATTATTTTCCTTCATGTTTGTCTTTCATAAATAGCGACCCACAATGATTCTATCATTACCTTGTCTACTGTTTACGTTACATGATTGACAACTTAACAGGTTTAGCTAAAAGCCCCATGAAATAAGTTAGTTTAAAACGTTCACCGACTCAGCCAAATTGAATCAGCAATTTGTGTTCAACTCGACAAACAATACGAAAGTGAAATCTTGAAAAAAAAATACAGAAAGACGGAAACCTCTTTGTACAAGTACTGTAGAAGAACTTGTTGTATCTAACCAAGCCCTTCATTATAGGTTACACCGGAGCTCACAGCGGGGAGGACCTATTCAAAGCAAACCTACTTATGCGTTCGAAAGAAATAGTGATAGGTCGTTTAATGACGTTTTTTTTTTTCCTTCGAAGAGTTTACGATATCCTATCGTTTATGTAAACACACAAAATGCCAAACGTAGTATGGTGGATGTGATGGATTTTAACGCTACGATTTAGAGCTCGGTTTACATTTCAGAGAAGACGGAATATTCCCGAGGACAGCAAAAAAAAACCGCTCGGCGTACCTTCCTTTTTTAGAAACTGTTCCGTCTTCGTGACTTGGCATCACTTGATCATTATCTCAAAACTATAACTCTAATGGCCACTATTCATTACCTTTTCCTATCTGCTCCATGCCGTATTGCTCACATTGGTGCTCTTGCCACTGGCACTGATGTAACTCTCAAGGTACTCATCGTCAAACAGAAACAACTTGGTCGCTAATAAAGTGTCTATCAGCCCGTAGATTTGCTCAACGGCGAGCACAAACAAGAAGCTTACTTAAAAATAAACCCTAAGCACCAAGTACCATCTGTAACTGAAGGAGATGTGGTAGTACGCGACTCAAGCGCTATTCTCAGGTGACATACAAGAACACATTTTCTCCGCAAATACAAAAAATAATTTAGCCACTTACACCAAAATAGGTATTTTAGTATTCAGAATCCTTCACCTGTTTACCCTATAAACAACGCAGTAGCACTTGCTCCAGTACGTTTTACAAACTTTTATGAAATAAATAGAAACGCAATATCACGTTTTTTTGTGAACTGCCAACTAATTCGGTTATTTTTTTCTGTAGATTGACTCAGCGTACCAATCTATTCGTAGTGATATCTTTAACACTTGCAACAAGTTCGCTGTTGAGAATTGCTTTGTTTCAAAGGTGTACAAGCAAAGGGAGACATGCCCTAAAAAGCTGAAAGAGATCACCGATAAACTACAAGCCGAGGTATTTTTAACAACTGTGTTTTTTGTCCTTGCTTATTCTTTTGATCAGTTAGCATTCTATGAGAAGAACTACTTCAAGAACTCACGTTTCTTGGTTGGATACTCTGTATCTATGGCTGATTATGCATTATGTGTTTCTCTGGCTCAAGCTATTGGTACTGGATACAAGGAAGCACTTCCTAAAAAGATTGCCTCTTTGTATAAAAAAGTTAAGAAAGACCATGTGTACAAAGAAGCACACAAAGCTTTCTTTGAGTTTACCAGCACTATGGAGTAATACACAATACAACGGTGTACCTAACAAATAAATCAATTTCAACAGCAGCAAGTCCGCTTCAAACCTGTACATTTCTTCAAAGTTGTGTTTTAACCGAGGTACCGAAATAGTTTGACTTTTTGTGGGGTATTTTATTAAATTTAAAGTAGTCTAAGTCTGGTGCCAATTGCCGCGAATTACAGTTTATTATTTCGTTTTTACGTACACTATACCTTAACAATCAATGACGGGTACAAGATTATGAGCTGTCGTGTAAAACTGACTAAAAATAAGACGTAGAACATAATATTACCGTAAGGCTGCCCTATGAGGTGTTAATAATTGTTTTTTCACACTTGGACGTTGATGTACTCTGCCCTTGTAGTCTAGTAAACGTACGGCCCATAGCTCTCGCTTTAGACGTTAACGAATACCGTTGTTCACTTTCAGTTTAGAAAAAGTGGTACTCTGTCACCCAAGAACCTGATTTTACGTATGCGAGGATTCTAACAATGCGTCTGGTAGCAGAAGACGATGATACTACTAGCAACCTCCTTCAAGTTCCACATTTCTTAACGTACATCTCAGCAAAGTTTCCTGACTCTGTGGTCTTACCAGGGGTAAGCACTAAAATTGATAACAGATTTTTTGTTCACGTGTCCATCACGTGATTTGGTGGTTGGATACTGTTCAACAATGAAACTAATTTTGTTTGAAGAATATCAGGCTTTGTTTGAGAGACGCTGATAAGTACAAGATTGCTGTTGTTAATCCGAAAGGATCTCCAAACTATAACTCAAGGCTTTATACTTCTATTGCAGTTGTAGACTGGCCTCTTTATTCTCAGGGTCATAGACAAATGTGGCATGCGCGTGTACTTCCAAATGAAGGTAGTTTTAAAAACAGACTTGAGTATATCTTTAAGCTATCTCTTCATCTTGGACAACTGAGACAGCTTTTACAAAAAGGAGGACAAGTAGAAAATCTAGATGTACTATTTTGGTACTTGGCTGAACGAATGTATGAACGTGTTGTAGCAAACATGCGTGGTTTATTTGAAGAGATTGAAATCATGTGGCAGCCAATTCAAAAGGTAATCATTGCGAAAAAAAGTTTTTTTTGGTTTATTAAGAAGTACTTTGAGGTGTATCGATTTTTTGGATTGATGGCTGTAGATATTAAACAAGAACAAAGGCAGCTTGATACAATCGCATGGATGAAGCAAACTGAGCGAGAAACTGAAATAGGTAAGCAAACTTTTGAAAACTAGAAAACATATTGTTTTGGAACCAAAAAACCGAACTTATGCTTCTTTCCAAGGGTTCCCTTACAAGATATTTATTCCATGGGATTACGAAGATAATAACAATATATGCAACTTTGACTTTTATTCGAAAAGGGTAGTTCCGATTGATATTGAAGATCCTACGCCAAGTTTCTTTTTTGATGGAGGATGTATTTTTGATCAAACAGGTGATGGACAACTAGCAGAAGGTTTGAGATCAGTTTATCATTGTTATCGTTTATAACGTCCTCCAGTTCTTGGATTGATAATGTCACATCCATCAAGCTTTTATCCGCCACCTGAAGACGAAGCGTCTTTTGTCTCAGCAACAATGAGTACGATAAGATTTCTTACTTTTTTGTTTACTGCAATTTATCTTTTGATAACTTTTGATGTTAGTTTGTTGCCCAAGTAATGTGGTCAGTAAATTATCAAAACTAGCCTCTAGATTGAAGCTTAAAGTATGTTTAGTTATTTCCTTCATATTAGAATAACATGAATAGACACTTGTATGTTCAAACCCAAGAGACCTGAAAAAGTTCTCATACAAAGTTGTTAAACAAGCAGGTACAACAATACTACTTTTCTTACAATCTTTGTCTGATGAATTTAGATGTTGTAATATATACACATGAAGTAGTTTTCGTTATAGCACCTGTACATTTACATCGAGCATATTGGTATAGAGCAGTATTCATAGAGGTAAGAAAGTCTGAGTTGTTTCAAACCAATAAAAAAGTCAACTTAACAATCGTTAGGATCCTCAAATTACATTTAATAGTGATAATTTTGGTACGTGACTAGTTACCAAGCCTACTTACTTAACTACTTACACGCTTACAGCGCATTTTGGTCGATTGAATGCACGCTATAGATGGATGATAAAGGCGAATAAAATACAAACATTGGAGGAATTTTACAATGTTCTTCAAGTTGTAGGCGCCAGAACAACATATAAACGCCATATCACACGTGTAGTACCAGAAGAATATAGAGTACCTTGGTAAGATATTAATACTAAAATTCTAAAGTTTAACACGTGGAAACTTAGGGTCTTTTCGGCTAAACCTAAAAATGCTTGGCATACTTTACATTCATTTGATCATTACCATTTGTATGCGCTCTTACGTTTTTCTTTTTTTATCTAACACGCGAATTAAAGGTCCTTGGCATCAAAGATGCTTTTCAAAAATAGATGCTGGCCCTTCAAAGCATCTGAATGAAGAAGGACGATAACTAAACCAAACAACCTAAACCTTAGTACTTCCAAAGATTTTTTAGTCACAATGTCAAGTTCTTTTTCGTGTTAAATATGTATGTACATTTTTATTATTATTTACAAGTAGTCTCCAATATTGACAGGGAGAGGTTCGATTTGAGTTTGATAGTAATTCTGAAGAGCATCAAAAGTCCTGGTATCTCTATCGGTTATAAAATTGATTGCTACTCCTTTTCTGCCGAAACGTCCACAACGTCCTACACGATGGATGTAGCTTGAGAAGTCTTGAGATAAGTCATAGTTGATTACTAGCTTGACCGATTGAACATCGATACCACGAGCTAGTACATTTGTAGAAAGAAGAATACGTGTGTTACCTTCTCTGAAGTGCTAAAAAAAAAGAGTCAGCACGTGCTGTTCTACAAAAAAGAAAAAAACCTAGAAACGTACGTTAATGACTTCTTTGCGTTCAGCTTGAGGCATATCACCGTGAACGCATGATACTGGGTAGTCTTGGGCGTTGAGTTCGTCGTGAAGACGTTGTACTTCTCTTCGTGAGTTGCAGAAGATCATGACTTGAGCAACAGAGATAGTATGGTACAAATCAATGAGTGTTTCGAATTTATACTCACGACGTCCGCAGCTGACGTAGAATTGGCGGATACCCTCGAGAGTTACTTCAGCTGTCTTGACTAGGATCTTTACAGGCTTTTGCATGAAATTTTCAGTAATATCAAGCATAGCAGGTGGCATCGTCGCAGAGAAAAGGCCGACTTGAACGTCAGATGGTAAATGCGGGAAAAGAGCCTTAATTTGGTCTGCGAAGCCCAAATCAAGCATTTCATCGGCTTCATCCAAGCACAAAGTTCTTACATGGCGAGTACGCAAGTATCCCTATCAAAATAAAAAGTAAGAAAAAATTGTACAGCAAATGGAGAAAAAAAACCGAAAGCCACGATTTTTTCTAAAAACACTTTTTTTTCAGTCTTACCTCATGGACCATGTGATTAACTCTACCAGGAGTTCCCACTACGATATGGATCTTATCATTGCGTAGTTTTTCTTTCAATTGGCGAACGCTGGTACCTCCGATGAGGAGTTCGACCTTAATTGCGGTGTACTTGGCTAGATTTTCGCAAACCATAAGAATTTGATCAGCCAGGTCGCGAGTCGGAGCTAATATAATTGCTTGAACGTGTGGTTTCGTTTCATCGATTTGATTGAGGATACCAAGGAGAAAAGTAGCGGTTTTACCGGTACCTGATTGCGCTTGAGCGATAACATCCCTTCCTAAGCGAAAAGTAAGATAGCGATACTTTTTTTTCACAAAATGCAAAAAAACTCACCGGCGCTAAAAGGTACGATTGCTACTTCTTGAATCTTGCTAGGGCGCTCGTATCCGTATCCGTATACACCTCTAAAGCGTGTGAGCACTAAAATATTACTCTAGAGCTTCTCCGTACCTTAGAATTTGCTTATCTAGCTTCATATCATCGAATTGCTTGTATTCGGTGAGCGTTTCGCTTACAGTCATTTCATCTTCGCCAGGCTTAGCAGGAGTTTGTTGTTGTTGAGTTTCTGCAGCTCCATTAGCGGCAGTTTGGTTTTCTTGTTGTTGTTGTTGAGTGTTCATGTTGAGTTGATTTTTAAATAATGTGTTTAAGTTCGCGAAGTAAAAATACCTTCGGTGGGTCTTCTTTTCTGATATTTTTCCAGACTTGAAAGTATATTTAGTTATTGTTAAGTATACACATTCGGTATCACTAAAAACACAATTTCCACAGTGAGTAGTGCGCGTGTCATTCAAAAAAAAAATTGAGAATAAATGAGGATTTTTGAAACCCAACTCGCAAAGAATTTGAATATTTGCTTCAGTGAAATACTAACTCTCGAATATTGCGTAAATTAGTGTTATTTGCTATTCTTGGTGGTAAGTAAGTATATTTACGGCCTGGTTAGTACAATACAATGATCGCAAGCGATAAAAGACCAGTGTGGTGAATTCCAGTTATAAAACGCGCAAAACGGTCTAAACTAAGCACAAAGGATTCGCTTCTAATTGAAATACTTTTTTGCGCTACTTGTTGAGGTTTTTAGGTGTTTTTACGCTCTCCTCGTATTGTTTGGTATCAGGAGACGTTAATTAGGCGCACATATTCGCTTTGGTGTTTTTAAGCAAAAGGGGACCCCTTGGAGCGTTTGATTATACACTACTCTAGAAACCTCTGGTAATAGGCGAACATACGCTTAGGAAGTCAGATTTTATGTATACCAGCTATACGCTAAACGCCCATATCTAATTGTTGAACAGTGCTAATTTAATTTAACGTTACTCTGCTTTTCAAAAGGTACCTACGATTAGTAGCAATCACGTGACTTTCTCTTACATCACACTGTACTCCATAAGGGCAAATCTATGGGCTAGATTGGATACAAATAGGATACCTGTGCTCACAAGCCATGTCAACACAAGATTTTTTCGCTAACATTAAATAGACATAGTACTTATCAAAAATATAGCTAATTATACAACTCAAAACGTACACTTGAGAAATAACATTGATAGCTTCCAGTGAGCAGTATTTTTTGATCACTTGCAAGTCAAACCCTGGTTTTACTGTTCTGTAACAAAAGTAATAAATAAACCGACGTGTTTGTGTTGGCTGGTAGCACAGGTTAACCTTCAGTGCCTGATAAAAGCCATTATTATTGGTTGATTGCTTCTTCACACATTATTTTTTATTTTAGATAGCAAATCATAGCCCGACGTAGCTTAAGTTACACGACAATTTTGTATGCTTTCAACATTGCCCAAAACATACTGTAACAAGAAAAAAACACGTGTACAGCTACGCCAAATTCTTGAGAAAACACGAACTTCTCACTAGAAGATTGAACTACCACTTTCCAATCCAAGAACATCGAACAGTACTATCATCATCCCACGAAGTATCTTCCTCCCAGCAGAGCATCTGTATACAATGTTCTCCTTGTTGTAATCTAAGGTGTTTGTTTTTAAAGCTTGGTACTGTTCTAATTGTTGAGTTATCATCCATGATAAGTACAAAACAAATATCCATATCTCTAATCCATCTATCGCACTTAATCAAGTTTTTAAGTACCCATAGTCTAGACTTGTGCAACCATTCAATTTCTTTCCATTTTTCAGTAAAATAATTATCCAGTATGCATTCCCCACAAACTAACAATTCTTCTCCATTATCAATGACACTAAATCTGGCTTTCTCTGGACCTACACTTTGTCAGAAATTTTTTTTCGTTTTTCTTTAAGTAGGCATTTATTTACCAGTGTACTCATCAGTCGGAGGGGAATCATACGGATCATAGCGAGTACTCATACTATGCCCAAGTACTGGATCTAGCCGCCTGTAATCGAATTTCAGCCAATCTAAGCTCTTTGGGTCGTAACTGCCTTTATCAACTGCTGGCTTAGCCTTCTTTTCACATTTCTGGCAATAAAGCTTTGCCAATATAGATTCCACGCTCGTGTACGTGTTAATTGTACTCTCTGCAAAACACGTGTCTGTCAATATGTGCTTTAGAAGATTCTTAGGGTTTTTGTCACAGTAATTTTGTACGACTCTTCCTGTCCCGTTTCTTGTCGATTCCACAACAGCTTCAACGATTCTAGAGTAAAAAAAAGTCTTATTTAACTGTATTGTACAGTAAACGCACTCTTTCGGTGCCTCAAGCAATTCTAGTGCGTAGGCGTTACATAAGACGAGCATTTCTACCTCTGGTATTGATTTTTTGATGAAACTCCATTGTTTAGAGCATTGACCCATTAACGTGATAGACGGTAGCGTAAGGTATCTGCACATAAAGTGGCGGGCGAAATCTTTATCGAAAAGCAATTGAGCGACATAGTTCAATTTTGGACATGTATTTACATCCTTTGGTGGGTTTCTCTTTGCTTGTGGCTTCTTTTCGATTGTTTTTGTCGTTATCTCTTCCTTTTCCGTTTCCTCTTCGCGGGGCTGTACGGGCTTCACTTGTCTTGAGACATGCTTTGTTGTTGCCATGTTTTATCTTTGTAATTGCACGTGCTTTTGGCAAAAGTCAAAAGAAGTTTTACGCGTTCTCAGCCTTTACATCTGTTTCAGAAAAAATTGACTAACGGTTTTGTTTAAGTACAACCTAGATGGACAGCTTTGTGTATAAGTCACAAAACCTTGTGCGAAATAATGTTCCAATTTTCGAATTTTTTTTGACGGACAATACTGTATTTCGCTAATTACGGAATACCTGAAACTCCAACCAAGCTCCTACAAATGACTCTCCGACAACCAAAGCTCCAACAACTGGTGCTCCTACAAACGACATTCCTACAACTAATAGTCCAACGACTGAAGCTCCATCATCTGCTCCTACCACAGCACCATCTATGACAATGACACCGACAGCTGTCGTCCCGTCAACTGTAAACCTAACAACTACGCCAACATTATCACAAGCGATTTCTGGATCGTATTTATCCACGTATCATTTAACTTTGTTGTAGTCGCTACAGGCACATTACATCATATATCATACATAAAGGTATCACCTATTCAAAATTTTAGATAAATTTTCAACAAAAAAATGAGACACAACTTTTTTGAGTACATTACAATTTATTCACAAAAAAAAGTGTCACGTGTACATGGCACTATAGGTGGGGCTTGAGTTCTTTTACTCATTTTCAAAAACCGGCAATAGCGTTGGTTATTGTGCATTGATAGTATCGTTGTATAAAATAATGGCGTTACAAATTTTGTTGCGATCAAGAGGATTAGTCACTGAGAATTCATCTTTTAAAATAGCTATAATCTCGCCTCTTGCCCATCCATTAAGTTCCTTTAGTGAGTCAATACCACCTTCTTCGAATCCCTATTTCGTAGATTAGTTAGCACAATAAAAACAACAAACACCATAAAAGGTTTTGACTAAATTCAAAAAACAACTTGCCTCTAGAAGTGCAGCACACCAGTTTTGCTTAGGTCTTTTAACTTTCTTCCAAATCCAGTCTATCTCTTCCTTTAGCGTTTGAGGAACAACAGCCATTTGGATAGGAACAGGTGGTTCAGATGGTCTATAAAAGCAATAAGAAATTAAGGAAAAAAAGAAAGCTCAAACTTTACCTTCGTTTAGTAACTTTTTTAGCCGGAGGTCCTTGAACAAATTGTTCAGGTTCGGGTGCTGGTATATTAAGTGGTAATGGGTGAGTGCGTTGACTCATTCTAGGAGATGGTGGTTGTGTTGGGGGACGTTCGGTCTACAGAAGAGTCAGAAGAGAATCGGTAAATAGAAAACAAGTCTTACCAGCGGAGCGACTTTTGTGTTCATTTGCGATGGCTCAGAGTTTGACCTTATCATCTTTGGTGGTAATGCAGGCCTCTCAATAATATCTAGAGACCTTTCTTTATTCAAAGGCGTTTTTGGTGGTGTATCTTTTGGCGTAGTAGAAAACTGACTAGCAGGAAGAGAACCTTGACTGAACTCAGCTATAAAAAAAAAAATTAATACAAAAGTTCAATCAAAAACACGTTTTTTCTTTCCAAAAATAAAACGTTTCCACGTGTTTGTTTGTATACACGTACCCAATACTGTATCATGTTCATATCTCATTTCGTCACCAAGAAGGTCTGTCCAATTGAAAAGATTTGGTATTGTTTCTCTCTTTCCTTCATCGTTTTCTTGAGCAATATCATTTTCGAAATCAGTGACATCATCATGATACAATGCACCACTTGCTAGTCTTCTCTCTATAATCTCTAAATCTGCTTCATCTATACCTTCTACCTCAGAGTAAAACCATTGTTCTTGTAGCTGACCAACGACATTTTGAATCTCTTTCATTAGATGAGCGTAGTGTTTTCCTTTCACTTCAAAAGGAAGGATTGCAAGGAAACTATCAGACCATATCATCTGCGCATGAGCAGATGTTGTAGAGCTGTGTACATTTAGTTGCATTCCTCTTCCAGTCATTGGCGCAGATACTTGGAAGACATCTTCTCGCTTCTCTAGGAGCCTAGCAATAGCACCTCTAATGCTTTCATCTTCAGAACCAGGGCTTATACTTTCCTTGTATTGCCACAAATGGAAGATTAGAGCATTCAGTACATCTAGAACAGGCTCTACACCTTCTCTTGTATCTTCGCGCATCTTGAGACTCTCAATGTTGCTTTGAATCTCTTTAACACGTTCTTTTGTCATGTGTTCTTGTAAGAAGTTCTCTGGGAGTTGAAGATAAAATTGGTTTTGTTGTGTAAGCTTATCGAGGATATGCTGTGTGAGCGATCCTATTTGATGTAGAGGTAGTTCCATTACTACTGTCTTGAACCAAGAATTTGGTGGGAAGTAAGGATTAAGGTTATTAAGCAATTGCCTCTTTCTAACAAACTCAAAGACCTAACAGGTATTTAGCAATCGGTTGTTTTGTCTTCAAAGTTTAATTTGGCGTACTGTTCGTGTTTGGAATCTTCGTTGTCTTAGGAGGTATCTAGATACTGTAGTAGAGCTCAGCATGCTTCCCATGATCAAACAAAGACCGTTCAATATATTCTCAATATCCTCTTCAGTAAGACTGTAAAGCTTCCTTCTAACGTCTTCAGGTAATTGAGAGCAAAATTGTGGAGGTAATTGTGCAAGAAGACCAGTTGCTTCTTGATTTGAGGTTTCTATTGTGTTTGCTGGAATACGGAACTGGAACTCGTGCCTGAAGGCGTATATTTGAAGAGGTTGCAATGGTGACAGGTATTGGATTACCTCAATTTCAAAGCCGTAGTTTATGACAGTGTCATGGTTGACATAGTCAGTTTTTAGTTTTTGAATAAATAAGTTGAGGTTGTTTCTCTTGTACGTCATGTCATTATAACGGTCTGCAATGAGCTCAACATTGATCGCTGTAGGTTTCTTTGCGTGTCCAACCAGCATTGTGTTGAACGTCTCATCTCGTTCACGATCCTATGGAGCACGATGAGCGTGAATATGATGTAGATTAAAAAAAAAGACAGAAAAGACTAACCTTAATGACGTCCTGAATTAGAGCGACTGTTGAGTTTTGTAATGTCACTAGAGTCTGTATCATCTGGTATATTAGATCGTGTTTGTCTTCAGCATATGAAAGGACATGATGGAATGGTGTATCTTCTGTAAGTAGAGGAATTCGGTTTGAGTTTGTTGTATAAGCAAAAAATATAAAGTCATTGGCACATGCATCCCAATGTTTCCTAACAGCTCAGTAAGATATTGATGAACAGCAACTAAGGTTATTAGTGGTTATCGTACTTTATAAAACCGAATTGCTTATTGACCATGTACGCTAGTTTATCACGCCTAGGACCACTCTTTTTCACTTTTTTCATTGCTTGTTTTATTGTAATCCTCTTTGCTTCTTCCTTGGTTATTAGGTATGCAAATGTCTCGTTTACCCACATGTAGAATTTAACAAAGTGTGGTAATAGATGCAAGTGTTGTAGAAGGTGTATCTGCGATATAAATCTCTTGCAAAGTAATGTTGACGGACTTGAACGTTGTTGTTCCATCAATGCGAATTCAATTGATGTCAAGTTGTTTCGAGAATGAGTAAGTTTCCTGTAATTCTCAAGATCTTGTAGTACAACTGCATCTAATAATTTTTTAGTTAAATAAAGGCCACCCATTATAAGAGCATGTTGTGCGAAAAAACACGTGATAAACGCTCAAAAAAAGAAAAAATACGAATTAAGCTTAGTTTTTTTTGGGTACCTTGTTTGTTCACGTTTGATGTTGCAGTAGCCTTCTGGGTCATGTAGTCCTTAGTTACTCTCTTGAATAGATCGTGCCACAAGTCTTCATATTTCTCAAACTGCCAGTAGTCTGTGAGATAATTGTAGTCTTGTAAGAACCCACAGTTTGTTTCTGTTCGTAGAAGGGTACTTAATTGCTTGCTTAGTTCTTTCAAAAATGTATTGATCATTCCAGCACATTGGAAGTGGCTGACTTCCAACTTGCGCGTCAAAAACTCAAAAGATTCAGTCGTCCTGGCATACAGATACGACCTCAGTTTTTCAGCATCATCCATGCCTTCATGAGGCGCAATACAATCTCGAGAAATTATATTCAAGTTCAGGAGTACTTCGTGGTACTCTGGGTTAAGGATTACAGCCATGCACATAGCACCAAAGTTAAGAAAGTAAACCAAATGAAGTGCTGTCGTAGAACCATGAAGAACAGAAGTGACATCAGTCGTCCTAAAAGATAGTCAATCGCGCCACAAAAAGGATGTGTTCGAAAAAAAAAAACCTAAAACAGAAAATATCTCCAGTACCTATACGGCATGTTACCGCCTTGTGTAACTACGGTTGCCATACCATAAGATAAACAACCTTCCGATAGCGGCTCTATGACTTGGTTTCCAATAAGGTAGCAATCAGCAAGTCTATGAGGCTCGAATAATGTAGCGTAAAGATGATTTGAATCCCTAGGCAATCCAACAACAATAGAAGCCATATTTACTAAGCTTGCCCTAAAAGAGTCTAATCAACAACAAATTTCGCAGTTATGGAGATAGGTACCTTATATCTTTGTCAGTGTCTGAAATATTGCTCGCAAAAAACAAAGATGTTAATCTATCCGTTCTAAGAAAACAAATGAGCAAATAGGTACTGAGCAGTTTTTTCTTTTTTTTTTTACCAAAAAAAAAAATAACAACATAGGCGTACGCGTCTTTGCCTATTGTTTTATAAAATGATAGGCTTGTAGAATCATATACGTAATCTAGTAGGGGCCTTTCATTCTTATTGATATCAAGTAGTTTAATGAGTTGGCTAATAGTAGTGGCATCAATAGATTCGTCATCTTTTGATGGAGAAGTAATGAAATAATATACAAACAGTGCAGTCTTCAAAGAGCCTACAAAAGAAACCAGTTAAATTATGACAACAAAAAGAACAAGGTTGTGGACTGTGTACCTGCCAAAGGAGAACCACTTGCAACCCAATCTTGACATTTCGCAATAGCACGTGCTGGAGTTGTAACTAAACCTTTAATAATCTTGGCAATGTTTGCATCAAATGCAAAGCCGCCACGATTTGTTGAAAACATTCGTTGGAGTGCAGTCAACCAAGGCTACCATGTAGTTAGATTGAGCTAACCACAAGAGCCTAAGGGAGTATGTTCTAGTACGCACTTTAATCCAAGGATCAAACAAGTCCAAATTGCTTGCTCTACCAAGAACATGTGTTCGTGCGTTTGTACGCTCAATGATATCGAACAAATGAAGTTGTCTGTTGTAGTCTTCCATCATGATATTATTGATAACTGCAGCCATACCTTGGGCGCCAACGTAGGAATTTAGTTGATCCCAAAACGAGGCGGACTCGCCATGCTATTTATACAAGTCAGTATTTAATTGTTCAAGCTGAATAAAAGATAACTACCTTTTCAGTCATCACAGCAGCCAGCGTCTCTACAATCGTCGTAGCAAGAGCGTCAAGTTCTAGGATATGTGAGCATGATTGTAGGATAACCAGTACGGTAAGTGTTACCAATTTTGCTAAACACAAGTTCACCACCCACGTCAAAGTCAGTAATAGTGCCATGCCTAAAGCTTTTATTAGCGTCCTCATAATTTATCCAATTTGACAACATACGTTCTTGAAACACCCTTATTCACTCTAGACCACCAATCACTACTATTCTTTTCCCATCTGGAGAGCAGAGCAGCAATGGACAGCTTTGTCTTTCTCATCTCTTCAACATAAAAGTCATATCTAGGATCATTCAGGTTAGTTATTGAACTATTCTATTCTTTGTTTGCGTTAATCGTACACGAGATTGGCTAAGTTCTGCCTATATGCAGGTTTGAGTTTATGGAAGCTAAAATCTTCTAGAGGGTCCTCAACATAGGCCTTTATGAGCTCTACACCAATATGTTGACGTGTCATGTTGTGTAGTTTTGGATCAAGAAGCAGCTTGAACAGCCACTGCTTACGCATAACATAAGGAAATACGTCATTAGTAAGCTTTATAACATGATGTGTATTGTTAAGGAGCCTCAAAGAAAGTAGAACAACCTAAGGCTAGACGTCAGTTGTTGTACGATGCAAGCAACCTTTACAAACCTCTTTTTGTGCTTCTGGGTTTGGTGGGTCGTCAACACCTTGCACAGACTAAAAAGCACGTTACATTACTAATACTAGATTATACCATACCTTTGGCCAGAATAACTTTGCTGCAAAGTAATTCAATGACACATTTTCAATGAAACGTCTTTTACTTTGATCCAATAGTTTTGTTTTGAGTGTCTCACTTAGCATTCCAACAAGCGTGAATATAATACCAGGTGGGCTCTCCATCTTATCTCCATCCTTTTCCCAAACAATACGGTAGGCATCAGGATCTGTCCAGGCAGCAGAAATCACCGAATACGCCTTGCACAGAGTAAGTATTTTAATAAAGGAAGAACAGAGCAAT
The DNA here is from genome assembly GCA_038496445.1 of Trichosphaerium sp. ATCC 40318. Lineage (NCBI taxonomy): Eukaryota > Discosea > Flabellinia > Trichosidae > Trichosphaerium > Trichosphaerium sp. ATCC 40318. Next base: position 117,538 of record JALMLS010000590.1, on the reverse strand, counting down.
CGCAAAGCAAAAACGTACAGTGTACATGTTGACGTTCAAGTCAATGATACAGAGGTAGTACAGTATCATATAGTCATAAGTATGTACATGGCACTTCGATACAAGTTTATCAATATCTGCTGGTAGCCTGTTATGAACTGCAATGAACATACGGAGCCAGTTAGTGACATTGTAGTTTGTCTCGCTGTCGCTCATAGAATCTCGTGCTTTAGAAAAGGCTTAGTATGATGTTTTGAGGTTAAACCATACCTGATGTTACACGCCATTTCCTAAATGCTTTGGAAAGAGGTGCCCACATTTGATCAATAAGTTCTTGGTAGAAGAACCCTTTAAAGTCATCTTTTCTGGCAATCTCGCTGAGTGCTTGAAACAATGGTGGTGCGTTATCCTTTTCTGTTAACTCATAGAACTCCACCACAGGCTCCATACACTTTACATAACTCACTAAATCCCGTACTTTAAAGTGTAAAGCCACGTGAAGAGCTGGGACACTCTCGCTGCTTGTATTAAGAGAAAACCACCTTTAATTGATGTAAGTTACTGTGATGTGAGCTCGATAGCGCGTACCGTTTGATGACATTCTCTTGTACAGGACGAGGCTGTTGGAACGCTATTTCATAGTGAATTAAATCTTTCATATAAGGTCCAATGAGACGCTGTGGATGTTCTTCTATTATAGAGATAACAGTGCGAAGCGTCTAATCGTTATTAATGTTGTAGTCTAAGCAAGTGTTTACCTGATCACTATCCTCTGCAATAAGAGTCTCCACTTCTTTACAAACCTGCTTGAGAGTGAGTTATACTATTGGAGTCTAAAGGAGGGCGCAAAACGTAACGTACAATGTCTGCTGTCTGTGCAGTGACGTAATGACTCTTTGTGTTTTGTATACAGATCTTAAGCTTCTCTTTAATCCTCGCACTCACAAACTTGAATAATGGGAACGCTGTCTTTTGTGTACTAATTTTAACAACATTTGATCGTTTAAGTTCAAGTTGGTGTATCGATGAGATTGGAACCATATAAATCAAAGATTCAAAGAATTTGTTCATTTCCGCCTCTTCAGCTTCATCTGCACAGTTTGTTCGTAGTTCTCTCAGAGCGTTTAGGTATGGGTACAACTATTATAGTATTAGAGAACCACATAGAGATGTTTGAAGTGAATCTTACACTGCTTAAAATCTCGGCGATATATGTAGTGAAAGTGGAGTAGTAGAACCGTTGCAACGCTGATGAAAGGTTTGTGACACTCCTGCGGGATTGTATGTTCATGCACACGTAATGGAACAGTTTCTTTAAACTTTGGAGATCCCATAAATGCTGGAATCGCTTCATCAACCAAGCTTTGAAGAAACAGAAATCAGCAAAAACATCATAAAGAAAAAGTACTTTTTAGTGTCTTGTCAAAGTAGCCTTTCACGTTAACATCAATCTTGTGCTTTGCATTGCCTAGAGCTGATTCGAACATATCAAGGGCAAATTGGAATTGTTTGGATCCTAGAGCTGGAGCAAGGTCCTAACATCAAGTAAATAAACTGAGTCTTTCACTAGTGAAGTTGACATACAGTAACATCTTCAAGCGTTCTGTTTTCTTCATCGGAGCAAGACAGTATCATCCATTGGCGCACATCAATAATCTCCTTTGAGGTTGTTCTATCAAGTGCGGAAGAGTCCAAATAATAGTAGTTCTAAGTTAAGACGTAAATAAACTTGCAACTGAAACTATGGTGTTCGCCTTTCAACGTACCCAACCATTTAAGAACAAAACATCATTATTAGATGGCACGAAAAGCATCTCTGGCGGGAAGTGAATGAGCATAACAATTGTCTTTCGACCAATCTTATTCTTTCGCTTCGTCTCTTCATCAATAATCTGTCTCAAATGCGTGATACGTTCCTGTAAAGTTATCAGTGCTATCTGGACAAAAAATGATAAAAAATTACTACAAAAACGCACGTGAGAGACTACATTAGTATCAGCAAGGATAATTGCCAGTTCAACATCTGGGTTCTTCATAAAATTGCGTATACAATCGCTACAGCTCTTGCAACTTGAGAAAAGGTACAGATTGTAAACTTTGGTTCGAGAAAGAACGGATTCAGGGATTATTCTTTGTTGTAAATTTTTATCACGTGCAAGCGCAGCAATCTCTCCTACAAAAAAACAACGCGTTTAGAAGTGTTGTCCTAAAAAGAACAAGAAATTGAGTGTTTAAGTCAAACTAAGCCGGTTGCCTTAAGTTTTCTTTGAAGCCTCGCTTGATTTGACAGAAAACGCACAATAAGGTACGTACCCGTTTCTCTTGAAAATACAATACATTTTTGAGTTGCATCGACTTTTGGTTTCTCAAGTAGTTTTGCAAGGAATCTTGTTAAGCTAAAATGTTCTTGATGGTGTAGATACTCATCTAGGTATAACTGACGGATCTCTTTACGTTTGAGGAAGATTGCTTCAGGTCTAACAAGTTGAAGTAGTTTTGTATTAAACTCAATGATGACTTGTGTTGCTTTGTTATGTATCCTAGATCCCATCAAGTCTTTACCATTTGTGTCTTTGCTATCTGGTAATTGTTAGCTCTATTAATACCTTTTATTCACTGTATTGTACCTCTCAGACTGAGATTGTTGCTATCACGTGCAGTGATGAGCAAAGATGCCACAACTGAAGTAAGAGAAGCAGGTCTCATGCCGTAAAAACTTGTGATGCCTAATTTCTTTACAAAGTTTTGTACTTGTGCGGCAATATGACCAAGAGATTGATACTTGACGTAATCTTTCGTTCTCTCAAGGTACTTAAAAACGCCCTTGATTGTCAGCCTGTACTTCTCAAACCTAAGAAATGTCAATACAAGCAGGAATACATGTTTTAATTCCGTGCCTGTTAAGGAAAGCTGTTGGGGTGGTATCTAAGCGACGTAGAGGCAAGTATATAATACATTGAAAGTCTGAGTGTACTTCACAAATCTGACTTGAAGCGCCAAGAGAAACATTACAAAATAGTTCTATCTTTTGCTTATCTTTTCCTCTTCGTAGTACTTTGAACCTTAAAGCAAGAATATTAACAATAAGGTTAACAAGAATGCTGTTTTCAGTGTGTACCTTTTGTTGAAGAGATCGTAGAAACTACTGTAAATAGAGTCACAGTTGATTAAAAGAATAGTGCTACCTCGAGCCATTGCTAGCTTGATATTGGAGATAATGTTGTTCAATTGTAGTTGATTCTTGTCTTCTGGAAAGTCTGAAAAATTGAATACAAGAGTCTTTTTAGGGTCAAGAATGCCAAGATCAAAAAGAATAGAATGGGAGGATTCATCATTACTCTGATCTATAATGAGCTTATAACGAGAACCAAGATCGTTAATCAAATCTGGCGATATTTCTACATCTGCTAAGCTCTCCTTAAGTGTTTCAATCTCGCTTCTATAAACAAAGATATAGCGTCAGTTTAAAGTCATTGAAGGTGTTATTGTGGATCGTGCCTTGGCAAGATCTTGTTGGCGTCTAGGAAATGGCGAATCTTAATGCTTGTAGCAACAATATTGAGAACTTCCCTGAACTCTTCTCCAGATACACCATTAAAGTTACGTTCTATAGCACGCACAATAACATCTGGAGTGATTTCACCTTTTTTACTGTGTCTATGTATATACCTAAAACAAAATGTTAACTACACGTGCGATAAAGTGTTTTGAGCTTGCCTTAGAAAATGGTAGAAATCACGGAGTTGGAACATGTAATGAAATCGTTTTTGTAGGATGTGGTAAGCCGAGCAAAGGCCATCAACAATTTTTTCACGTTCTCCTGAGAGTTGCATTTGCAGACAACCTAGAAACCGACAAGTGAGAAGACGAACACTTGAAGAGTGCAAGTACCTTTTGCTAGTTCTTTGAGATCCTTTAGCGTAGGCGGAGGTCTGTAGACGTTTATAGCCCTGTTAGTCTTTGCAGCATCGAGAGGGTTATTAGTAATTATAACAGCAGATACTCTTGGGTTATCAAAGTAGTAATGAAGAATCTTCAATGACTCCTTGCTCTCCTCCGGTAATCCTAAAAACAAGTCAACTATCAATCATAAAATATAAACTGACCGGCTTCATCCAAGAGAATGACACACTTCTCATTAACACCTCGTTTTTGAAATGCTTCTTGTAACTCAATAGCTGCTTTAAACGTCCTCTCAATCTGGAAGGATGTTGAATCAACGCTGCATTGAAAGTATCTAAAAAAAATCCGTTGATTATCATACAATGCTAGGGCAGTTTGTACCTCGGTTGTAGCACAGGAAATAAGTTATGGAAAGGTGAACTCTTTGCACCCTTTTTCTTTACTTTCTTTCCAAGATTCTCAGCCAAGATGATATTAAAACTAAGAGTCTTTGATGAACCAGGCATTCCCTGTATAATGAGTGGAATTGTAGCATCAATAGCAACAATCATAGCGAATATATTCTCCTTTAGAGCTAGATTAATAGCAATACCAGGAGGAATAGTCATCTCATTTACAAACGTGTTCATCTCGTTATTGAGTATATGAAGAAAAGAGTTTTCTGTAGGTGTAGTAGGTAAAGTGCTTAAAAGATCGTATTGCTTAAGTAGTTCGTCCATTGTCTTCACAAAGCCTTTACGAAGGTTGTGACCACGTATATTAGTAGAAAGGCGCATGTAGTAGTTTAATGCTACTGCAAGCATTACTGCACGTGTTTTACGACAAGCTCTTGTATCTTTAACCTAAATTAAACAGTCAAAAAATCATCTCCCGAAACCACAAAGCAAAAAAACTCACCTCAATATCCTTCCAAATACCCATACCGAGCTTCTGTTGTGCACGTTGGTTTCGTATAAACCAATCAACAAGGGTAAATACACGTTGAATATCTCTTTGTGATACAGCTGATTCACCATACCATTTCCTAAACGCTAGTAAATATACAACAGTACTGTTTGAATAAAAATTGTACCTGAGGAAAATTTGCGCTTTGTGGATTATCATCGCGAAGCCAGGGATGTGGCCAAGGAGATGGACTGATTCTGAATCTTTCTGGGTTCTATCAAATAGCAACTTGGCTTGGATATAATCCAATTCTTGTTCAGTGTCCATGGCGTGATAATCAATAACCATTTGGTTCAAAGGCGGTGGCAATTGTCGAACATTATAAGAGTCTCTGAAATGATCATTGAGCCAAAACGCAGCGCAAGGTAATTTAATTGAGGCGTACCTGAAGCTCTGTTCTATAAAGTGTGCATCATGTGGATGCGCAGGGGAGTAAATACGATGAGGATTGATAGCAGCAACCCAAAATATATTTGTTGGTAAAGGTTGTCCATTTAGCGTATTGTCTGTAATGATTTCTTTAACCTAAAAATCAACACGTGTAAGCAACAAACATTTACCACTCACTATATTTCTGACGCACCAGCCCAAGACAAGAACTAGTGTTCACTTCATCCAAGAATACAGTAAACGTCAGGTTCTTGAATCCAATCAATCTCTGTGCCTTTTTGCTTACTGGTATTATCTGATCAATAAAATCCATAGACCTTAATGCAGAGTGGACAGGTATCTTAAAGAACAAGTCCATTGTTCTCAATCTTCCCAACTCCTTAAGCAAAAGAACAATCTTTGTGATATTCAACACATTCATTGGCGTGTGTTCTTCATCCATGACGCTCTGGAGTTCTACAAAGAGATGTTATTAGATGCTACAGTAAGAACAGAAAAATGAGTCACCTGGTGATGGAATAAGGAAAGGATTTCTGACGAGCTGGTTTGACACAAATCGTTTCCAGTCAACGCAATCACGTTGTAAAACAAGTCTTTTAACATCTTTATCAAGCTCAAAGCTCTTTATGATATTAAGCATCAAAAACCGCTTTTCAACATTTGCCCATCCAGAAGCAACACCTTCTTGCCACTTATGTTTTACTTGGTAACGAAGTACTTCAAGTTTATGTTTAATCTCATCATACTGAGATTTCTTAATCTTCTTGCGATACGTCTCAATGTCCAATACAGTATTTAGCAAGAACTCATATTGCTTCTCTGGTATATCAGCTTGAAGAGAGTTCGAAGCATTAAGAAGCTTTGTATAAACTTGTAACAGGAATGTCTAAAAAAAAAGAGGCAAATGAGTTTGGGAAATCAAGATTTTGTGCTACTTACCTTTCCTACACCGGTCTCACCTTGTAGGATTGTTGGAATCCTACTCTTACGTCTTTGGTTGAGTTGTATCATTTTTACAGCAAAGTCTAAAGTCATAATGTACTCATTTTCATCCAATATTTCAGAAATAAGTTTGACATTCGGTTTTCCATTTTCAATGATTCCTAGCTCTATACCAAGAAGCTCTAGTATAGCATTACCTTGTTTTTGAGCTCCTGTAGATGCTGGTTTAATTGCTAACTGTTTAAAAAGAAGGTTCTTCATGCGTGTTGAGAGCTCTTTTTCTTTAGGTACAATCACGCGAACGTATTGGTTGATGTTACCAACTTGGCGTTTAATATCCTCTTCATCCTCTGGTGGTGGCTTTATACCGTACTTGTTTATCACAGTCACTGTACTCACCTTACCGCCTCTGTAATACCTTGAGCAGAAAAAGTAGGATTCTTCAATGATCAAGTTAACAAGGTGTTCGTAATCAGGGAAAACAAGCGTTGATCCAAAGTTTTTGTTCAGTAGAGTGTTGAGGTCTGAGAGCTCATCTAGACGTTGAGCCATGTAACGAATAAAGTGGGCTTGGTGTAGCTTAGAACGACGCATTGGTCTTGAGCTGTTCAGATATGCTTCCTCACTATCATGTGCGCTTGTGGCGCTTGAAATAATTTAGTTTCTTGTTTCTTATAAAGATGTTTTACCTTGCCGTTCTGCGACGTTTTAACTCTTCGCTTAGCCATTTTTTCTCTATCCAGTCCAATTCTTCGTAACATTGATCTTCTGTTGCTGTTGGAATCTTCCAAGGGTACCACCGCGAGATTGGATTTCTACAACTTGTTAAGATAATTGAAGAATACCATTTGGTCATAGGTAACAAAACTAACCCTTTATACTTCGCTCTTGGGCGAGGATTTTTGGTGCTGTTGTCTGCACGTAAGCGTACAGTCCTATGAATTGAAAGGACTCTAATTGCTTCAGCCCCAATCTATAAATGAATTAACAACTGATGAACTCATAAGATTTAAAAAAAAAGGGCACGTACAATAAACCTTGGAAAGTCACCTTTGACAACAGTTTCTGTGCCTACATATTTGACTATTGGTAGACGTGCGTCAACGCCATAATCATCGCTATATATTTCCTAACATGAGCAGTAAGTTGACATGTTTGTGTACGTAATCAAACAACATACACCTGGTCTCTTATTTGGAACTTCTACAACGAATCTCCATGATGTGTTGTCAGGTAAAGAGAATATCATTCCGGTACTTGGATCGCTTACAATACCACAAATAAGTAGATCAAACAAGAAACGGTTTAACCGCTTCATTGGTGCAAAACAGGAAATATTAAAATGAACGAATATAAACGGTGTTATAGTCTCCCTTAACTTTGAATCTAGTACATAAAGTCAACTCAAAAAAAAGTGTTGATATGGTGCTTACCAAATCCATCATCTACGATATTAGATTCGCGTTTGAATGATTGTAGAGGTACAGGAGCATCATCTGCAATCGATGTAGATCGCCCTTTAGTACGAAGTGGTGAATACGAGCCCTTAGCCTATTTCAGAGTTAACACGATTCGATATTTCTTTTGTAATTTCAAATAAGTGTGCCTCTTCAAGCATTTGATTTCCAATTTGCTCCAATCTATCACGTGAGAAATCATATGAAATAGGTAACCTTGGTGGAAGCCTGGTAGGTTCGTGTTCATCCCAAGTTTCCCAACCACTCTTTTCTATCTGGAAGAAGCCAGTCAGTAAACAAAATGTCCAAGGACAAACTAGTTTGTACCCTTGCAACACGCTTGTAAATATCATCCTTGTGATTCGTTATTTGCTTAATAAACTGTCCAACAGTGAAATCCTCATTGAGACTTATAGTACAGATTGTACTCGATAAAGCATTCGTTTGTGCACGCAATTTCATAGTTTCCTTTGCAGTATGTGACTTACCGTCACCAGGCTCTCCAGCGATGTACTTAACGCCCAGAATACCGCGAGCGTACTTCCTATCAAGTAGGTTTCTGCGCAGCTATTGAGATAAAGGTGAGTTACAATGCAACCAATTAGTTACTGTACCTTCTTCTCAGCGCCTGGTGTAGGCGTAACTGCTGTCTTTACATCTAAGAAGGCAAAGATATCAACACTTGTGTTCTCAGAAAATACAAGACACAATGGTACGCTCATTTTTTTCTTTGTTGCATCAACACAGAACTTCCAAAGCGTCTCACGCATTGAAGGATGCAGCAAGTTGACTTCCATTATCGCGTATTCTAGATTGTCATACACGCGAACTCTGTGGAGAAAGATATCGAGCTCAGCTGCTGAAGTTGTTGCAGAGCACCTATAGAACTCACTTAGCATGCAACTGACGTTATCATTGATTTTTTATTCGCACCATAGAATTTGACAGTAGCCAGGTGGCTTCTCAGGGAACACTGTCATCAACGTAACTTGTACCAAGCTGTTCTCTGAAGATCCTTTTGGCAGTAATACAACATAAGGTACTTTAGTAGCCACCTTTCTACTATGTCTGCTCTTGAGTCTTACTGAAGAAGCCTAAAGTGGGTTAGATACGCTATGATAAGTTTAAAAAAGGTACCTTGAGCTTCAATTTGAGGCACTTTTCTAACGACTGCAAAAAGTCACAAACGAGCGTGATATCTCTTTTGTCATCATCTGGTCTTGCTTTGTTCAATACCTTTATAGCACGAATAACTTGAATGTGATCAACACACCCCAATTCAGGAAAAGCACATGTTGCGTAAGAAGCTAAAGGAGTCCACATGTAAGTTCTTGTTGAAGCGTCATCTTCTTCATGCTTTTCTTTTCTGGCATCTTCCAGTAGTGACAACATCATAAGTATCTCTCTATGAGTTTGGATTAGACGCCTTTGAAGTCAAGTCATAGGTACCGGCTATTGAATAGGAGAAGCCTTGGGTAGGTTTTGTATAGTAATAGTAGCTGTTTCTCCCATTTCTCCATGTCAACCTTCAGTTGATGTTTCAGTTGCTTTAGAAAAGAAGCATCAAGACACTTTTGCACAGAAACGTGAGGCTCACTAGTATCCTGATAGTGAGGATGTCCTTAAGATTATTAGATAAACATGCCATGTTGGAATACATACCTGTCTTTTCGAGATTAAGCCTCAAAGAATGTATGTCTTTCATCAAACTGTGAATGCGAATAAAGTTCTTGATATTTTGCAAGTGCTTTGTATCCAAGTCATTACCGGGAGTGGCAAGTAGTCCCTGTATACCAATAAGAAATTCGCCGCAATGACTCAAACAAAAACCAAAGAAAAAGAAAAAGAAAAAAAAGGGTGGCACGTGCCTGAAGTTCAACAAGCTCTTGCTCCTCAAAGATGATTTCTTTTCCATGAGCAATTTTGTACTTGATAGATAACCATGATCGTCCTCGCTTCCAGTTCTGCAGGTGACTTTCATACCATCCCTTTTCCATAATATCTTCTAGTTTGTACAAGATATTCTCCATCTTGCTACCTTTACGGAACCAACTCTCTATTTCTTCAACATTCTTAGCTGCATTCCTAAACACAACATGTCAATAATAAAACGGTGACAAGCGAAACAACAAGTAGAATTTTGTGTAACACTGTACCTCAAGGCTTCAAGGTCATCCTGATTTGTAACGTCTACTTTTTCGATGACTTTTGTAAGGTTGTACTCAGCATTTAGAAATGGTCTCACAAAGCTGTAAGCCATGAACAAATCTTTCATTAGACTTGAGTCATATTTACGCCCTTGTAGCTGATGTATGACATGGTTGTATTGCTCCTTAAATGATCCATCTTGCTTTAGTTTCAACAAGAATATAACCAATTCTTTGGCTTCCTTTGTGTATTCGAGAAGTGATAAATGCTCATCAGTCAGATCCTTCTTTATCAGCTTTGTAATATCGCTTAGATAACGAGGTACATCACAAACACGGATATTATGACGTTGAGAAAGCTCATGAGCAATATTTTGGAGCTCATCAAAGGCAGGATCCTCAAGAACTCCAGTAAGCTCGTACATAGTCACAACCTAAAAACAATTTTTAACCACTTAACTTCTAGACCTTTGTGGTACCTCAACTAATGCTGGTAGAATGGAACAGTAGCGCAGGAGCTTAAAAACTAATGGCAATAATGTTTTAAGGTTCTGTGGGATGATGTATCCCGAGTACGGCGCCATTAAACTAAAAGAAATATGAGCAAAGTTGAAAACTGAAATAATGGATATTGACGTACATGCAGTCAAGTTCGTGTTCGCTCTTGACTCCGTAAAAACCTTTTAGAAGCTCTACAATAGGATCTAGCTTTGATAAAGGTAGTTGATCATCTGTTACAAGTTCCTTGAGCTTATCACGTGTTTTTTCAACAGCAGCACAGATTTCTTTGAGTGTCACATTCTAGGTCCATAGTTAGCTTGGAATTATGATAAATGGATATTACTTCATTGTTGCAAAAGACATCGAGTTCTTTGGAGCAATAGTATTCGAATATACTACTTTCATGGCTTAAAAAGTATAAGAGGAACTCCCTAATAGGCTCAAGGTCCTCAAGGTCTTCGTTTAGTTCTTCAATTGCATTCTTCATGTTAACTATTACAAAGCTCATTTGTTCTATATTCTCAAGCTTTCCAATAAGTTCTGATGTTCGCGCAACGCCTAAAGCTTATGTTAAAACCAAGAATGTGGAAATCAAAGGACAACACGAAATGTGCTCTAAGGTAATCAAAAAAACGGTTTTCGTGCCTCTTGGTTGTAACCAATAAAGTAGTAGTCTGATGTTATCCATTTCGGTATCAAGTTGTTCAAATAAAGCTAAACAGTCCGCAACATCACTCGCTGAAATAATATTCTTAGAGTATCGTCCGTAGTTCTCCTCTAGAATGGCTAGATTCTCATGTGCTTTGCGCGCTTCTTTTTTCGTTACTTGGCGATTCTCGAATCTTGCTTTCATTTCTTTTAAATCTGTATTAACGAACTAGGCAGTCACGTGAGTAAAGCGTTATTTGGTCCCAAAAATATAAAAAACTACAATGGGCACTTGGAGGTAGTCCAAAAGGCATGGCGAATTAGTATAGGTGTCTACTAACGAGGTAGTGTTTTATATCCCACGTGAACACTCATGCGAAAATTTTCAGCTTTTTATGGCGATTGTTTCGGAGTTTGTAAAAAAAAAAAAAGTCTTCCGTTTTCTTCTACTCCACTTTGAAGTAGTAAGTTCGTTAGGTTTTGGTACGTACCGACCATATCTTGCTGCAATAATCTGTGTATCCTTTGAGCGTCGAAGATTGCTTTTGTCCTTCTACGAGGACGTCATGTGCACGGAAAAAGATCATCAAGTCAGGAGGCTCTAATAATTCAATATCCATCGTTGCAAAGTCCCAAGCGCAAGGCATAAGGTACTTCAAAACGAATTTATGATCCTTAAGGATACTCTTTGAGTCAATTTGGTACTTTTTCAACCATTCAATAAGGTCATTTATATGTTGCTTTCTTGGGTCTATAAAAAGAGGTGTTTGAGGTGTGGTATGCCATGTAACAATAACATCAACCTACATTAATGTTACAACAAGTTTATATGAGTCTGTTTAATCGTACCAAGGCTTCAAGCATGACTGAGTATAGATTAGTTGCTTTCTTCCTATAGTCTCTCAATTTTGTAAAGAAACTACACGTTGCTACGCTTTCATGAAACACAATAGGGTCAACCTAGAATTGTCGTTAAGCACGGTAAATGCAGGCAATCTTACCATATACTTCCTGAACTCAGCTACGAAAAACTCCTTAGCTGAAGGCTCGAAGAGACCCGCAAAGTGTGTGCATCTTGAAGGCAAAACAAGAACGTCTTGTAAGAAGCTACGAAATCGCCAGGGTTGTGATGTGGGATCCACCTGAAAGCGGTCATTAGGAGAACAAATAGGGAAGTATTAAAAGTACCTGAGAACCAATAATCGCCGTAAAGTACTTGACCAAACAAAGGCCGAATAATTGGCAATGGTAGTTAGCCTCAAAGGCTTTTATAAACTCCTTGTCAGAGAATACAATATCTAGTAATGGTGCTAGATCTACTATAGTAGCTTTTGCGCATGCTAAGTCGAAGGACATCGCCTAATGGTTAAGTTAGAACAATACAATAGGTAGGTCATGAGATCAATGTTTTACTTACTTGTAAATAGTCATGTACATCCTTGACTACTATAACACGCATCTGTAGAAGCTCTTGTATTACCTCAGGTACATAATTGCTTGCTGTCTTGGATTGTGTAATATTTACTTTTAGAATTTGAGAAAACTTGCTCGAAATTGCTTCAACGTCAGCTCTTGCCAATGACTCACATATACGGCTATCAAGTATTTAGTATTTTCACTTTATACATAGTTAACTACGTACCGAACTTTGGCCTTACTGCTGATCTGTGTGATGAGGAAATCAAGAATACTGTCAATGTCGCGACTCACTTTTTTCGCAAAAGTGTAGCATTTTCCCATTACAGTAAAAAAATGATCAAGTTCATCATTCTCCATTCCTTTCATCCCTCTTGCTGAGTAATCTACATTTAACAAATCATAAATATAGCACAGTATATTATAACTAGTAGATGATATTACCATTCAAAAATCCCATTATCTTCTGTACAGTGACAAGTGTCAACCTGACTGGAAAAGCATGAAGCAATTTATGTAACCATCCAATCACATTCTAAAAAATTTAATTGGTTTTTTTTTCTTGTCATGACAACACTCCTTTGTGTATGTCTTTGTTGTGTACCTTTTTGCTACTACTAATAATTTTATCTATTATTAAATCCAGTACATCTTTATCAATATGTATAGCAGATAACTTGTCAGTGCTATCAGGGTAAATTTCATAGAGAATAATATCCAAATCGTCAATGTTTGCAGACAAAAGAAAACGTTTCCAGTTTGACACCAAATCAGAGTTCCTAAAAACTATCTTAATATAATAAACACATTGAGAGGAAGCATATAGTATAACTTACGAGGTGCCATGGTGTTCTATGGCGAGTATTTTACCGATAATACAAAAAGATTGGAACTTGAGTACAAGAGCATCTTTGTTCTTCCATTTGAAGAATGTCTTTCTCTTAATTTCAGCATACGCCTTATTAAATATAATACCCTGATATCAACAGTTAATAATAATATAAAAGTAACACATCAAATACGACAAACGGCAAAAAGAAACGCCGAAGTTTCACATTTTACTAAAAAAAGAAGATATTAACAAAATCGTGCCTTAAACTTCTTGAATAGATCTTTATTTGCGCGATAACACTGTAATAATGTTTGATCTTTATCTAGGTTCACTCCTTGAAATAACTGAAGCTGTTCCTTCACCTGAAGCGCAAAAAAAAATCCGTTACCCAAACCCAAAAAAAAAAAAAAGTAACATACCTCCTCTGAGCTACCATGGTACAACGCATCAGTTAGATAAGTTAAATAAGGATAATCCCGTATTACCCAATCCGGATGTTCCTTTAGAACACCATGAAGCTATAATAACAATCAAACTAAATCCAAAAAAATGACACTAAACAAAAAGTGACACCTTTTTCACCGTTTTTTTTTCGAATTTTTTTTTGAGAAAGTGTCACTTTGGGAAACACAAAAATACAAGAGAGTTTATTTGTGTTGTAGAATAAATAACGTACAATATCACAGGCTGATTTTTTACCAAGACAATTCTCCAACACGAAATTCATTGAGACTAGTTGCTTGAAAAACTTTGTACAGCGATCTGCTATCTTTGGTGAGGTTGTAATGGAGCGATTGTCTTGTGAAGCTATCTTAAATGTAGAGCGTAAGAAAATAAGAGTTACAAACATTCTAGAGACACCCACGCGCGTAGGATAGGCGTTGGAAAAAGTTTAACAAAAAAAATACGTACAGCAACTAAACATTGAGTCCAGCTGGACTCTAGCTGATGAAACTGTACAGCACGAGACGTTCCCGACGCCTGGTCTGTATTTGTTTCCATCATTTAAAAAGACTCGTTTACACTCCTCAAAAAGAGTATCAGTTATCACAACTACAGCGTACAACGTACAATAAACAATAAAAACGCTATTGATTTCTGTTTACACTTGTAAAATCGCGTTGCATCTCACAAAAGGGCTAGTGCGCGCTTACGTGTATCAATTGTAAAGTGCTAAACGACATTAGTACAAAAAAGTCAAGCTTTCAACACATATTCGGTCGCTTTAGGCCTCACGCTATTGCTAACTTTTGTTGCTTGAAGATCTGTAATACTACGTTTAACTGTCATCCTGATGACGCCCTATATCCCTAAAAAGGACAAGTCACACTCAAAAGATAACAGATGCGTAGCTACTAGGTTGGTATTTACGCAGTAACAGTTCTACGCCTTCTACTTTTTAAACTATGTTTTGTTGCTTATCTAACGCTACGAAGCTCCAATAACAACCAAACGCCCCAATAGATTGGTGCTTACTCGGTATTAACCATGGTACTGTCGTATTAAAGAATGCAGGCTCAGTAAACTATTTCACGGAAAAGTTTCCTTTCGTGACACATGTGGCATCTGTTATCGACTCATGTATTGAGTCAATAGCACTCGTCTCATTGAGATCATTCATTCCATTTTCAGGTAACCCGCTATGCTGAGGGTTCAAGAGAATGCACTAAAATCCTCGGAAAATAGTGGAAGAATTTAAAGGCTGAATATATTTGGCAACATTGGATTTATCATGGAGCATAACATTACTGATTATGCCATTGAAAATTGTCGTCGTTGTCACGCCTTTCTATACTGGCGCTTGTCGGAGAAGGGGTATACAATGCGTACAGGATGCAGATATGAAAAGTATCACGTGAACAATTAAACAAGCTTAAAAACGCGCTACCATCTTTGAGAGTGTATGAAACGGAATCAGGATTAGCATGTTACCACTTCTTGCTTCTACACTTAAACAAAGGCTTGCTGAGGGCGTACAAATGTATGTGTTTACACTGAGAATTGAAGTGGTTCAAAACTTTACCAATAAACAAAAGCAAGTATTTGTTTATTAACATGATTTAAATGATGTTAAAATTGTTTTGTCGTCGACGTACTAAATACAAAAAATACAGTTATTCTTTTGCATCTATTACTCTCTCATACGAAGGTTTATCACAGAAATCTGTCATATCTTTAAAAAAAGCTAATCTTGGCTTTGTCACCGTGATGACACCAACATCCTTGAACTCTGCAAAGACAGCATTACGTAATTTTGTCACCTCATCAAATCTTTCCTTGTCTAACATTAAGAAAGGATACCCAAGTGTCACATGGAATTTATAGTATGCGCTGTTTGGGATCTTACTCGCTTGTCCCATTACTGACCTCCAAGCTCTGATAGACTTCTCTGATTCCTCGTCAGCGGAAACCAAGTCAATGCCAATACATCCGTTAGGTGACATGAAAATATTTTTTACTTTCATTTTGAAGGTTGAAGGATCTTCTGATTCTTTCTTGAATATGTCATTTGTACGATTAATCATTTCTTTTTCTAGTTGCTCTAGTGTTGTCTTTTCATCAAAACCTGCTTTTTGCCATTTAATGATATCCTTTTGCTTTGTTTCAAGCGTCATAACATCGAACACTGATTATACAAAAAACATAAGTACAAACGTTTTTGGTTGTTCAAAACAAGTATGCAAGTAGCTACATTGGAGCTAAAAACCTTTCTGTATTAACTACTAATGCAATGATAAAAAAGAAGTAATGCTTCGTAAAGTGCAGACGTGACTGTAGACACAAGGAACCTTTTTTTCAGTTTTTCTTTCAAAGCAAAAAAAAAAAGCAAAAAATCCGCGTGCCTGTCATGTGATAACTTGATGGAGGTAAAAGAGCGTAATACTTGCCCAAATCACTTTCTATTGGAGTGGATTAAGAGGATAGAAGATTAACTGTACTTTTAAACCGTTATCTGGTTTTTCTTGTTACATACGTTTAATACGTTCATAAGCGCGTACTAGGGCGTCATACATTAATTTACACTCTTCAGTTACATCGCAAACGACTGTGACACCTTAGAAACGCACGTTAGCTCATGAAATGACAAACAGGCTGAATTACCATGATATGTTGTAAACTGGCCGTTTTTGTCTAACTTCTTCCCAACGTGACGCGAATATTGCATTGAAGGCTCACAAACTTGCTCTGTTGATTGTTTTGTGCCCATGACGAGAAATCACCCAAAGTCAACAAAAAGTTCAAAAAAAAAAAAAGTAAAAAGTTAAAACAGTTCTTACAAAACCTGATTGTTGAGTTTGAACGACTGTACACGAGTTTATGGAAAAAAAAGTATCTAAGTCTTTATTATTTACAAACACATTATCGCAAGCTTCCTAAGCTGGAACTTGGACAACACGACGGAACATGCCTTCGGGTACGTCAGATATGATCTTAACGACAGGCACAGCCACATCGTCAGGACTAACGTCAACGGGCTCTCCAACTACATAATTAGTGGAAGTGGATGTATCAGAAAGCGCAGGTGTAGTCGTAGTGCTATCTGGGGCTGTTGTAGTGGTCGTAGATTCTGCACTGGCTTCGCTCGCGTGAGCTTGGGCAATCTCCTCGGTTGTACGTGCTGCTTGAGACTCGATCGGCTCTTGCTTAATCTCAGGGTGTTGAGGTAAATCGCTCTGTGCTTGAGGCTGGTTTCCAGATTGAACTCCAGTTTCTTGACGGTTTACAGAATCAAAGGAAGTAACATTCTTGATTTTAGGTCTGAGTGGTTGTGTCACGATAGAGGCGTCACTTGCATCAAGTTTTGTTGTGGATTTTTGTTGTTTCATTTTTTGTTGACGAATTTTTAAGGTGTGGGCGCGTAAAAGTTGTTGTGTTGTTAACATCTGCTCAGGACCCATTTCTTCATACATCCGCCGCGCATTCATACTCGCTTGGTGATATTTTGCACCACCTACACCACCTAGAACACGTCCTTCACCATTTGAAGGGTTAAATTCCTAATTAAAATATGTTAGCGGAGAAGCTATAAAAGCTTGCAGGTAACGTACTGCTACAGTTGGAATTTGTACACGATCACGTATTGCCACTTGAGGATTGGCTTGGAAAGCCCAGGTGAGTCCAAAACACAAGATAACTGCGAATACAAGTAGAGATTGGGCACCAGCGCGAATTTTCTAAAACAACACGTTAATTTCATGCGTAACCATAGAATTCATTTCAAAAAAAAAATTTGGCGAAAAAAGTTATGTGTGGGGCTAACTATCACCCGCATAATTCAAACAAAAAAATATGTACCTCGCTCTTCGATAACGCATGCGCATACGCAAATCCTTCAAATAAATGATGAATTGCTGGATTATTACGCACAATAGACTTGTGGTGGTTCAATTCACCTTCAAGTGCTGCGTTTCTACCTTCGAGTTGCCTCAAACGCTAAAGGAAGGTATTAGATCAAAAAGAAAAACGATACAAAACTGTTTGAAAGAAAAATATTGCTACGCGTGTTTACACTACTCGCGTGTATTAATAGATACGTACTTGTTTCATGATTGATGTATCTTCCTTTAGTTTTTCAATCTCTTGCTCAAGTGTAGACACTTTTTGCTTAGCGTTTGCGCGCGATCTACGCGCGGATTCTCTGTTGTTAATTTTACGTCTAATACTCTTGAGGAGCTTATCCTCTGTAGTGGAGATTTTTCGGCTACTTCTAAAGCAAAAGAGTGAATAAATTTGTTTTTAACTCGTCCTGAATGTTAATAAAGGTTTTTAGTACATTAAACGTTAAATGTACCTGAGCTTTGTTTCAAACTCTCCGAAGGTCACAGAGTCTGAAGCGATTAAAGGATCTTCATATTTTTTGAGGTTTTCGACTTTTGTAGGATCAGGAAGGGAGTTGGCTGGTTGGGCCCGTTTACGTTTCTTCGGGCGTTTATCGCCAAGGGTTGATTCGTATGTTTGAGGAAGCTTCGGTTTTTGTGTTAAATGCGTTGGTTCGCTTTTAATTTCAGTTTTTGGCACCATCAAGTTTGCACCAAACTCACTAGGCGTAGAGTCCGGATAAATTGGCGATACAGCGTAAGGATCGACAGGGGGCATTGGTAAGTCCCCAAACGACGTCATAGACTCTAGTGTAGCGTCTAGAGAATCAACGCCATTATTGAATACGTTAATGCTGGCAGGTGACAGAGGTTCATTTGTGGAGCTCTGGGAGTCTTCGTCGTGGTTCCAGGCGAAAAAGCCATCAACGACATCGTCCCAGGTATTGTCAAGGTTTAATGAGTCCGGTTCGGCCATTTAGAGTAAGGTTATGAGAAAATTTTGCTGCTGACTCATCATTTGTAAACTTAATTATTTTAAGTGAATGGAATCTCTCGGTTCGTTTTTATCCATATTTCCGTTAATTCTGTCCACTTTCTGACGGACGTAGTTGTTGCGTTGCTTGTGACTTTGTTTGTGCAACACAAAGCCACTGAAGTACCAGCAACTCTTGGTCTCACGTTAACGTAGCGACAATAGTATGGCGTTTCCGTTGCTATGGTCTAGTGTGAAGCTAAAGGTCCTTGTGGTTTCAAAGGCTGAAACTGGTAAATCAATGAGGGTACATTAGTCGCATGCTTGCACTCTATTATAGCATGACGATGAATGCCGATTAGCGTGATTTCCTAAATTCAGCATAAAAAGAAGACTGTTTATCAAACTTATTCAAAAGTCGCCTTGCCTTATTAATGCTTGTATTACACGGTCCAGTAGCTGTTTGGTAGTACACAAGTCGTGAGAAGGTCAATCAAGTAAATAAACAAGCTTGGAAGAAACGGTAAAAACCGTCTTTTTTGCCTTTTTTACAATTTCCACAAACTTTTGACCATCTTTGAAGGAAGCTCTCGAACTTACAATGGTAAACAAGACACAATGACCGGCATCCTTTGCTACCGCGACTACAAGCCACTGAAATATTGAATACATTTCTCCAGGCAGGCCTTTGGGATACTTTTAAGATATCGCAGAGTGCAACAATAAAATTTGCCGAGTTGGTTTAGTATCCGTTTATTAACAAGCATTACTTTTTACTCAATACAAACTTATATGTTAAAGCCTATGATGAGCCTCGATGGAGAGTGTAGATATTCCAACGTTGTGGATTTGTTGCCAATGCCATTGGTCTGCATCCGTTACAGCAAGCAAGCTTCCTCATACAGAAGCAGCTGTATGCAAATCCACCACTGTATTTCAAACCGAGTTGTAGAGTGTAGATTGTATCAGAACACTCTAGATCTTTTGCAGCGGCAGCTGCACAATCGTTGCCAAAATGAAGAGCGTTCCAAGGAGCAGGACGTCCTCTGATGAGTACTTCTTTTTTGCAATTCCTCCATGTTTCTCCAGGACAGCTGTGGTGTTTCTTTCCTCCCCCGAGACCTCGGTAAATATTATGACCATCACATAGCTTACCAGCCTCCTTTAAGATGAGCTCAGGGGGATCGAAGGCAGGTGTATCGGTTTTAGGTTCCAAGTCGCAGTTTCTACAGTCATTCGTCATTGGCCATTTAGGTTGACGTGTAATGTTTTTGTTAAGGTTTACAGCGTCGCAAGATATGCATTGATCTCCGTGTTTCCATGGGATATCTTGATGTTGTGGAGGAATAATAAATCCAGGGAATAGACGCCCAGCTCCCTTTAGCCAACATGTCGATTGGTATGCAGGGTCACCTGCGTGTACTACTTCTTCTGCTCCGAATGTCTCAGTTCCCAATCGCGCTTGCACAGTGTAGCACACGTCTACATTAAAAGGTGACTCTCCAAGATTTACTGCAGCGTCTTTGCATAATTGAGGGATGAGATTGGCTTGGGCGTTCCATTCGTTTCCTCGAAGTTTACTAGGCAATACCATGTATCCTGAACAGTCACGTCTTCGCTCACAAGCCAGTTGACAAACATCAGCGTTGTTGTAGATTCTGAAACATTCTAAAAATTAACAATTAGAACAAAGGGCGAACATTGTTAGGGAAAAAAAAAACCACAAAAAAATCAAAATACTTTTTATCGCGTGTTAAAATGCGGTTGTTTCTGTAATAGGACGCAAAATTCTTTATTACTAATTATTCCCAAATTCAACCCAATGTGTACTACGTACCATGTACAACACGTGGGTCAGGGAAGTAGCAGTGATCAATACGACTACCACATAAGTCAGAATTCGTACAATCAAAAAAAAAAAAGAAACATCTGAAACAGGTGACTTACTTGAAACTGGAGGCAAGGTGTGGAACACCGTATATGTCTGGAACTTGCCTGTTGACATAGTTAAGATCAATACAATCTCTGTAACCTCTCCATAGCCATTGAATAACATAGTTACCGAAGGAAGCACTATTTGGCATAGAAAGTCTGACCATATCAGCATCGGCAGGTCTTTGTGCAAAATGTTCAAACTTGAAGATGCCAAGAACAAAGTCAAGCTTGTTGTTCGTGTATTCGCAATAATTTCTTACTTCAAGTTCATCCCTATATCCAAACAATGTAGCGTCATCTCTCCAAACACCGAAAGCTTCTGGCCTTGGGATAAAATTTGGGGAAGTTTCAGGGATCTCACCGCTATAGAATTCTAGGAAGGGATCAAAGCCAGCATCACGAGTTCTGAATTGTCTGTGGTATACAGGTAGATTCTTGCAAGCGCTGTTTGGTGCTTCGTTCATGTACGCGTCCATAAGGTCGAATGTTACCTTTCTAAGTCTTGGTTCATCTTCAGCTTTGATGATGACATAGTACGAAGGTTGAGAGTGACCAACTGACCATTCAATTTCGAAAAGTTGACCAGGCCCGACTTGCACGTGAGGAGCAGCTTGTTTTCTTGATGGGCATGGGGTTTGAGTGCTGGCAATATCTTTACTTCTTCCTGAGCTGAATTGCCAATTATGAGCTCGAGCAGTTGGGAAGGAAATCAAAACGATAAGGAAGAGAGCCAATACAAGGGAAGCAGTCATCTTTGTTGATGAACGCATTGTTAAGCCAAGAATAGCGAGAGCCATCAATAGGAAAGATGAGGTAGATTTTGAGGCAAATGAAGATGCATCTCTAGCTGCAATAACGGTTCTACCTGGATTGGCAGGTGGAAGAGTCGAGGTGACACATTTACACATAGGCAGCCTTAAAACAAAGATAAGTATCCAAGAAAAAAAGTAAACGTTGACTTTGTTGGTGCGTACCCGAATCTGGCATCACCGATTCTAGATTCGCAAGTAACTCTTCCTCTGTTACGTCCTTGTGATGCACATCTGGTATCGTCATAGTAACAAAGCCCATCTGTACCCATTGTAGCTCCTTTGTTAGAACAGATGCTTACATACGGAAGTTTGCAAGGGATGCTTTGTGGAATTATGAGCTCTTCGATTTTGGCTGGGCTATTAATACGCTCCATATGGACACGATCACACTTCAGATTAGGCCTGACTTCAGTACATCTATCAGTACAAGATTGACCTTGCTAGAAAGAAATGTTAGTTCAGCGGGTTTGAACCAAAAAAAAAAGAAACACATTTACCTTTGATAGAAACCATGTTTGAGTTGGTTTTGTTCTTCTTGATTCGGTGAGTTTGAGTGGACCGGTTCCGCTGTTGTTTGGCCAGAAAAATGCTCCAGTATTAGCGTCACCCTGCTTAATCAAACAGTGGAAAGTTACCGGTCCAGTTCCCTTTGGTGGAGCCTTCCACTTCCATGTTGACTTAAGAGGTTTGAGTTCAGCAGTGTTGTGGGTAATACTTTGGCGACATGAGTGTGAATTAGGCCAAGGTAACTTGAAGAATGCTATCAAAAAGTCAACGCGTGAACTGACACATCAAAAGCGAACACAACTTTTAAACTCATTTTTTTAAACAACGTACGGTTATCTTCTTCTGGTAGAAGCCATTGACCAACTCTGTTTCCTTCAACGTCTTGAGCATAGATAAGGATACCACGGTATTTTAAGGCGTAGTTATGAACTTTAATGTTAATGTCCATGACCATATCTGGAACGTATTCGGTCTCCTTGTTGTCTTCTCTACCAGCCCAAGTGCTGTAGTCATTGCTTCGAACAACCTTTAAAGCCCAAGCCATGAGAGGTGCTGGTCTTTTATTGCAGGTAAGCCTGTCGAGCTCGCCATTTTCGAATACACTGTAATCACCACGAGGACATCCCCAGTTCGGAGAAGCAGCATCGCAGCTCGGTACAGACTCTGTGGGTCTTGAAGCACCGAAAACAGCCCCAACAAGAGCCATCAAGAAAAGTGAGACGAAAAAAAGAGTATCACGCATTGCTAACAAAAGTTAATAAGGCAATTGGTGCAGTATTTTTATCACGTGATAAAAAAAAACCAAAAAAAAACTCGTAAACAATTTTGGGTTGCTTCTTTCAAGGGTCGTACTTTTGAGAGTTATTGCCACTAGTATATTTGCAAAGATATAATAAAAATAATACGAGTATATTTTTTGCGAGATGTGAATCAATTTGCGCTAGTACATACAAACTCGCGTTACTTGCTTTTAAAAAATATAGTGCTCTTCTTTTTAAGCGTTTTCTGCTTACTCAAACCACATCCCATTTTGAAAACATGAACTGGGTCGTTGGGTTTTTTTTGGCGTTCACCTACAGAGCTATCAATACACTCTACTACAGCATATCAAATAACCATCTGTAGAGAAACATAATCAGCGATGTACTAGCAATTTGTGTACCTAGCGATGACTCGCTGTATTCAAACTTACTCAGGTTTGTGGCAACTCCATCTTAACTCTTTGGAACAGTAGTTTCCTGTCATTATCGCCATATGCAGCAAATACGTTGATTTTCTGGTGTTACTCCGTTTTTTTTTTCCGAGCACTAAAAAACCGTTAATAAGGTTGTAAATTGCTACCCTTCTGATTGCTTACTTAGTCTGTCTCTTGTGTGAACACTGGTGGTAATCTTTAATGCACCATCGAGTATCCCTAAAAACACTGGGAAGCATACCGCAGGCTTTACTTGTGTACAACAACACCAGGAAAGCGAAACTTGTACAACAAGACAAAGTAGGCACAAAAACGCAACAACAAAAAAACCAATCACGTGATACACTACCATACGAATTCGTTGCCTTCCGACGAACAGTTTTTACCAATTTCGTCTACCTTGAGGTGGTTATAAACAAACACATGGGATTTTTGACTATCCCTGCCTTTGTGGGCATGACATGGGGCAGTGAATCCCTTTTCTAGACGCGAATTTATACGATGCACCTACATCAATAGAAACACAGTGATACGCTTGTGTCAAGAATAGCTCAAAAAGTAAAAAATTGCAGTATGCGAATAGTGTGATCTCTATGATGACTAACTGTAGAATTCACTTACCGCTTGATGCCCTAAAGGGGTGCCGTTACAAGTACTGAGAAGTTGTTGTTCAGTTTATAAAATGAGTTGGTTTTTTAAAATACCCACACTTGTTGTAACCCCTTTGTATGTGTATTATCACTAACAACACCGCTACAACTATTGTTCCAACTCCAACACCAGCTATAAATCCGTTAGCAATACTAGCGAAATCACGCTGGTGTAGATCGCCTTGATTGCAGAGAACATAAGCAGCAGTTTCACTTCGGTTGCATTGATGCAACGCACGGCATGCCATGTACCTGTAGTCGCAGTTTAAACGAGTACAGGTTTTTGGATACTCAGATTGTTGAGCGTTTATATGGTTGATTCCGTTCCTACCGTCTGTAGCATACCTCGTTGCACTTATGGTTTTTTAAACAGGGGTAGATAAAAAAACTGTTAAGGGGAAAGTTGGTTTTATACCACTGAGGACTGTTGAACACGACATAGCAGAACCATGTAACAAAACAAATGTCTAGAGGCCAAAAAATAATAAAAAAAGTACAAGCCCAGTCATGCTCACTATTCTCCACTGTACATGTAAAAGTTCGCGCAGTATTGAGTAAAGTAAAATAGTCAATGAAAAGCACATAACAATTCTCGGATTAAAATTACGGTCAGTAATCCAGGCGTGATACCAAGTGGGCGTGGGATTATTAACAAAACAAAATCTTAACCTCGTTTACAAAGTTTATTTACATACCCCAAATTACACTAAAACTTGCTTGCCATTTTACTCTGTAGGCATAACTAATAAACGAATTAACATTTGAGTTGGAGTCAAACTGGGTTAAAGCAAAACACAGGAAAACCACATTACGTACATGCAGTGGATTGTCGGTTACTCTTTATACTGGGATTATTAACTAACATACCAAACACGTTAGTCCAATAATTCAAACTATTAAACCAAAGACTTACCAAAATGTGATTTTTTCCGTTGTCTCGAATTTAGCTCGTCATCCGCTTCAGCAACTGGATCGAACTCACCACTAACCTGTCTAATAGGATTCTCTTCATCTACCGAAGATTTTTCAGTAGCTCCATATACACCTAATAGCATCCCATGAGAAACAAGAAAGGACTGGAAGACGATAACTTACCAAGTTTTTCTAAATCAGCTTTTTGAAAAGCAATAGAAGGAATGCTTGAATGACGTCCTGAAGGCTTTGCAGGTACAGGTGGAGGTTTAGTAGCTCGTGACAGTATCAAAGACTTTGATGAAGCCACCTTTGGTGGTTTTGGTGGTGGTCTTCGTGCTGGTCGGAGAGTTCTTGGGCTTTTCTCTATTGTGACTTCTTTTGCTGCAACTGGTACAAAGGCAGACGCAGCTCTTTCTCTTGTATGTGCTGCCGACAGAGAAGCTGCCTGTCGAACCTTCTTTATTGCTACAGGTGATGTGTGTGGTGAAGACCTAGGTGAAGGTCTAGGGGACGGTCTAGGTGAGGGCCTAGGTGAAGATCTGGGTGAAGGTCTAGGTGACTTATTAGGTCGTGTCAAGTTTTTATGACTCTGTCTCATTTTGTAGCTAATAGAAGACGTTTCTGAAAGCTCGTCATTAAGGACCAGCTCAGATCTACCACGAAGTGGTGCAGCGCGCCTAGGTGTTGTAATTTCAACACTAAAAGAGGGCGGCAGTCCTCCTTTGGATGCCCATTTTCGGTAAATAAGGTATGGGTCAGAATTATCCATAACTTGTTTAACTAATCCAAAAAAGGTTAGCTACTATATTGCTAGTTAAACAAACGGCTTGCCTTTTGTGTTATTATGACATAAGAATACTCTGATTGTCTTTAATGTATCAGAATTTAGCTTTAGTTTCTTCCCTATTGTTTGAAGGAGCTTATCTTTGAATAGATGTTAGAACGTGAAAACACAAGGTCTCAAGCTTACCGTAAGTTGTATCAGAAGATAAAGAGATTTTGGCAATCTTAGCGCCCATAGCCACTTTAACTGTAACCTAGAGATTTAGTTACTCATACATGTTGTGTGTTGTGAACATACTTTTTTGTCATATGTCAATGGTGAAGCTTCTTGTCCTTTGCCAAACATTACAGTCTCAAAACGCTTTCGTTGTTGAGGTTGTATGCCTTTACCAAGCGCTTTTACATAGTCCTACAGTCATATGTCAAACACCATTGTAATCTTAACGCTTTGGTATCACACTTACCATTACTTTTTGTGCATTAGTGCCTGTAATACTATGTTGGTCACAAAGCTCAGAAAAGAACATTCCTACAATCAAAATAAGAATCACGTGCTCAAAAATACAACCATTAATTGATGTATTTATACGTACTAAATCTCTGTGGTGTTATGTTACCCCAACCCCACATTGCAGATGCTAGAAAACAAGTATAAGCAACGACTTGACAAGAAAAATAACAAGAACTAGTAAACAGTCCACATACCGAATTTCTGAAGTGTGTTGGATATAAACTTGAGCTGTTTCGTTTCACCATCACCATCAGTTTCAGTAGAGCGATAATGCTCAGAGAAACCTAAAAAAAAATTCTTAGTCAAAATTAATCCAAAAAACGTTTCAGCAAAAATCGAGGTACCTTTAGACACTTTAACATTCCAGTACTCCTCCCAGAATTTTATATTTTGCCATACAGAATGGCTCTTTATTAATTCCTTTAGGTAAATGGTTTTAGTACCATTATCCCAACCTATACCATAAGATATATCAATGATGGCCTTTAGGCCAATAAAATCAGCTCTAAACACTTGGTTACATCCACCCACAGACTCTATTTTATCGTACCCAGATATAAGATTAAAATTGTTCAAAGCAACAGTAATACATCCAACCAAGGTCTAAGAAGAGAGCAACTTAGAACAATCATAAAAACTTCCTTCAATTTATGAAATAAAAAAGAGACTCACCTTGAACGCTAGTTCTGGCAACATCACTAACTTGCCCTAAACTGTTGTTAGCACAATATTAAAGCCATCATTAGAAACTTGTGATGCTTACAGGTTCAAAGGTTGCTTGTACTACAAACGCAAAAGTACGACGTCCAAAATCGGTTTTAAACAAAGAACGAAGCTTTGTAACAACAGATGGTTTAACGTTGTCCCCATTGCGTATCTTTGTAATAGTCTCCTTTAGGAGCTCCGCCTGCTTTTTGTTGACTTGTCCTTCTTCATAATAGAATGTTTTAGGCTTATTAAAGGATGGTGCTGCACTTCCAGCAGCACGTCGAATAGGCATTTTCATAGGAACAAGCTTGCTCTTTCTTGCAAGAGATTTCCTACTATTGAACATAACGCTTTTCCTGAACTCTTCGATCTCTTCAGGTTCAACTGAGAACCCAACCATAGTTTGTCTCTTTAGTCTCTTGATCTTGTTCTTAATATCAAGTGTATTCTTTGTACCCTTGGCCTTCTCTCGTTGAAACTTTGAAGAAAACTTAGAAGAACTCTAACTGATACTATGTGATTGACGTACACGTTCATTCTTTGATCTTGCGGCAACATACTTTCCTGTAACTTCAGTGAGCTTACTTGATAAACCAGAAATCTTAGTGTTTAATCTTATCAATGTATCTTCCATAAGTTGCTGTTCTGACGCGCTTTCTTTTAGTTGCTTCTTGTATGATGTCTCACGACTTTCAAACAGCGCAGTAATAGCTCTTTTTTTTGGAACAGAACTGTGAGTAACAACAAAAACGGAAGAAATGAAGAAAGTATGACGTACTGTTGCTCCTTTAATTGAGCTTCAAGAGTGCTAGCTTTGCCTTCAAAATCAGTGGCTTTTTCTTCAAGCAAGTACTTTTCAAACTCCAAGGCTCTAATGGCACTATCATCATTCAATTTAACCTAATAGCAGTAAGAATTAATACAATTGCGTGCGCCAAGGTTAAAGTCCTGTACCTTAAGATGTTCTAGCTCCTGTGTTAACGTGTCATTCAAGACAGATAACTCATCACGTTTACTGGATACATCTGAAAGTTGCTGCTTCAGGTCTACTACAACTGAACTACTGACAACATCTTCTTTAGGCTGTTCAACAACCACTTCTTCATTAGTGGCATTACCTGTGTTGTCAGTATCCTTCGGTACCTTAAAAGCGCATAAGGTCACAAATAAGAAACACGTCACTTACATCCTCACCAGTAGCAATTGTTGGTGTTACGTCATGTGTAGTTACTGTCTCATTGTCATCTGCAGATACCACAGCGTCATTATCATTGGTAGTTTCTGCATGAGAGCCATCTGTTGGTTGTGCCTTTGCGGGTTCTTCTTGTAGAAAGTCAAATATTTCATCTAGTGTGACATTCTGTCCGTCTTCAGTCTCAACAACATCATTATTATTGTCAGCAACCTGCGAAACCTAAATTAGCTTCTGCCATATGACTTGAAATCCAAATATACCTGTCCATCAGTCTTTTGGGCTTTTTGTTGCTGCTCTATCTTTGTAATTGATTCAACGAGTGTATCTTTCTCTGTACTCAACGATTTGTTCGCTGCACGCATTTTTTCAAGCTCATTACGAAGTCTTGCCACTTCATTATCTTGAGGTAAATGTTAAGTCAAAAAAATTAAGCGTAATGTTACCATGAGTTTCTTGCGCAAGGCCTTGATCAAGAACTTGATTAAATGCTTCATCATGTGCTTGCTTCAATCTTTGAACTTCTTTTTCAAGGGTTTCTCTTGTAGAGTCCATCTTCTCTTGCATTGCAAAACGTTGTGTTTTCCATTCGTTAGCCTGGGATTGTTTTTCTTGAAGAGCTTGTTCTAGTTTTCGAGATTGTAAGTAATAGTGTGCTTTTACCGTGTTTACCTTGTTGAGTCAGTAACATATCGTGTTGGTGTCTAATAGACTCCAGTTCTTCTCGAGCACTACTTAATTGTTCTTCTAGAACGATAATATCTTCTTCACTAACAAAAGATACTTCAGTAGTTGTTGCTTGTGCATCAAGATCCCAAATCTGTTGTTTTATCTTTTGGTTATCTTGTGTAAGCTTCTCAATTGTTCCTATTGCCTTTGACAAGTGCTCTTTTGTCTATTAATACATATGTAAGTGTCGTGCAAACAGATAGTAATTCACATGAGTGTTAAATAGTTCAAATTATATATTTTGTACCTCTCTTAATTCACGCTCTAAAATATCATAGTCATCCTCTTCTAACTCTCCAACGAATACTGCTTCACCACCAGATTGTACAGGCGCCCATTTTTTAGCTGGCTTTATAAGTGATTTCAAACCACCAGAGGCAGCTGGAGACCGAGAAATACCTACAAGGAAGTAAGAAAAAATTGACTCGACAGTATTTTGTACCAGGAATTTCTGGAACGTCATCTCCTGGTTTCCATCCCCAAGCGGTTGCTCGTGATGATACAGCTCCAATATTTTGTAGAACTTGCTTGAAATATTTCTTCTTATGTAGATCACCTGTTGTGAACCTAACAGTAACAACATGAGCCAAACGAATAAAGTAACAAAAAGTTTGTTTGTGACACGTACATGTCGCTATTAGAAAGACCAAGCGACCAACAACTCTCCAAGTACAACTGAATATTCTCTCTTTCCATTAGAGGGTGTATTGTCGTTTTTCCTTTTCTGGGTTTGTTGTATTTTCGAATGCTTTCGGGCGATAACGAGTTGATCATTTCGCATAGTACAATCCCTGATTTTAGAGCCTGCCATAGATCATCTGGTGGTATGAGGTCGTGTTTAACAACATACGCAACCCAACTAGCTATAGCACCTTCATAGACTGGATCTTCTTGCGATTTCATCTCTTTATTGTTGTTTTAGTCACTTTTTTGTTTGAGAAGTAACGAAATGACCTACTTTGATATTGTTCGGCGTCCATACCATATAAGGTACGCCCGTCATCGGTTATAATGCCTCCTGTTAGATTTGCTACATTTTTCCTCCTTGGTTTCTTTATCTTCTGCGCAATAGAGCGCAGAGTACCGCCTTTCATAGACTACACGTACACGCTAGGAAATTACAAGTTAACGTAAAATATAACCTATGTATACATGGTAAAGTAAACAAATAGCTTACAGCTTTTGTGTCAATAGCCAAATCCAATTTGCTTTATTTCGCCCAAGTCACGTCAAAATACTTCAGTTAAGCGCGCTCTTCAACGTTCTTTTCGCTAATGCAGTATACACACTGAAACGGCAAGTGCATAACACGAGCGTTATCAGTGAAAAGCTAACCAAATTGTAGTAACACTGTAATCAAACGTTTAAACGCCTAATACAACGTTCAATGGAGCCCCCAACGCGTTCTTTGGAGCAATTACCTGGTGCTTCATTCTACCCAGACATTTTAACACAAGAAGAGCATGACAGCCTATACGCAAAGGTATTAAATATGACCAGAGTGTCAGCCGCTACAAATCATGCTGATTATTAAAAACAGTGTATTGCCTACCAAGGACGACATAGAGGTTACATTTCGGGTTTGAAAGGCCCAGCTGTAAGTATGTTTACAACAAAACTGCCAAAAGAGCTCAAAACTCTTGTAACCAAACTGCAACACGCTGGTATACTCTCAGCGGAACCAACTCAAATATCCGTTAACCACTATGAAAATCCAAACAAGAAAATGATAGTACGTACGATGTGATCCTCAGTCTCCTCCTTGCTTACTTTCTTCAGCCTCATAAAGATGGTGGTGGAAGTGACCGTACAGCAACGATAGGTACCTACTATTTACCCCAAAATCACGTGCGCAACTTGTCTATTAATAGCCCGCACTAGTGACGCTTGGGTCATCTGCTCTTTTAGACTTTTACTATAAACCAACGGATAAAACTGCCATTCGATTCAGTTCAACACCGACAGAGGTCTTCCTGCCGAACGATCTCCTTGATGTACCAACAGTTTCGGTATTTATGGCTCCGCGTTCAGCTCTACATGTTACAAAGGAAGCATTTTGTGAATGGGTACATTCAATTCAACCAAAAGAGCAAGACGTTATACATGACAAGGTTATCAATGCAAACATGACCAATCTAAAGCCTGGAGATATAGTCAAGAGGCAAAAGCGTGTATCTATTGTAATGTGGGCCTGATTGGATCGTCATTAAATGCATATAAAAATAAGTTCAATACTCATTGCTAGAGGTACTTTTAATCAAACAAACTAGTTGGTGTTTCCAAAAAGAATCAAACAACATACTGCTAGCTGACGTGAAGACATCGAATTCATAATTTAGGACGTTTACGTTAGGTATCTAAGTAACGGTATTTGCCTCTGGTCACTGAGACTTGTGGATGTTTTTAGTTTAGAGTCGTCATTATAAGATTAAATCCAATCACGTGTAACCTTCGATACGTAACTTGATTGGTCGGATTCACAACATTATTGTCCGTTTTCACCAACGTGCGACCTAAAGTGGATTCAAGAGCAGCCTAAGTAGAATACGCGCTATGTTTATTGGCGACAAACCAGACGGTGCAAAGAATGGTATGGATGGACAAATAAAGGTAGAACAGATGTGGGTAAATGGAAACAAGACGAGGAGAAAAAGGTATAGGGTGAGTTATGCTGTCATTAGTTCACTAATCAGTGCGTCAGTAGCACGAAATACCGAAATGACTTAGTCAACATGAAAATCTTGGCACAACTACTTTGTACTAACGTCACGTTGAGATGAAACTAAACAAATTGTATTTTCGTAGACGAACAAACATTTAACGTTGAACAAAACAGACTAAATAAAACGAGAGTTTATTGGAAGCAAAATATTTACTCCATTTCAAGTTCAGTATCAGTTTGCTACAAAATGACTTAGCGCTTTAAACTATTAAAAAAAAAGCGTACCTTTGCTTTCTTGTAGTCGTTGTTGTGGACTTTGACAACGTAGGTGTACAAGAATGCAGCAATGCAAGCGCCGAGGAAAGGACCTACCAAGTGAACCCAGTAGACTAAACGCACGTAAATACAAACTTCCAAGCTCAAAAAAAAATAGTGTCCGTACATCTTCCAATGCCTGTAATGGCAACTGGTCCTAAAGAACGAGCAGGGTTCATGGAAGCACCAGTCAAAGGAACAGCGATCAAGTGACCAGCGGTGACAGCAAGACCAATGTAAAGTGGGGCTAACAGGAAGTTAGTTTCAAGTTGTCATGAAAACGTTCTACGCTATTCTCTTTCGAACTTGTAGAGCGCTCAAAGCTTACCTCCTCCAACGGCACCAATACCAGATCTCTTAGCGTCTACGGCAGTAGTGTAGACAGTGAAAACGAGACCGAAAGTGATGATAACCTCAACAAGCAAGGCAAGGCCAAAGTTGAGGTTTCCAGCGATGGTGTGCAAGCCTAGGTTTCCTTCCAAAGCTTTTGGAAGCGCCAAAGCGAGAACTCCAGTACCAGCGATAGCACCGAGAAATTGAGCAATCCAGTAGATAATAACCTTGATAATAGGTACATCCGAAGGGTCTTAGAGGTGTTAGATAAACCGAGTAAATAACTCGAGTCTACTTACTTGTTATAGCCAAAACAAACGTTACAGCAGGGTTGGAGTGTCCACCTGTGGTAGTGTTAGTGAGTTTCTCGCTAACTCGCGTTGCACGAACCAGAAATGTGTGCGTTAATCGCTACAGTAAGGCCTAGAATTAAACCGTGACCAAATGAGATAGAAACGAGGTCCAAAGGTCCCATTGGGCGGGCTCCTAGTACTGCCTAAAGAACGGGATTAAACTCGGAACAGCGTGGTACGATAGTAACAACACTGCAAGTACAGCGTGTAGAAGCTATTTAATAGCTAAAAAACCAACTCCGGAAACTGTACGCACCTGGACGGTTCCACAACTGTAGAAGTTAAAGAGGAATAGAGCAATAAACTCAGCAACTAGCATACAAGGTTAAAGGGCTACAAGACGCACTTTTGCAAAACAAGAAATACCTGCGCCTTGCAATAAACTGAGCCAGCTTTCGCGTTTCTTTTCAGGGCCCAATAAGTAATCCATTGTTGTTGATGTGACTCAATTTCGAGTTGGGTACAAGATGACGTAAACCTAACTTAGCCATAGACACAAAACTTGCCTATTGTGGTAAGATGTCGAATACACTACAGAATCTCTCATACAACGCAAGCCAACGACTGGACATAATAGTCGGAGTTAGAAAACGAAAAGTACACTCGAACAAAGCTGTTTTATCTATTGCAGGCGAAACTATGGGTATGCACAACCTGGTGTATACCCTTAGTTAAGATTCGCAAACTTTTTTTTTTGCCCAAGTTTGTTTGACGCATAAACAACCAACGCGTACACATTTTCTGTTTTCCAAAACTGATATTCTTTTACACGTACACAATACGTTACAAACATTACATCTTTTTACTATACTACTCTTGTACCATCTTGTCCATTAGGGCCAAAGGTGCCAAAATTTTTACACTCGCCGTCTCAGCGATGTTGCCGTTTACTACAATCTCATCCAACATCATATGAGCTCGATCCAAGTTAAACATTATGTCTAATTCGCAAACGCTTGCAAAGTATTTATCTAGTGTCTCTACGAACAAGTGAATGAGTTCAAGCACTGCAAGTTCGTTTTCGTCGCCGTTTACACCAACTATAAAGAAAAGGCTTGCGTATCGCCTGTATATAACCTTATGGTTCTGAAACTCAATAAATGAGCACTATTGGCAACATTAGAAATTGTAAAGGGGAAAGAAAATACAAACGGTAAACAGCTCCACCAAGTTAAGCTAAGCGATAATTGAATATATTAGACACGTACTTGACGCTCGGAACGGCTCAAGCATTTTCGCACTATTTCGCCCTCCAAGTGCTGTCTGTCAGTCATTGGCATAAATGAGTAGTATTTGGACAGTCGCGTCTGTCCTTGTTTGTTTACCAGAAGAATATACTTTATGGTCATCGCGGACGCGTGTCAGATGTAATTTAATAGAATACTTTACGCTATAAACGTCAGCAAGTTTCTTAATTTTCTGTTAATTACTTGAAACAAAACAACATTTGCAACAGCTTACTACTTTTCGATACTCAGAAACATCACAAGCTAGTGGCGTAAGCGGCAAGTGTGAGCACAAGGCGAAACCACTCGGATGTAATACGCGAAAATTATAAGCGAACGGATAGCACAAGTGGTAGCTAACTAGAGTAAGAGTACCAAAAAACTTACATCGGGATAAACATTACAATTTGTTTATTCCCACAACCAAGCTATGGTTATATCAATCACGTGAATTACGTTGTCTATAGGGGTGTAAATGGTGTACACTCTAACAATTTGCTTGTATTCACACCCATCAAAAAAATAAGGGAACATCTAAAAAATTGTGAGCAAAAAACTGTATGTGCAACTTAAAATCAAAAAAAAAAAAAAGGAGTACAGAATGCTCCTCAGGATCATCATCAGGGTCAAGTTCGTTTTCAAATAGATAAACGATTGCACCTTCTTCTAGTAGGGGACATAAAAACTTGTGGCGAATAGCTTCATCCTTGGTTATCTTTTGAGCTATTTGATTCAAAATCACGTGTCAGCTTGCTAAAATTACAACTAAAACAATGCACCCATTGAATATGCTCTCTTCGGATAGAAATACGGCACTGGGTCGGTCTCTGGCGATATGTAAGAACAAACATCCTGGTCTTTGACGCCAATCATTTTACAGAGAGCCCCTGGATGTTTCATTGCAGCAAATGCACTACATGGCATGACAATAAAGATAGTGCTCCAAACATTAACGTACGTTATTAATGGAACAGATGTTGGCA
This sequence comes from Trichosphaerium sp. ATCC 40318, assembly GCA_038496445.1. Classification (NCBI taxonomy): domain Eukaryota; phylum Discosea; class Flabellinia; family Trichosidae; genus Trichosphaerium; species Trichosphaerium sp. ATCC 40318. The sequence continues at coordinate 83,277 of JALMLS010000590.1, read as the reverse complement.
TTCCTCCTCTCACCCCAATCTTAACTTTGCTTTCATTAGTGACTACCTCGCCAGTTTCATACTCTAAACATAACATCATGACAGCTGAAATGCAAGCATGTTTTATTGCATGAGGTGATAGAGGTGTATGTCGTCGACGAAGCTTATATACTTGATAGTTTGCCGAGTCTTGTTTCGTATTTTGAAATGCAAGTGCTGTATCAACAGCTTCAACTTGTTTTTGATCATCTCTTGTAGGAAAGCTAAAATGAGTGTCCACACACTCTTTGCGATAAAAAGCAGCTTGGCCTTTTGCGTCAAACTGTAATTTCAGTGTCAATAAATAAAAAATAACGGTTTCTACGCTGCACTGTTAAGCGTACAATGTCGTATGCGCAGCAACTAGACTTAAATTGCCTCTGGTACAAGTATTTCCACAGTGGCTCACATGAGGCTACAGAACACCATTCCTAAACACCTGTAATCTTAATCACATGCGTATACGTACTTTACAAACCAATTCGCACATACAAACATCGAGAATGTCTCCTATCTTTCTAAATATGTAAACAAGCACATCCACATTAAGCCTGGGTGTTTGGTCTATCAGACTTTCCATTGTATGGTCAATCTGCATCGATTGTGTTTTTTTCAATTGCTATTTTTATCACACTGGTTGACTTAGCTCTAACCACTCTCACATTATCGTACAGCCCTGCGGTACGTCATATACTCACGTAGCGTTAAAGTACTTAAGTTGCATTGTACACGTGATAAAAACTTGACCAATGGCGGTTGTTGCATGGATGCTGATGTTTTAACAAGACGGAATTAGTTACTTTATTTGAAATGACTAATTACTACTGACAGGCACATTAGTTACGCCTGTAGGCACTGCTCCACAAGAACATGCTTCCCATTTTACCATTATACCTGAAGCAGCTCTGCTGTTGTACGTTAGGAAACTAAACCAGTTGTCTTGACCAGCTATAAGCCCACTTTGTGTTGAAAGAGAAAACGTTATTGCTTGAGCATACGGTGTTGATGGAAGATTACAGCCTACAAAGCTAAACACGCCATTCAACCTAGTGTACACTAGTGCAGAGTCTATCCAGCATCTACCAACAAGCGTGGCCCCAGCGCAGTCTATGCATAGTTAGAATTGTTTGTGATTTTGGCCATACGCTGAGGAATATTGAAGACCGTTGTATAGTTGAAGAAGGCTTGTGCCTGGTTAGTGGATAAGCCAGCGGTTGTCCAAGTACCCTATTTATTGTAACGCTTAGGCCAAGTCAACTTAAAGCCGAGACAGCACGTACAGGTGGAACAGGGCCTCCAAAAGGTGACGCGGCTGGTGGATTGTACCAACTAGCTGGCGGATTGGGGTAGTTTCTTGATGGGCAGCATGGGTTGGGGAATGTTTGAATGGGATCATTAAAGCATGATGAATAACTAGGATGAGTGCTATGACAGACACCCCATCGTATGTCATAAGGAGGTGTTATTGAAGGAGGAAGGTTTACATAGTTTGGGCCACTCCAGAAATCGACAGCTTGTCAGGAATTAGTATACGAACGCCTCGGAAGTTATATTGGGTTGTTTATCAACTTACAAGTTGGCATAACGTTCATGTCTTTCAGGCATGTTTCCGTTGCTTGAGTCCATGTCGCCAGTGCGCATGTTAGTGCAGAGAGTAACAAAAGTGTAGTCAAGGTGTTCATGGCGCTAGAAATGATTGACTTTGAAAGGCTACAACCTCCACTGTGGCCCAGAATCAGGAAAAAAAAAGCATGAAATTGCTGAACGGATTCACATACTTTGGTAGCAACGTGCATGCCGTTATTGTTCTGAGCGTTTGACAAAAAGAGTGACGTGTCGAAACACATCAACAAGATTTTGGATCAGTGTTGCCCACTGTGCTAATTAGGCGGTACTTTAGTATTTGTGGGCGTATTGGTATGATTTGGATAGTAAAGATAACGTCAAGTCAAATCTAAAACGAAAAAAACTGTGCAAGCGATAGAAAGTACAACGTGTTGTTCGGTTTATTTACAATTATTGGGTAGGTAGATATCACGTGTGCTCTACAGACCAAAGGAAGGGCTAAAATACAATTTGCAAAGGCAGCAAAAAAGGACAGTTGTTTAAGTCTGAGTGACATCAAGTCCACACAATGGACAATTTCTGCCGTAGTTCTTCAAGTAATTATCAATACAATCCTAAACATAATTTATCAGATTTTGCATAGAGGAGAAAAATGAAAGACAACGACAAAGCAGGAGGGGTAGGTACCTTATGAAAAATGTGGTCACAACTCAATTTGGTTATTGACTCTCCATCACAGTAAGGTGACAAGCATACAGAACAAGGTGTATCACAGTCGTGTTCAGTGGAAGAAAATTTAAAAGTATCGAGAGAATCGACTTTAGAAGCATCCACTGTTTTGTTTGGTACGCTTTCATCAAGTTGCAGAAGCAGGTCGTAATCCTCAGGAGATATATCACGTGTTTGAAGAAGCATAATCATCTCATAAGTCAAACCACATGGTGCCACTAAAAAGAGAGGTGTGAGCCATTAAGAAAATAATAATAAGCAAAAAAACAATTTCGTTTTTTGTTTTTTGTACCATCGTGTTTTGAGCGCTCCATGGCTCTGTTGATTTGTTCTACCTCTGTTCTAACAATGGCAGCATTTGTACCAGATTCAACGCGATCGTATGCAGGTTCAGTATGTCTAATTCAAGTCCATAAGAAAAAGATGTCTAGTGGTAACTACAAATCGGGAAAACAGTGAACGAACCTTTGTGAATAAGTAGGTGTCTTGTTCCAGTATCCGTAAACTCGAGCAATTGTAATGGCACGCTTTTCTTTTCGTTCTTGATGGTGTTCAGCGATTCTAAGCGGTTGGGATTAGTTGCTGGATGTTTTCTTGTTGCCATCCATTACGAACCTTTCCAAACGCTCTTCGTTTCGTTTGAGTACGTTTTGATGTATGTAGCGATGCGGTTTGAGCCTGGCTTTGCTTCGTTTCTTGGAGGCTCGAAACAAATTGCGAGAATATGGAGCGTAGCGTCTTTTACTCTTTATCTTGGCAAAATACTCTGCTTCATACGTTAAGAGAGTATCGGCTTTTGTCCAAACGGCTGTCTTCTCATCTTCGTCCTCGCTATCTGTCTCAATGGTCAAACTGGATTCAAACGCGAGTAAAAACTGTCGTACAATAGTCGTCAAATTCCACTCTACTATTTTCGTCCTCAAAATCGGGGGCGTATTGTACTTCAGTTGAGGAGTTTACTTCAAGTTGCGCGTGGTAAGCCCAGTATTCTTCATCGCTGGACGTATAATCGTCATCAGAGCTGTTTGTGGAGTGTGGAGAGTCTGAAGAAAGGTCCTGAGCGTTTGTGTAGAAGGCTGTTTCGACCACAACGCGGTTTCTACCAGTGGATGGTGCTCCCCATCTACGAGGCTCCAGGGTATTACCCGGACGAGCGACTATCATTCGTGGCGGTTAGAGGGTTATGACAAGATTAGCACTGTAATTTTCACTGAACATTTCACGACGAGGAAACATTGCACAAATTTCATTGACTTTCATTCCTTCACCTTCAGAGGGTTAATTTTTTCTGTACCAAGCCTAAATCACAACGCGGAAAACCACTAAAAAGTTTTGATATATTTTCACAAGTTTTCCTGGCCGTTGAGGCTTTACAGGATCGCACTACTATCTCCATCACTTACCAAGTGTCCGTTACTAGTACATTGAAAAGATGGGCGTGAAACAACGGGAAGGAAGAGTAGTGACGTGGGTTGTTTATAGCTCTAAATTACAAGGACTCAGTATGAATATTACTTTTTGACGAGAGATTTCTTCACATGATCGATCTTGATCTGCATCACTCGGTTTTCTTCCTTTACTTGCTTCAAATCGGAGTCAATGCGCTCCATATTTAAGGCTGAAGCACGTTGAGCAATCTTCTCTATTCGATCTTCGAGGTTCAAAATAAAGTTCTTGACTTGTCCTTTCTCAGCCACTAAATAACACGTGTTAATTCATGCACAAAATCACTTGGGAAAACTCATTATTTCGTACCTGTATCTGTGAGAGCTTTAAAAACTTCGTTAATTGCAGCCAACTTCTTGTAAGCTGCACTAGCAGCAGGAACCTTCTTTTCAGCATCTTTAAAAATCATGTCTTCTGTTAGTCTGAAACTTCTCTTCAAATTCTCTGTCACTTTATTGATGTCTTTCTGTAAATCCTTTGTATCCACAAGAATCTATTGACGCCATAAGCAAGAATCAGATTGTGAGTCCGGTCGAAAGGGCTAAAAAAGTGCGACAAACAAAGTGTACCTTGTTGATCTCAACTTTTTGTTTCTTGACGTTACGGACGAGTTCAAGAATACGAAGTGTGAATGTTGATCGACTTTCTTTTGGTAACTGTTTGTATACTTCAAGGAGTTGCTTGTATCTAGAGAAAAGCTTAATAGAAAGAAAAAAAATAAAAGCAAAACAACAAAAGATTTGACGAGAACTAAGTTTTACCTTGCTTCCTTCTTGTGAAATTGTTTGACGTTGTCTTTGATAACATCCCTAGCGGCTTTGATATCCGTCAGAATAACAGCCAAGTTACCCTCCTTGGCTTTATCCCTTGCTCTAATCTCTCGAATTTCCTTAATAAGTGGTGCTCGGTAAGTCTCCCATTGTTCTGCAAGTTTAATAAGCTTAGCAGATTGATCTTTTGCAAGGCTATTCAATTTATCAATGTTAGCCTGTGGATCTGGTTCGAGCAGTGCCCAAGTTTCTTTCCATTTGGTTAATTGATCTTTAAGGGATAATTGCTGCTCAATTACGCCCTTAATTTGGCCTTTCATCTAAACTCGAGGTTAGTCCGAAAAACAGTTAAGTTTTTGCATTACATGACGGATATCAGATTGATATGTCGTTATACTTTCTTCCATGTCCTTCAGAGCTTTATCAGCATTCTCTAAAGAACCCTAAACGAGAGAACGATAAGTATATTGTAGTACACAGCCAAAAAAATGATGAACAAATACATACCAAAGCTTCCTCTTTCTCTGCATTTCTTCTCATTTCACTCTCTTCATCTGTTTCCTTTGGCTTTTTGTTTTGGTTGTATTGAATCTTGTGTTGTAGGTTATCTTTTCCTTTGCCTTGGCGAATGTCATAGGACATGTTGGTTGGTGCTGAAACAAAGGAGTTGTTTAGAATTTCACGCATTCGCCTGACCACATCTTGTTTCTTCTTGGTCTTGTACTCACCCTATCACGTGTTAACAACCGTCAAACGAAAAAAATCCGCGGTAGCTTTACCTGATCAAGACCTGAGTCTATGCCTTGAGCTGTCCATTCTGCGTCCCAATCTTGTTGTTTTTCCCACATAATTCGTGTGTTTTGGAGTATTGAAGGCGCAACGGTTTCTCTGTGCAAAGGCTGCTGTGTTGCTAGTTTTTGTCCACTTTGAAAGTACTTACGCGCATGTTTAGATGTACCACTGGCGTAAACACCTATAACCATGTTAAACACAAGACCGCACCGTGGTTTTTGCAGCCAAAACAAAACCTACTTTCAAACAAAATTCATTGCGCCGAAAACGGTTTTTTTTTCATGACCATTTAGCCGTACGTACCAGTATCAGGTATATAAATATCAACTGCTTTGTAGTGAGTCATTTTATGCTCGTGACTAAGCGTAAATTTAGGAGCCCATGAAGATTCAAGCATAACATCAATTTCCATCTCGATTTTCTTGATAAGTGGATTTGTATTATCGCGTTCGTTCAAAGGAAGCCTCTCTTGAACCCACATGAGTAATTTACGCATATCAGCGTCGTAATGAGGGTACAACAAATCAGTGTAGCCAAGTTTTTCGTTATAACCCATATCCTACGCCTGTATGAACACGAGCGCGGTTGACATTTTGTTTACAGTGTCACATTGTATTTGACAAGTGATTACGTACTTGTAGAATTGAAACGATGGCACCAGCTTGGTTTGTACGTTGTGAAAGTGTTTTAGCAATCTAACGCTGTTAGGGAGAACGAATGAAAAGATTTTCAAGCGTAGAATGGAAGCTACTTCTGGTTTTTATATGAGAGTGCGTACAGATGAGGGCAATTCGCGATTGCTGTCTATTATGCGCAAACATTTCAGTAATAAGCGCATGTACACATCTGAACGCTTTTTAAGGTCAAGGACACTTTCAACTTCTGCTGGCAAGTCGCTGTACAGAATTTAACAAAAGCTACAAAATCGCACTAAACAAATACCATCCAGCATCTCTAAAGCCTTGAAGTAAAATACGATCAGACACCAAGAGCGTTTCGTTGTTCTTGAATAACAATTAACTAAAACGAACCAACGATCACCAAAACATACCATTTTTACAATTACGCAGCTCAACCGATAATCCCTTCGAGTTTTCGAGCTTGGAACTTAACCACACTTTAGTTAAGCAACACAGCAGCGCGTAGGTTAAAAATTTTTAATTTAATGGTACACTACCATTTCGTCTCTTACATTACAAGCGTGTACTCCAACGGTGTCCACTACGTCTTCAAGTGGCATCAAAAACTTTTTGCCAATCTCCATGATAATACCATCAGATTGCGCTGTAATCGTTAAAGACGCATATTGTTCTTTACGTGTTCTCGGCTGAAAGTGAGTTTTTCTTACAACCTTCTCTGTAACGCCAGTTTTTAATAGATTGGAAATAACAATGCACTGTGATATGTCGCCCTCCGGAAAAAATTCAAACTTTGTTAAGCCAGCATTAACATGTTCAGCTGTTATCCCAGCAAAATGCATAAACGCGTTGTTACATGATAATAAAGAAAAATCCCATCCCCATTTAACTCGTATAGATTCTGCACGAGCAGGAGGTACCAACCTAAGAGGTAAGTCGGGATCTATTACTTGCGGTTTTTGTTTTTCTTGTCTTCCTGTCTTTTGCCGCAGGTGCTGTAGTTCATCCCACATAGAGGACATCATACTGTGTAATTTTATTTTCTCTTCTGTCAGCCCAGCTACTTGTGATTCTAAATATCTAACACGCGCTGCGTCTGATTCCGGTTCTTTGTAAGACTGTTAACCGCTTTCTTTGTGATTTGGGGTTTTTTTAATTAAATTTAATCAAAAAACAAAAAAAAACGTGTTTTGATCGCGTAGCATTATCCTTATGACGCTGTGCTTTACTGTTTCAGTTTTGTATGTAGGCCTACGTACCTGGAAGTGTGTATTGTTTTGGTGGCAAAGCAAACTCAGCCAGAGGACCGCTAATTTCGGCACCTTCGGCTTCATAATCTGCGGGAGTTGGGAGCTGTAAGGGTGAGTCATCAAAAAATGGCAATTCTAGCGCATATTCGTCTGGGGCTGGCGGTGTGGGAACGCGCTGGAGGTATTCCATTCGCGGTTGTGTAATTTGTTTTGGTGCAGGAGGTTCCACAGGTGTAGTTAATGTAAAGTGACCTTACAACGCTCTTAAAAAATGATACACCGCTCTTAGTACCTATTTCAAAAGGGCATTTTGATACTCTCTGCTTTTTATTTGAGTCTAAACACTCATGGCCATACACTTGGCATCTCTTACATGGTCGTTGGTTATTACAAGCCGCATGAGCTTTTCTACATTGCTGACAAGCAACATACGCTTTTTTGCGAGTCGTCATTACTAGCAATTGTTTACGGGTAGTTTTAGGTGTAGTGAGTACGTATAATCTAAGTCATAAAAATCGAAACGGCAGGCTTAAACCATCAAATTCGGTACTACGTAAAATTTAGCGTTTATAACTGTAATAGTAATGTGACGCCAAGTGACAAAAACCATCACATTTTGTGCTTGTTATTTTTATTTACAGACTTTTGACGGTAAAAAAACGTCAACAAAAACAATCACACCCATATTTTGTAAACAGCTCCGTAATTACGTCACGAGAAGCTTGCGTGAAAAGACGCCGTTCTCTTTTCAATAACGCTAGTTGTGCGGACAATTGTTCCATATTCTCCGCAAGGCTCGAAACTGTAGTAATCGCTTACACGAGTTAAGTGCAAAAACACTACTCAAAAGAGCGAAATAAAAAAAAAAAAAAAAAAGAAGGATACTGTTGTGATAGCTAGACGTAAAATTACTAATAACTGAATCCAGGTGATGCCAGAGTTGGTATCGTATCTCTTGTAAGCACAAAAGGAACCTCGCAGTGATAAGCTAAGTATAACATGAGAAAAAAAATAAACTCGGTTAAATAGTGCACAAAAGGGAAGGACTTGGAGTCTTTTCCAGTATCGATAAGAGCGCTCTTCAAAAGAGCAAAGCTTTGGCGCATACGTACCTCATGTGGTGCCATGGGGCCATCCATATGGACGCCACTTCGCTCAGCCATCTCGGCAGTAGCATAGGCGCATTGTATCAGTACAGGACAACCCGGATTGGGTTGATTACAAGTCGGTTCAGTGTTGCTACTACTGCCTAATAAATTAGGTGCTTTTCCTTCATTGTCTTTTATCAATTTTTGAAAAGCCACAGCCTGTTGTCTTGATAGCTTAAAGTTCGTTCCAATAGGAGCACGAAGAATAGTCAAAGTTTGTAGAATAGGGTGAGCTCTACAGCTAGCCTTTTTAAGTTTCTTATGAAGGACATAGTCAATGTGAAGCCAAGACCTCAACTGCACTGAATCGAAAATTTTAGCCAAAGCAAACTTTGACATGCCTCTTGCTTCTGCCATCTCTTGTGGATCTGATGTTAAAGATGCAATACCAATAACACCAGCATTCTTTCCACTCTCCCATATGAGTACTTTATCACCATTTTTAATCTTATGAATATGTTGTTTAATGAACCATGTCATGTCCTTCAATGAACTTATAGACTCTGATATACTGTACAATTTTGGGTTCGCTTGGAAGATCCATACACGTTGTTCTCCATCACTGAATCCATCTTGACCAGATCGCATTGATGACTGACTTGCTGAGGCACAAGAGCGCCTACCTTTTGATGAAGACGAAGATCTTCGTTTTCTTCTGCTTTTTTTCTTTTTACCATAGCGCAAGATTGTCGCATTGATTGCTTTGTTAACCGCAGCTGAAATGAGTCGGACGTGTTTTGTGATATCCTCCAAGGTCGCTCCTAATTTCATCGACATTGGTTGCTTACCAAACAAAGACATTGTCGGAGGGTATAAGACGCCGTTACATCCAAAAAGAAGGCCATTACTAAAAGCACAAGGTACACACTTCTTCCCAAGGTTCATCAGGGTTTGGACGCTTAATGAAGCACTAGAAGCCAGTTCATTTACTAGGTTCTTATCGCAAGAGAATGGTAAGGTTGCCTGCGAGTGGTTTAGAAGTTTGAAAAAAAACCAGAACTGTTTTTGAAGCAAATCAAATCGTACGTCGTTAAACACGCTCCTAGGCAGCATGTCCTTCATGTGGGGGTGCCCACACTGTCGCATAGAAATACCCTTGCCAATGAAACTATTCTTCTTTGCATTACACTAGTACGTGTCAATAGGACCGGTTCAAAAAAAGTCGTACAAAAAGTGGCTTGGAGACGGTGAATGTGATTGTGTTTGATCGTTTCAAAGCTCCATCAGAGGCATATAAAGCGGCTCTAGTGACACTATATCCATCTACATCCATGGTATCAGGCCTAGAACAATGTGAAGTGGAAGGTGAGGCTCCAGAACAGGTTGGACAAAACCAGTCTTCTGAAGGAATCTTCTCAAGAGGAGGGTTTAAACAATAAAGATGAAATCCTAAACCATATTTAATACAACAATGCCAATGTTAGAGATTGATACCCTTATCGCATTTATCACATAAAAGCATATTATCTCCATCTTCAGGAGATAAACAATGTTGGCATCGCTAAATTAAGAGTTACACAAAAACAATGAGTGTTACAAACATTGAGTGTATACTTGCCATTGCTACTACGTTCTTACACTCTTCGCAGCAATACCACGGCCGTTCGGGATTATCTTGATTAAGACAAGCCAAGTGATAGGCTCTGTAATAAGGAGTGTCAGAATGTACGAGGTAAACAAGGCCTTTGTACCTATCACAACAATCACAAAAAATTGTTGGTTGGAACCCATTGTATTGTTTCAGGCACAAATGGCATGTTGTGTCCTTTACAGATAATGTTTTTATGTTTTTAAAGCATCCACCGGTCTTTTCGTATGTATTCCTTAAGAATTGTGGGGACTAAAGAGGTAGGTGAGCAAACAACATGCTGAAAAAAAACAAGGTTGTCCATGGCACGTTAAATTGTTTTCACGTGTACCTTTGATTGCATGATATCGGATATACGTCTCCATTCGGAGCCGTAAATACTGTAGAGATATTGAAAGAGTTCTACCTCTTGGTCTAACCAAGCTTCCTTTACGAAAACATTTTTCAATTGTATAGCCATTTTTGTTTTAAAAGCTGAACGCTGTGGGTCCAGCTCTAAAGGTGCCAGCTCAATACCAGACAACCTTCGTCGTCGCCGAGTGACAATAACATTAGGCTCCATCATAGCAGACATATGCGATAAGGGTGATTGAGAAGAGCTCGCTCCTCTTTTCTTGGGGGACGCATGAGCTTTTGATTTCGATTTTCTGACGCTCCTCGGACATGTGATAATTAAACCCTCGTTGTATCGCGCTTTGAAACGGTCTGTATATTCTTCTTCATATTCGGTGCACGTGTCACGAGAAATAGTTCTCCATACTGGTATTTCAACTGCAGCTTGCTTCTTTAAAGCTTCTGAAGGTGCATCTTTGTTGTCATCTTGTTCAGGTAACCCATGCAACTCTGAGTCGTGTTGAAACTCTGCAGGGGGATTCCACAAGTTGGCATTCAAAAACCGTTTGTGTTTCGCTACTTCAGTATTAACGGAAGTGACCAAGAGTTTGACTACGAGAAAAGCAACAAAGAGGAGCGTCAGAAAATCAGACGGAAAAACCAGAATTTGGAAAATTGTGATTGATAAAAATAGCCCTTTGCTTACATTTACGTGCAATGTCTTCTGGCGTGAGACGCTTGCCATTGAAAAAGTGATGGTTTACGCGCTTCTACAGAATTTGTTAGTTGTGCTTTATGTAAAACGTGTCACGAGAAGTTCGAAAAGGTTTCTCTCTACGTGCTACAAGGCTCAGGAGCACTCACTTGTTCTAGGTTGTGAAAGAACTCTTCCATCGCCTTGCGTTCTTGGTGAGCGAGTATAACTCGCTCTCTGAGACTCCTACGATAGCTAAAAAAAGCCTTGTAAGCAAAGTAGTGCTTTTTTTTGACAAACGTGTTTGTAGTTTTATTGTTCGTTGAGCTTTTTTACCATTTCTCCTCGTCTTCGCTTGTCGATTCGTCGTCCTCCTTTGTTGAGCGTTTTGACAATTTCTGTAACTTTATTATCCTCCAGTCACTTAAAAAAGAATGTTACCTTTGTGGAGCGCTTGTGAGAAGTTTTTCTGCGTGTAGCAGAAGGAGCGTCAGTATTTTCTGTTGCCTTTCTCTTTCGAGACCTATTCTTAACGCTCTACGATAGAATATTAGATAAACTAGCATACAAAGGGATAATTAATGGATTGCTTGTAACTAACAATTTATTTTATTCGGACCTTACGCCTCGCTGATCGACTCTGTACTACGTCTGGTTCCATCGCATTAAACACGTTCTATATTACAGCTGCGTTACACTTCAAAAACGGTGCGTAGTATTTGATAACCAAAATATTACTCGGCTGTTTAAGAACTAAACACGCTATCTTATTTTATCACCTCCATACCATCCTTCTTCGCTGTTGTTGGCTGTTGATTGAAGTTCCACGGGCAATAACAATTTTGCAAACAAGGAAAGCCCGAAGTGGAATTAACCCAAAATCGCCACTAGTGCACCAACAAGTAGTACTGTATTGTGACATTGAAACGGAATGTACAGTACCACTTTAGGATTTGTAACTGCGCCAATATCCTTATCTGCAATAATGTAAATACAAAAACAGGTTCGCGGTGCGGCACTATGCAACCTAAATGATTAGAGTTGTAAGTTTTTCTGGCATCTGACTATTGCAACTTATTTGACATGAATAAAAACATACTCAGCCTTGCACCGGAACATTACAAAGCCACCACCATGTAACAGCATTTAACACCTAATGGTTTTGCTATCAATGTTCTATCATTAGGGTACGACAAAACGCTAATACAACTTAGGGTTCAATGTCACGTGTAACTCGAAAACGTCGTACTGAGATTATACGTAATTGTTGAGGTACCCAGAATCCTTATTTCTAATGCCTTGATTTTGGGTGAACGCTAGCGAGGTGAAGGCAAACTGCAGTGTAGTAAGCATTGTATATTTTGTTCCAATTGCACTTCTAAGCGCTATCCTGTTTTATCAAGTTGCATGAAAAAATGTCTCATGAGAAAAAAGTCAACAGATAGTCTGTTCGTCATTCGTAAGTACAAGTGAATTTATAATACCTGTCGTAAACACTACATAATGCTACAAAACTCACTGTAAGCTAACGTAAATACTTTGTTTAAATTAATATTTTACAGCTCTCGTGTCGCTATGCGCGCTGCCCAAAACAGGTTAGCTGCCGCCACTGTACCTCGTACCTTCGGATTACCAAACGCTACTGGTATGCCAGCTTTTCGCCAATACAGCATGAACAACATTGGCGCACGGTAATATAACTCGTAGAAAAGTTCTTAATCTTCTAACACTGAAACAGCTCCACAGTTGTTACAGACGACGCCGCACGCTTAGAACTCATCAAAGCTAACCGCAAGAACCTCGACGAGCTCCAACAAAAACTATGTGGGTCTATCGCTGTTTCAATTTGCGCATTCCATCTAGTTATGAATTACATTGGTAAACACTCCTCTGGATTTTTGGAAGGAGGTCATTAAAGCGCTTATTAATGCTGTGCTTCTGCTTTGGCATTTTTATTACCCAACTCCTCCAAAGACGAACTCCAAGCCTAATATTTGGTATGTACACCCTTAATAAATGCCTTTGAGAGCTTTTTACACAAACAAAGACTGTGAACGTTTATACTTGACACTTAAGCTTTATTTCTCTCTTCCCACGCCTTTCGCGCATCCGCAAGACATGGCGCTGCCTTGTCCTTATCGGATAGAATGTAAGTGTCCGCCTTGGGCCAGTCAATGCCGATTGTAGGATCTTTCCAGTTCGTATCCATTTCGAGTTTAGGAACCCATACCCCACCTTGAAAGTACATGATTGTCGCTGGCTCCATAGTAAAAAAAGCGTGACCACAGCCAGCAGGTATGTAAAGCTGCTTCTTGTTCTCAGCTGATAGCACGTTACCTTTCCACTAAGCGAAGTGAGTGAGTTGCTGTAGCTGTTTTTAACTTCTGAAAGAAAAAAAAAAGTTAAAAGCCCATCTTACTTTCAAGTACGTTGGTGAATCTTTGCGTAAGTCTACTACAACATCCCATACAGCACCGGTTATACAAGTGACCAACTTGGTGTATTGTGAAACGTGGATGCCTTTTTGCAACGTTTAGACGCTAAAAACAGATAGCTTACGCACCTCGAACGACGTTTTTAGTTGATTGAGACAATGAAATCTGGTTCCACTCTTGTTTTAAGTGTGCGTACTTGCCTTCGTGGTAAACCTCTTGAAACCAACCTCTACAGAATACCTGTGTTAATTACATGTCTTTGCAAATCATTTTTATACCTGTCGTCACCAAATCGCTTACACTCTATAATATAAGATCCCTTAATCTCAAGCTCCGTGATCGTTGCCATAATAACTGCTAAAAATGAAGTTGAATATACTTAACTGTTGTAGTTTCACTTTTTTAAGTCGCTAATGGCGCACCGACAGCGTACGCATCGCACAGCACACATATATTAGGCTTTATCAAGTTTGACAGGCTAAACTTGATGAAACACCCTAAACTCGATCCCACAGCTGCATACAATCCGTTACCGTCATGTAGCGATTTACCGTTGTACAAGGACAAAATGAGGCATTATTACGCTTCTGCTGTTGTCAATAAAACAGCATACTCAGTGGGTGCGTGACGTGGTTAACGGCTATTAAAACTAATTATGTCTAGGCGATGTAGCCGAAGTGGCCATAGAAGACGACAATAATATCCTCATTCGCATCACGCATATTACAGGTGACGCTAAATCACCGAATATTGTTCGTGGCACTAGATTTTACACGCCAACTCAAATTTCCCTCGCAGAAGGTAAGCGGCGCAACTCCTCATCATAACCTCTAACGCATACTAATAGATGCACCTGAAACATCTGTAAATGAAGTGTTTACATCTTCAACCTCAGTCCAAACTAGCCTACGCAACCTACGAAGGACATGTATTGTGCTTCTCCCATCACAGCGCAACACAACAAATACAAACGAACTTTTCTGTTGCCGATCCTACAACGCCACTTCTAAACACTTGGAGCTCCTTGAAACTGCTCGAAACCAGTGTAATGGGTACTGGATAGACAGAGTAGTTGCAGCAACAACCACTACAGACTCAAAAAAGGACTACTTTCTGTCATGGCACAATCACAGCAATGTATCTTGTTGGATGCAATCAGACCAGATAGATAAGGACAACGAGAAAGTAAAAGCGTTCTCTAATAAGAAGACGTTGCTATCTGTTAAACTAAACTTACCAGCGTTGAAGAAGAGCCGCGAAAAGCGCAAGGTACACCCAACAAGTATAAAACAATTAATTATGTTAACTTTTTTTCTTCAAAAAGAATCGCCTTGTACCTCGCCGTAGCGTTCATTCGCGTCGAAACGATATTATCTCACTGGCAAATCAATTAAGTCAAGCAGTGAGGCCATCCCAGATGAAGCCTGCGCAAAGCATTACCATCCCAAGCTGGCGAGTCTTCACTCCGCCTCCGACCACAACAGATATGAATATTGATCAAGGCAATGGAGCTGCAACGCAAGATGATGATTCTTCCTCTGAAGAGACGGATGATGCCTTTTTTTTGAAGCTTCACACAGAAGCACACGATTACCAAAAGAGTTTGCAAAAGCAACACTCGAGAAAACGTAAATCTGGGGATATAGGTGAAACAGTACTGTAATTATTATTAAATTTACATGGAGGGGACAGCGATTGATGGCAAGCCAGTTTTGAGTTGCTCTCCTGCCTCTTTTTTTTTTTTTCCTTTTTTTGTTGTTTGGTTGTTCTCTCTCCTCTCCCAAAAAGGGGTTTTCCCAAATGCGACCCCCCCTCAGTTGTACACCATATATTTTGGCGTCGCAGAAAACTTTGCGTACGCTTTGATGACCTTGTTGATTGCGTCCAGAAAATCTTTTTCGATAACTGTCTTTCGTCGCGCACGAATGGCGAACATACCAGCTTCAGTGCAGACTGATCTAATATCAGCACCTGCAAAAACGTGTCAATAAATTGTGTACATAACAAAAAATAAACTTTACTTTGCAGTTTCCCTTCGAATGCTGTGTCATACCTGTTGAATTAGGACAGTTTCTCGCCAACAACTCGTATCTAATGCCAGTTGCAACGTTCATTGAATCTGCGTGAATTTTGAATATCATTGTACGACCCTAAAGTAGTTGCGTGAGTCGCTATGGTTTCACTATTTTTCAGTTCATTGTTGTACCTCCAAATCGGGTAAGCCGAATTCAATCTTTCTGTCAAGTCGACCTGGACGACAGAGTGCAGGATCGAGAGTATCAGGTCTGTTGGTGGCCATGAGTACTTTAATGTTTCCACGAGGATCAAATCCATCCAATTGATTAATAAGTTCCAGCATAGTACGTTGTACTTCATTGTCACCACCTAATGAACAAAAATAAATAAATGGAGGGTAAACAAACAATAAATGAAATAATCAAAACAATAAGTACAAATATTCAAAAAATCTAATATTTCAAAAAAGCATTCTCTCTGGGCGTACCTTCGTCACCTCCTCTTGTACCACCAATAGCATCAACTTCATCAAAGAAAATAATACAAGCCTTCTTGGATCTAGCCATTTGAAAGAGTTCGCGGACCATTCTGGCGCCTTCTCCAACGTATTTTTGAACGAGTTCTGATCCAATAACACGAATGAAACATGCATCGGTTCTGTTTGCTACAGCACGCGCTGATAGAGTCTTACCAGTACCAGGTGGTCCGTAGAGCAATACACCTTTTGGTGGATCAATACCAAGGTTAACAAAGCGCTCAGGGTGCAATAACGGCAATTCAACGACTTCGCGTAGACGTTCGATTTGTTCTTTGCAACCGCCCACCTGCTCGTATGTCACATCAGGTTTTTCTTCTACTGTCATCATGGTAACGCTCGGATCGATTTTAGGTGGTAGAGGGATCTGTATTTGGTATTTGGATCGGTCACACCTGCAACTGTCAGAAAAGTACATTAAATACGCGTTACGCACCCTACGCGCATGCCCTCTTCGATATCTGTTGGAGAAACGCGCTCGCCCAAGTCTACTACAAACTTGGCAATTTGTTTGACGTTGATAATGTATTTAGCGTCATCAGACCCCTTGTCGATAATTTTAGTACAACGTGCTACCTTTGAGATAAAGTTAGTTGAAATAAGCCAATAACCGCCTGAAACTGTACCTGTAGCGGCTGTTCTTCCTGCATCATCTGTTTATCGCCTTGGAGATCCCAATGCGTTGGTGGGGCAAGACCTGTGTCTGATTCTTTGATACCTGGGATGATTTAGTATTTATATTAAACTACAACCATACTAACCGCATTTTTCGCTAACAATCTTTGATGTTTTTTTGATATCAGCTTCTATTGCTTTAATCTGTTTTGTGTAGGTTCCTTGTCCCTATTGCGCCCAGCGGTCAGTACCACCGTTAATAATTGCTCATCAAACTCACGTAAGTTTTCAGTATTTGAATATCCCCTTCATCTAGAGCTTGTATAACAACGTCCTTATCCTCTTGATCTTCACCCGACATGATGTAATTATTTGTAAGCTAGGTTAACTTTTTTGTTCAAATTGGCTTAACATAACTTTGTCCTCGCTTGTCGAATTATTTTGACTCACGTTTTTCTCAGCGACCACGGGTATAATTGAGCTGTTTGTTACTTAAATGGAACCTGACCCAGTCGAACAGCGATTTGATGATGTTTTGGCTTTAGTTGCGTATAGTGTAAATTAAAAAGCTTATTTCTTGTAGGTAAGTACTCTACGGGTTTCTCTTCGCGAAACGCTCGATGCTGTAGCAACAACGGGTGGTATGCTCGTTCAAAAAGAGCAAGGTACCTCTAACCTCTAATATTACGCGTTTATAACGTACTGGCAAGGGTTTGAGCAGATAAAAAATTGTTTTGATGCTGCCAGAAGCAATATTGACAAGATACGCGAGACAGCAGCTCCAATCAAAGGTTCTTGTTACATAATGTGCATGCAACTGTTATATTAACGGGATTTAGGACGAATAATCAGAGTGGGTGAACATCCGCCTCCAGAGCAGCCAGAAGATCAAAGGAAGCCCAAAACGAGGTGCGTGATTACATTTATCATTTCCGTTATTGACTGACTGTTATACCAGAGCAGAACGATTCACTTTCTTAAAGAACGAACCACAGCACGTACCCATATGCTGTTATCAAGCTAAGAGTAACTAGATTGGAGGAGATAATCAAACGTTTACGTGAAACGCCCAATTTTGAAGTGATAGTACACCCACCTCAAGGTACCCCCCTTATTGCCACTAGCGCTGTGTTCTTACTCTAACCCCTTTTGTTCTTTAGCTGCGCAAGCTACATCAATTCACAGCATAGAAGGTGCGTGTACATACTTTATCTTTCTAAATACTAATCAATCTAGGAATGCACGTGCGTGCCGACAATAAATCACGTTTCTCATACGTTGCACGTTAAAAAAAATAAGCTAACAGTTACCATTTTGTTCTAGTTGAGGGTGTCTTCTGCTTACTGGTGCTCCTTGGCATTGAGAGTAGATTCCACATCTTCATCTCTACCGATAATTAATCGTGTTCGGATTTACGAACCGTTTGCTAGTGTACGTTTTTATTGTTTTTATGAGTCGTTTATTTATAGTTTCCGGTTTATTGTTGCGTAGGCTTCCACTGTGGGTACACCCCAAACACCACCGTTTGAAATGCTTCACAAACTAGCCAACGAAAAGTTACACCAACTAAAAATGACTCACCCATCATCTCATGCCCCTCACTTTCTCCACTGGCTTCTGACGGAATCATTCGATGCGATCCTTTTCTCACCCTGATTGCCAAAAAAAAAACCAAAAAAAAAAACCGCCTCACAATCGCCAGAAACACTTGTAACAAAAATAAAAACTGATCCAAATTATGTACAAAATCGTTTGGTTGTGATTTCGTTGGACTAAATGATAAAATAGCAAAATAATCACGTGGGAAACCAGATAACGCATGGCTTGTGGTAGAAAGATGGCAAAACAAAGTAGTACTAAAGGGAAGAGCGTTTTTCAACAATACAAGGAAGATAATGATCTTCTACAAGATTTGCCGAATTGGAAAATTAAAAGACTATGTATGAGTAATCCCGTTGTAATTAGTGGGCCGTATGAAGGCGAAGTGCCTGATAAAAGTTTTAAACAAGCGTACGGGTCAACGATATCAACGTATCCACACTACCCAGACAATGCCAGCAGAGAGGGCGATCCTATGTGCGATAGTTACAGGATACACACGCATAAAAACGGTATTTTGTTTTGCGTAACGGATGGCTGTAACTGGGGCGAACGGCCTAAGGAGGCGGCCAACAGAGCAAAAAACGCATTTGTTGTATATCTGAGTGGTAAAATGGGAGAAGTTAAAACGATAAAGGAGATCGGTGATGTACTCATTTCCGCGCTACATCACGCGAACC
This sequence comes from Trichosphaerium sp. ATCC 40318, assembly GCA_038496445.1. Classification (NCBI taxonomy): domain Eukaryota; phylum Discosea; class Flabellinia; family Trichosidae; genus Trichosphaerium; species Trichosphaerium sp. ATCC 40318. The sequence continues at coordinate 64,425 of JALMLS010000590.1, read as the reverse complement.
ATGCCATAGTCTTTGATAAAAACGATCCATGGATGGCAGGTACAACAACGCTACTTGGTGGTGTGGTTGTACAGATTGATAACAAGCACTATCCGACTGACCCCAGTTGGGCGTTCGTTTGCTGTACGATTGGAGATTGTAAGGCTTTTGTCTTTAAGGACAAGGAAAAAGAAGTAGTCGATATCACAGCAGGAAACCGTATAGATGTTACAGACGCCAGAGATCCAGGCGGCAGGATAGGTGCGCTAGTTGGTCTTTTTTTTTTTTCTGAAATCGGAAAGCGTAACTGAGCCTATAGGGCCGTATATTAACGATGGAGAACCGGATCTTCGGAACCTAGCGCTTATATGTGCGCCTGTGGCAGAAAAGGACATTGTTTTTGTGGTGTCCGATGGCGTGCACGATAATCTCGATCCACAAACTCTAGGCAAATCTCCAGCAGAAGCCAATATTAAAGGAATTACTGCTGGTGTTGCTTGGGACTCACTTGACAGAGACATGGTGTCGCACGCGAAAATGGTTCGGAACACTTTTTTTTGCCATGTTTTTTTTCTGTTTTTTTTTTGACGTTTTATTGTTTTTAGCTTTACGAATGCAAGTTGCTGCAGGCGCTGATAGGGGCGGATGAAACATTTATATCGCCAAGACAGATATCCAAGAAACTGATGGATCATTGCCGACTCACAACTAGTTCGAGCAGAGAGTTTATGGAACAGAACCCAAATCTCCCTCTTGCAAGTGATTATGCCAAGTATCCAGGTAAGAACTGCGTAACTGTCTATCTCTAGACTAACTCATCTGAACCAAGGCAAGATGGATCATACAACATGTGCAGCATTTAGAATTGGTTGTCACGATCCGTACAGGCCGACTTCGCAGGTGCGTATAATACAAAAGCAATCTATCCTTAGGCTCGCTTACTTACATTACTGATATCTAGAGAGAGTCAAATGACTTGGAAGTTTGGCCATACTGAAATTATTCGCTGGCTAGGTAGTTACCTGCAGTGAGGATGCAAATGTACTTTTAATTATTTCTAAAATAAAGAACAAAGAAAGAAAAACACAACATGTTTTTTTTTTGGCTTATATTATTAAAATTACTGGTTATTTACAATTACAAGTACTGTACAAATCAAGCCGCCGCTGTGTAATGCTCTGCGTCACCGATGCCACAATAAACGTAGCCATACCGTAAGGGACCACATGCTGGAGGGGTATCGGGTATAATGGTGTTTATCGACTGAGGTCCTGAAATCTCACCGTTGTATAAATCGTTAACTGGCAGTTTGCTATTTTCAAGTATGCGTCGAGGAGAGTGCTGGCCTAATTGGTTGCGTCCTGGAAGGTTTGACATTGGCAAGTAGAATACAGCCATGAAGAGTAAGGCAAAGAGTGCAACGCCGACCTTGCCTTGGGCAGAAAAATTGAATGGATTGATTTGAATAGATGATAGCTTGCTGGCGTCAAAAAATGGAGAGATACCGCCATTATTCACTACTGGCGCTTGAGAGTGCCCTGTATTCATAAAAGGAGTGCTTTGAAGCTCTTTTACTTTGTTGTTGAGCATGCCAACCTCCTTTTTTAATGCCTCATTTTCAACCTCTAACCTAAAAGGATCAAGTTAGTGTTTCACTTTTTGGTTTTAGATTAAAAACGCACGTGTTGATACGAGCACGAAGTGATTTAATGTCTGCTTTTTTCTTTTGTCTTGAAGCACGTGCATATTCACGGTTTCTAACAAGTCGGCGTTGTCGTTTAATTTCTTTGCTTTCAGCTAGTGTGAATGATCTGTGCATGCTCAACTTTTTTACACGTTGTTCGAATGCAGTGCTTGAAATATTTAACAAGTCTTCTTGGCTTATATACACGTGTGCAATTTCTAGAAAAATATTTTAGTATCGTACTAGAGTAGTGTGGAGGCAATTAAATTTTTTGTTGATAATACCTGCTGGAATTTGTGTTTGTTGTTTCGACTTGCTACGCTTTACTGGTCTTGAGTGTATGTCATCTTGTTGTTTTCTTTTAACGCCATAGTTTGGTTGAACTAAAAAAGAGTTCTATTATTATGGCTGGTCTTTGTTTTAAATATCCAAGCGTGTACGTACTTCTTGGAGGTGGTTGCCTCGAACCATGGTTTTTTTGATAAGAAATGTCGTTTATGGATGTCTAAGGAAGTGATGAGATGAAAAAATGGATGAAAAGCTTGTTTTGTACATTTATATGTGCTCCAGTTTGTACAGCGATTATTTCTCCATCGTTTTGGCCCATTGAGGCACCAGCATTCTGGGTAAACGCAGGAGTTGGTCTTTTTACAACGTCAGCAAATAATTATGTTATGTAGCAAAACGTGTGTACAGTAGGCTGGTAATGTCCCCGATCATCATGTTATCGTAATTATTGCCAGGAGAGGGCACTGGAGAATCGTACGACGATGTTGTAGATTCATCACCTGAGAAATTGCCGTCAATGATTGGAGCGCTATCGTCATGCAAGTGCTGATCCCACATAGTGTTTGAGTTTAAACCGCCTTCTATGTCTGGTAGTACTAAGCCATCATTGAAATCGTCCCACAGCTCACTAGTCATTGCTATGCGCTTGTCTCTTTACTACGTGAAAAGAAATTTCAAATAATTTACTGACGTCGCCTAAAATCGCTTAACAGCCTTTAAGTCCAACCACGAAAAGTGGCAGTATGAGTCGTTTCTGGATCTTAGACGGTTTATGATTCATACGGCAAAAACACCCCGAAATGCAGTTTGCCTAAGTTTTTAGTGTTTTCAGCTAAGTCTTAAAGATGCGTCAAACAAATGTTCAGATCACATTACCCACAAACTATTGTGCTCTGTCACGAACATATATTCAGCGATGCGTGTGCGACATACGAGAAAGCCTACAAGTATCAACAGCTTCACAAAAGAGATTTCGTGAGTGAGACGCTATTACACCTTTAAATTTTAATTAAATGTGCATTGTATTCCGCTCACTCACGGAAGTACGCTTCATATTTCACGAGTAGTTCATGCGGCCATTGCTTAATCGGTTTGGTAATGTTGTATCTTTTGCAACCGTAGTCAAAATAAAAAAATGGTGATATTAAATCTATGCGTGTCACAATGTGTCAAATTTATTTTTGTTTTACTTTTGCCAAATAGAATGTTAAAGCAAAAGCAGTAACTTTCGCTGCGGTACGTTCTTGTTTTTGTTTGCTTTGTAGTTATGAGGTATGTTGATATATACACGCAATCACTATTCTACCTCAGCATACCTGCGCGGATTACGGGCCATTGGTGCGTTTTTAGTCTTGTCTGGCGCTAATGTCCTTTTCTAAAAGGGAAATAGCCCAGTGTACTAGTACTGGCTAGTAATTGACAGTACGTATTAATATCGCGTGCATTTGGCCAGCAAAAAAGAAAGTTGTTGCTTTGCTACTGCTCATTATCACTAACTCTTAGTTGCTCTTCTAGCTCTACTTCATCTTCGCGTCTCACATCTTCCTCTAAAACATCTTCCATAGCATCCTTTGCAGAGCCAAAGTCAAGCTTTTCCATTTTTTGCTTGGCTCTAGTCAGGGTTTGGATGCGATGTGTTCGCTGCCTTTTGATGTCTGCCCTTGACCGTTTCAGCTCCTGATCAGCGGCTCTTTTTTTGCTTGATTCCTCGTCAAGTTGACGTTTGAGGTGTTCTACCAAACGAGATTTTTCCTCTGAATCTGCAGCTGCTTTGATACACTCTCGTTTTAGCTCAACGATTTTGGCATCCCTGTCAGCAAGCTGGGCATCTTTTGTAGCAATCTCAGCATCTTTTGCCATAATCTCAGCGTCACATAACGCCTAAAATAAGGGGTAAGCACGAGAGAGAAAAAAAAGCAAAAGGACATGATTTGGCATGCTTCAAATCGTGTCCTTCTGGTCTTTTTGGTTTAAACATCCTATAAAAACTCAAAAAACGCGAGTATCCATCGGTTTCCCTGATTTCGTCACAAGTTAGGTTTGTTGCGCTACTGTGCTAAGTGGAGATTCACCACCACATCGCTTACAACCCCAGTGGTGTTAAAACCTCTGAGTTGGCTTTTAAGCTCACGTGCACGGCAAATAACCGTAACTAGCGCACAATACAGTTTTCGACGTTACTTGCTAAGCGGGGCACTCAGCTATCCGCATCACTTCACCGAATGCAAGGAAAGTGCAATCGTTGGCCTCAAAAGGAGTGTACAAACGAAAACGATACGGTGTCTCGCGTTTTGGAGTTTTTGTAGCTTGTTTACGTGCCTTGTAGTCTTCAAAATTGGTGGATAACACAAAATTGTCTCTGGTTTGTGCCATGGTCCTGCGGTACTTGGTGAAGGTATCCTACGATTTATAAGTATACGAACAAAGCAAGTAGAACGGTGCTAGTAGGTCTACCGTAGACCGTTGCTGTAAACTTACCTATGCTTGGTGCGTTAGCGTAAGTTGAAACTTATGAACCGTTTTGACTGAGTAATCGCACTGCAGTGCTTCTCAAATAAGGTGGCAAAATGTGGCATTTTGTAATTGGCGCGTATAACTTGGCGCCAAGAGTAGCTTTAATGAAAAGTTGCTGTTCCATTTGTTAAACAGTTCTGAATGTGTCTGTAATGGTTTTGTACTGTTGTGCAGTAATACATTGTGGTTGTCAGATGTCGTCAAACACAGCTTTTAATGATTTTGACTCAAAGTGTCAAAATCTGTGATTGACAACGTCAGCAACTGAATTAGCATCTCCTTGCGCCTATGGCTGCCGAAGCATCGAAAAAAGAGGCCCATCCCTCTTATGTGCTACCAGTTGCTAACCCACTACTGTTTTCGGCGTCAGCTATCCCCGTGGCGCCAATTCACAGGATAAGGTGACGTACAGTACATATTTTGTGAATACAAGCCCTAAAGTCGTTTGTTCTAACGCTGTCGTTAGTTCATTGCCTGTGGGAGCGTTATTACAACCAACGGCGGTATTAAACCCTGCACCGCCTTGCGTGGCGTCACTTCCCCAGTGCTATCAGTGTTCTGCCTATGGTACCTCATTTGTATCGTTTGCGTCTCAAGCAGAAGGTAGTTACAGTATTTTGAAGTTTTATGTTAACTGTTGAATGTCAAGATGGGTGTCAATGGAAATGCCTCTTCTGCGGCTTTGTGAACTCTTGTGCACTTCCTACAGTACCTCTACGCCCTCAAGGAGCAGATTACGATGTCATTGATGTATTACAGCCCACTCAACCCGAGTGGCAAGGGTCATGCCATAACGTGTTTGTTATTGATGGTCACATTACTAAACAAGAAATGAAGGTAGCTCTTTTTTTTTTTGATTTTATTGAATAAGCCCTTACAACCTTGATTTAGAACCTGGCTTCCTCTATTCACAGTGCCATTGCTTTGATGCCACCGTCCACGTTGATTGGATTGGTAGTCCTTACGTCTGTTGTTCATGTGTATCACTTGGCTGGTTCACCTAAACTTTGTCGTGCTTTCGTACTGCCTGGACATTCATTTTTGCAACAGCACGATATTTCGCGATTGGCTACGAACAAATCTTCGCACATGGCTTCTTTTAAGAATTGTGTTGATAACATACAAGCTATTTTATTAGCACTTACAGAAAGAGCAAAAGAAAAGAAGGGAGGACACAAGCAGCATGTTGTAAAACCACGTGCATTGGGTGCAGCTTTGGAAGCCGCCATTAATCTTATGGGACATAATCATGGCAGGATTACTGTGTTTATGACTGGGACGCCCAACTATGGACCTGGAGCTCTCCCTGAACAACAGCCTTATCGAGTAACAAATGAAAGGAACGAGAGTGATAGTAATTTGCGCAGAGCGTCTATAGACTACTACAAACAAATGAGTCGAATATGCTTACAAAATGATATTGGCACGTGGTTTTGGCTCGAAAAATTGTGTTAGTGACTTGAGTTATCTCTAACTTGTTGTTGCAAACAGGTATTGATATTTTTTGTGTTGGACATTTGAACTTTGAAGTGAGAGCGTTGCAGTACCTTGTATCAGATTGTGGAGGAATAGTTATACCCAGAGAGCAGTTTGGCGCAGAGTTCGCTAAAGACTTGATGCTGTCGCTTTATCGAGGTATGCTTAGACACTACAACTCGATTGTGATGACATCTTAGATGTTGGCCGTGCTGGTATACTTTCTATACGTACAAGCAAGGGCCTCGATGTGAGTACCAATTTGAATAGGTTTTGTTGTCATGGTTGTAACGTTAGGTTGTAGGTAAAGCACATTATTGGTCCAGCCTTGCAAGTTGATTCAAGGGATGCATACGTACGGTAACTTGATAACAGTTGGCATGTGTGACGATTACAAACGATCTACTAGGTTAGTGAATCTGTGGGGACGAAGGATAATGCACATTACTCGCGGATGACTGGTGTTCAACCACGTCAATGTTTTACAGTATTATTCAATGTCCTAGACGGTATTTCAACACAAAAGAATGTATACTTACAGTTTGTCGCCACTTTTATAACACGTGACGGTTCAAGGCACGTGCAATCTAAACATAACTTTTATATTGATATTTCTTCTTTTTCTTTAGGATGCAACGTATCATAACAAAGTGTTTGCCTTTGATTGCGTCCTTTGTTGACTATGTAAAAGGCGTTAACGCAGATATTCTTACAGTCCTTATAGCAAAGAGTGCTGTAAGTTGAGTAGTGGAATACTATGTACTAATTTGTAATTGGTAGGCGCTGATTGCTTGGAAAAATTCAGTTGAGAAGAGTCAACAATATTTGGACACAGTTTTGAGAAAGTTTGTTAAAACCGTTGGAAAATCAAGTGGTGGAGGCTCTCATGCGATACCTAAACATCTTGGAGCAGTACCACGGAGGTACTGTAGCCAAATATTATTTTTAATTGACGTTAATTAATCCCGGTAGGCTATTCCAATTACGGCAAGGACCTATCCTTGGGTACTATTTTATTTTGTGCGTATTCTGTCAACTCAACTATATTTAGGCCAATCCTTCAACATTCAGATGATATTGCTTATATAACGTATCTTTTCTTAATGGCAAGTGCAAGTGATTCGATACGATTGGTTGATCCGCCTTTATTTGCAACAAAAGAAAAGTATAAGTGGCAGTTTGTCAGGCTACCTCTTGAAGACTTGGCACTTCAAAGTGACACCGTGCTCCTCTTAGACCACCATACTGACGTTTTTATTTGGAGTGGTACAGATGTAGCAACACCTCACTATGATACCGTGCGTTACTCTCGACAATGTGCGTGGGTTGGTGGGCTAACATGGTTTTTCTAATTAGGTGAGGAACAGCTGCCATTCTTTTGCGGTTCGGTCGGCTCAATGCAGATTCCCACAACCTATTATACGCAAGTTTGATGAAGGGCAATCGATGGCACGGTGGCTTGTATGTAGATTAACACCGAGTCACAAAGATGATCTCAAGAACCAGCTGGCTTCGTTTCCACAATTGGAAGAAGTAGTGGACAAGGACGCGCTGTTAAACAAATTTCATTTTACAGACGATATCTCATTTGTACAGTACTACCGGCAGTTATTTGCCGACTGAAGGGGTATGCAATCAGTAACAATTTAGAATCAATGTGGTTGCATGAGCTTTTGTGCTTTTTCTGGAATAAAGAATTTCAGTACAAAAAAAGAAATAAGTTGAAAGAACGGACCATTTCCTTGTAGCGCTTTTGAAGGTGCAGCCGTCCTCCGTGAAGGCGCAGATATTACCAAATCTGTATGCGTATTGATAGTGTCTACCAGCTCCTCCAGTGAACCATCCCACCAATAGGGTACGGACACGAGTCTAATGCCTGTATCATTTAGAAAAAATTATATGATTTTACAGCCTACCACTGTCGCGACATATTTGTGCCTTGTGTGCATCACGCATACCGAATACTTGAGCTGGTACTTGATATGGTACTGAAGTTTTATAATGATGCTCGCCTTGGTTAATTAGCGTTGATATGAAGGGTTGTAATAACCAACCTTGGTACTCAAGTGCCAGATTGTGCTCAGGAACAAAGACATCAACAGTCATGGCTGTGTTTGATGATTCTTTAAGCCCAATTAAATGTTCTTCCTCAACCTCTAGACCTGGGAACGCTTGCATGGTGCGTTGTACTAGTATTCTATACCAGTGTCAAAACAGCACGTGATAGGTCAGGCAATAGTTACCTTTGTCCTGCTTTTTTAGAGTGAAGCACAAACTTGTGCCATTCCCACGGTTCGGTGTTGTATACTGACGCAAGCAAACGAGGGAAATACGCTACAACACCATTTCCACCGTATTGTTTGACTTGAGCAAGTGATACTCGATACCTGTTATTGTGTTTGTATTTGGAAGATACGGGAGCACGTGTACCATTCGTCCCACTTTCTAATGTTCAGTTCTTTCTCAACATCCTTGATAAAATCCTTTTGGTTTTCAATATCTTGCCAGTATCCAGGTCGGTGGACGTTCGAAATGGATCTGAAGGATTGCTGATTAATTCAAAGAACATAATAAACCACAGAATTAAACTCACACAAATTTCCAAGGCACCCAGAAAAAGTTGGGATAGGTTGCCTGTAGTACTTTTACTAACGATTTATTGTATCTAAATATCGTTTAATTAGTGCATTGTAATATGTGTTCGTACTTATTCAGTATGCTCCTACCTCCAGGGAGTTTGATGACATCGTCAGCAAGAACATTGTACCAATTTTTCAGTTCTTTGACACCGAGTTTTATGCCAATTTTGTACATTGTATCACGTTGTATTGCCAACAAATTTTTGTGTGGGCGCTTTGTGAACATTTTCGTGTTCCATTTAAATGAAGGATAGCCTGCAGTTAGTACTCCCTCCAAAGATTTGAACCTGAACAGTTGTACATTAGTCTATCAAGAATATAAAGCTCACATACTCTGCCACTAGAGACGATGCTCCCCAATCTTTGAGGTCTTGTAGTGATACGCTGTACCAACAGTCCATTGTCTTAAAATTGTGTTGTTTCGAAATATAATCGAGAATACTTGTTCTAATCCAAACTGTAAGTATTCAACATTACAGCCAATCAACTTGTACTTGAACTTCCAGGTAGTCCAGGGGTGCTCAGGATACAGGCTTTTGAGGAATTGAGGCAACGACTGATTGTACCTTGAGGCTGAATTAGAATGGTATTGAGTTACAGTCGGGCAATACTCACATGGTTAAGAGCGGCGCTGCATTGGTGTGCTCTATGTGACTAAGACTAACATCATACCATCCATCCAGGTTGTCCAAGGTAATGCCAAAATGATTAGAGCCAAGATAGTCTGCAATTAAACGGTGGTTGCTCTTGTCATCCAAAAATGATTTTGGTATATTCCTGTCGCATTTAGTATAATTACATTGCACCATGAGTTTTCGTACTTGAACTTGAAAGGTAGCCACTTGTATCGAGGATAAAGACGAGGTATGATATCTCCCACTTCTCCACCATAGTGTCTATTTTATTAGTACTCGGTTATAACTAGAGATCACGTGGACGCACAAGGTGAGTGCTAAGCCATTTATGTTGTCTGTGAACTCGGCATTGGAGACATTGTACCAATCATCCTCAAACTTTACTTTAAGATCATGGACTAGAGCTTCAACCCGCCGTGATATCGAGTCTTGGGTTTCTGGTGTATCTCTGGGTCGATGGTTAGTCGTGATAAATAGCTGATTAATCAAACTCACATAAATTGCCAAGTATGCCAAGTATGATTAGCGTAAATGGTTCTCAAGGCTGTCTGTAAGCATCCATCAAATCTTAAAGTATATTTAATGCTTGTATTTGTAAAAGGTGAAGGTACTGTTGTAGGAGTGCTGCTACACCCGAAGCCTTGAGAGATGTTCGGGTAACACGATACCAATCATCCAACATCTTCACATCAAATTCTTGTGCAACTCTGTTCATTTCAGACTGTTGATTGACCACAGAAGTCCAATAGCGTGCGGGTGCATTCCTTGTGGATTAGTGAGCGCTAAAGTTGTGGTCTACAGCCGTACTTGAATTCGCCAGGTGTCAACTTAAACCATGGGTAAATTGTGTTTGTAGCGTTATATACTGAGCCTTTGTACCTATGGCAGCGTCAAATGGCATTTTTGTTCATAGTATTTGGTACTTTGTCATTATACTTCCACCTCCATGATTCACCACCATTTTGGTTGTCACTGTGTACCAGTCGTGTTGTACGCGCACGTTTAGCTTCTCACATAGACTATCAAAAAAAAGTCGTTGATTGTTAACATTGTCCCAATATCCGCGTGGTAAAGGTTGTTTATGCGTTGCTTGAGGATTTTCAGCGTGTAAATATTTAACGAGTTAACAAAACCTGTTCTTTTGACGTGGATCGTATGCCTCCGGTTCCGTTGTGCTTTCACAGCGACACGCAGCGACATTCATCATTATTTACGAGAGATTTTACAAATTGTACATTGGCTTAACAAATGCCTATTTTAAGTTATTTTACTTTCCTTTGTTTTTAGCCCATATCGCTGTTACAATCTTCCTTCTGTCTGCTGTATGCGATATACTGAACTGATTTTTTAGTATGGCATTCATATCACGTCTATTCCATTTTTTCATCTGTGACAGTTCTGTTACACCGCCTGCTATGAAGCTATCCGATAGTTTTTCAAGCCAGTCATATTTTAAGTCATGAATATCACCCAGGAGCGCTAATGGTACTGTTAGCATCTTTCAATGTGATTGTAATGTGCAAACCATTTAACTCATCAGAAAGAGCAGGTGTTTCAGAGCTAACAGTGCGATGGAGTTCAGAGTTATTGGATTTATGCTGTTCTATTGTCTTTGCATTCACAGGCACAGATATTCTATCATATTTTGATTGCCACGTGCGTCTCACGAAAGGAGGTATAGCTACGTCAGATTTGTTCAGTTGCAGCAAAAATTTGCTTGTATGTTTATCTAGCATATAGCCAGACCCTTGGATTACCATCAGCGAACGTGTTATGTACAAGTACATCATACCAAGCTTGTTACCATGCGCCTCTCCAATCTCATCCATAGATCTATCTCGCTCGCATTTGGCGACTATAGAAGCAGCAGATACCTTTCAAAAACACCTGTTAACATGACACCTTGGCTATTGTGTGGTGATCTTACAGACAAAAACTTATCATCCCCTCTAATCTCAGAAGTCATAGGAAACCTTGCCAGCACGGTTAATGTCATAATAATAAACAATTGGAGTGTACATAGGAAATCGATTGCGCATAGGTATGATAGCTGACTCGGGCTTGGATGTCAGAGCATCAACATACACGTGGCATACGTTCATTCGTGTTTTTTGAATGGAGGCCAGAAGTGACTCCATCATCTTTCGTAAAGTCAGTACTACATCTTGGATCTGTTAAATCCATACGTACGGAGAACTCAATTTCATTGAGTGACTCTCCTGAAAGCCGTCTTTGGTCAATCTGTTCTGCGCTTACATGGCGTGTGAGTACCTAACAATAAAATGTATTTATTATCAATTCTATAAACACTTTTACGACGTTGTACCAGCGCAGATGCTTCTCGCACTTTCTAAGGCTGGTGAGGTTATGTTTGGTAGAATAAACACGAACATTTTCCATTGACTCGCGTTTGGTGCGGCTAAGTTTTTTGGAATCCTTTACACCAAGCTCCTAATCCTTGTTTGCGTTTATTTCTATTGCTGTGGTGTACCTGTAACGTAGCTTCGCTCGTTGGAGCGATAGCAATTGCTGCCATAACCTGTGATGTGTCATTCAACAATATTGTATAGCGCTCGTACCATAGGACCGAGCATAGGGCCCCTCCCTGCCTCATCAATACCTTTTACAGTTTGAATTAAAACAACAAGTGGAACTCACCTACTACAACACCATCGCTATGGTATGAGAATTGTGGCGATTCCAGAAAGGTTCGAGGTGAGCGGTCTGATTTTCGTGCAGAACGCGCGTATCGCCGTAAGCATATTTTTTTCACCCCACATCTCGCGTATTCACTCACATGCCACTTTTTTAACTGAGAAAGGGTTACTAAAATGTATTTGGATCTCATTGTACCCCCAATAGCTTACAGTTGAATGCCATAGTCTTAGCAGGTAGTCATTTGGCCCGTACGTTCAATACTAACGCCACAACATTGCTTTCTTTGGTATTCACTGAAAAAAACACGGTTCTACCTTAAGAGCTTTTAAGCACAGTGATAAAAACGCATCAATGGACACGCAACTGCTTGTAGATTACGGCTTTCTCACTAATGATTGTCATGCAACCTTTTTTGAAAAGCAGGACTTCCTCAGTTACTAAAATACAAATTAAACGCTTTTCTTACAATAAATTAGATACTGCATGCCTTCAGCTACTAATATCAAAATTACTTGGGTTTGCTGTGATTATGGGCGCCTTTATGGTGAAAGTACCTCAAATACAAAAAATTATCGCTGCCGGTAACAGTAACGGCATATCCTTGCAAATGTACCTGTTGGAGTGTGTTGGGTAAGGTTTTGAGTGCCACGTCATCCTCGCTTCAATACCACTGACGCTTTCGAACAGATTTACGTTTAACTTTTGTTATCCATTCATGTTGGACATGCCATTTTCTACTTATGGCGAGGCCATCGTTATCCTAGTACAAGGTCAGTACACTTTTTTATCCAGTCACATCATGTCTTATTGACGCAGTTTTGTAGATATCGTGATCCTGTATCTCATCTATACCAACTGTAAAGGTGGTTTACCGCTCAACTTTCTCGCTACTATAGCGGCTGTGGTTGGATTGAACTACTTCTTGATTGCACACGCAACAGTTGACGTGCGCCGATTGTGTCAAGCGTCCTCCATTGTTGTCTTTACTGTCTCTAAAATCCCACAAATCATTCAAACATTCAGGGTACGATTGAAAAAACCCATCCACATTCCAATACATGTTTACTAACAACTGTTAAGACTGGTGACGCAGGACAATTGGCACTCATGTCATTTGTTATGAACTTTGGTGGTAATTTGGCACGCATCTTCACAACTCTCTCTGAAGTTGGTGACCCAATGAGTGCGTTAAAATTCAACCTTTTGGGTGTTTTTTTTAACAATGTTATTAGTTTTGACAAACTACCTTGTGAGCGTCTTTATGAATGGTACCATTATTGTACAGATTTTGATATACGGAGACAAGTCCAAGAGGGAGAAGAAAGCCAAGAAAGAGTAGAACTATAATACCTGAGACAAATATATATCTTTATTTTTGTCAGAACGTCCTTTGTTTGCTTCCAGCACTATACTCAAACCCTCAAACATTGTTTTAAGTTCTCCCGGTACCATGAAAGGCGTTGAATTCATCACAGCTTTGACTAGTTTGGTTGTCTCCAAAAGAAATTATAGTGTCTACAATCCAAGTCCGGTAATCTCCCTTAGCGACACGTGATAATTTAAGAGTGTTTTAAAGTACTTGCGGTGTTTTTTCTGTGCACTAAAAGAGGCTTATAAGTGGCGAGGCGCAGTAAAATAGTATTAATAGTACTTAACTCACCCAAAGACGTACATAGCAACCCGTCTACAAGAATAGTAACTATAACGATGGGTGACGTGCAGAAAGGACTGATGGTACGTCAATGTTATAGACGCGCTCCGTAAACTCCCGTAGGTGGGCACCGCAGTGTTCTTTTGCCATCCTAAGGAAGGATGGATAGAAGGTATGATAATCGGCGAAACGCGCCAACATACGTCTCAATGTGGGCTACTGTCCCTGCTTTGATGCATTAGACCCCATTTCCGGACGAAATCTCTTTTAAAAATATTTTACTGTGCACGTGCGACACTAAACTGTACCTGGTAGGAAAGATCTCTGCAATTGGGACAAAGTAAGAATTTTCTAACATTACCTTTTTAACCAATTATTTAGGAACTTTATGGTGCTATGGTAAGCGACATATGGCGGTCGACTCCAACAATATTTTAGGGGCGATGAGGAGTACAGTATGAGGCAAGATCAGGTCCATCGCATAGGTACAAGCACACATACTTTTTCGTGTTTAATATTGTTTTAGTAAGCGAGTCAGTGCTACAAGAAGTGGATGATATGTTACAGGTAAACCCTCTAAGAGCGCTCACACAATTAAATGACATTTTTCTGTAGTTACCTGAATTGCATGAGTCCAGGTTTGTATTTCATTAAAACGGTTATTGCTAAGTTAAACCACAAGCATTTTATACAACATTCGCAAAAGGTTTGAAAAAAATGAGATTTATGTACGTATTTTTCGGCAAACTTCCCCGACTCATCCATAATATCCTAGACATTCGCTGGTAGACTAGTTGTGGCCGTCAAGTGAGTTTTAATTGGGCTTTATGTTTGCACTAACCTCGCAACTAGCCCATTTGAGAGACTGCCTATTTACAGCCGAGAAGTCATGAACTCGTACAAGGTATCCATCTGGCTCCTAAAAAGCGCCCAGTGCTAACGGTTCTTGCTTAGGGTAAAAAAAGGAATGAAGTCAAGCCACACGTGTTTGCACTAGCAGACGGCGCATACAGAATGATGTTGGTCAATCAAAAATCGCAGGTTCTCACCATTTTTTAATGGTGACGTTTTACACACTGACAGTTGCTGTAGAGTATTCTTATTTCTGGCGAATCCGGAGCAGGTACGTTTGGTGGATATATGGAGCTGTCTGTTGTTCATTAAATTGCAGGCAAGACAGAAACAGCAAAGTTTGTTATGAGATACCTCTCTTTGATTGGCGGTGCGCAATAGAAGTGCTGAATGATTTTGCTCATGACGTACGATAGGAAAGGCTTTGGAGTCTGGAAACATCGACAAGAAGATACAAGAGACAAACCCTATCCTAGAAGCTTTTGGTAACGCTCGTACAACGAGGAATGATAATTCATCTCGGTGCGGTCTCGACAATGTATAGTGCACTAGTGTTGACATGCTTTAGTTTTGGTAAATTTCTCCAGCTGCAATTCAACAAGGCTGGTCAGCTTACAGGATGTGGCATGCAAAATTACCTCCTAGAAAAGGTATGCACATTGATATGAATGGTTTACTTATAATATATAGAGTAGGCTAGTTCAGCGTGCAAAGAGGGAGCGATCATATCACATATTTTATCAGGTAAAAACAAACTAATTTGAAGTCAAGCGCAAGTTGGTCTGTCCGCTCACATTTGTTCCTTGTAGTTTCTAAGTGGAGCCAACGATGAATTGAGGGAAAAGTATAAGCTATCTGTACCTGCAGACTTTCAATATCTTAATTCCAGTGAAGTGGCTATTAAAGGCGTGGATGACAAAGAGATACGACTACTTATTTTTTAATATTTTGCTGACTCTCTTGCACGAGTTCGAGGCTGTACTTCGCGCTTTTGAGACTGTGCAAATTAGCAAAGAGGAACAGTACGTAATTGTACTGTGAGTATCTCTGACTTGGGTTGTTAGGGACACAATATTCAGAATTTTAGCGAGTGTGTTGCACATTGGTAACATAGGCTTTTCTACCAAGGACGATGTAGCAGAGCTTCGTACGTCATTTTGATAGAGTTGCTCATTTTGGAAGCATAACGTTCAGTGTAGGTTACCCTCAACAGGCTGAATGGTACGTATTCAAAATTGTCGCCTCAGATTTCACGCCGCTTTCCCACACGTGAACAATAGGGTTGCCGAATTACTTCAGGTGGACTACGACAAACTCGTGGATGCTTTGTTGTACAGGAAAAACTACATTAGAGGCGAGTACTTTAGAGTACCATACACGCTAGAACAAGTAAGCAAATAGAGTACTTGTTATTATTCATCTGACAATATTGGAAAGGCAGTAGATTGCAGAGATGCGCTAGCTAAAGGTACGCCATATTGATTTAGTGTGCTTAAATACTTACGTATATATTAGCACTCTACGGGTATGGAGCTTGATGTGGGTACCAAGATGGCGACGTTTTTATGTTGTTTTAGGAATCTGTTCAACTGGCTTGTTGGAAGGATTAACAAGACAATGAGTGACGATGACGCTCACTTGTTCATTGGTTTGCTCGATATATGTACGTATTCGACTCTAGTTGGCGTGTACTTTGTCCACTAATGCCTATATAATAGTTGGCTTTGAAGACTTTGAAACAAACTCCTTTGGCACAACACTTTTTTCTTAATGACTTTTTTTTCTGACTTGATTTCGACAACAGAACAATTTTGCATTAATTACAGTAATGAAAAACTCCAACAACACTACAACATACACACTTTCAGTTGGTAAGTCACCTCTTCTTAAGGACACGAATAGCTAACAAAGTTTGTTTAGGGAATTGAACGATGCCATCACTGAAGAGATCGACTACTCCAGCGTATCATTCGACGAGTACGCCTAATAACTTTCTCAATATGAGTAGTACTGACGCTGAAATGATAGTAATCAGGCCGTCATCGATTGTATAGAAAAGAGTACGTCTCAAAAATAACATGATCCACACTGACAGCTCAACAAGGGCCTCTCGGTATTCTATCATTGCTGGACGAGGAGAGCGCTTTCCCTCGCGCTACAGATGAGACATTCACTACCAAGATTGTAGCCAATCATGGTGAGGCTCCATTTCGTGGTTATACATAGCTTGTGTTTGATTTATTTGTAGGAAAGGAACCTCATTTTCAAGCTGACAGGCTGAACAAAAAGAAATTCATTATTTCTCACTACGCCGACAAGGTGGCTTACGATGCTACCGGCTTCTTGGAAAAGAATAAGGACACGTTAAAAGATGAACTGGTGGACTTGTGCAAGTCTTCCCAGCATCCTTTTATAAAGACACTTGTCGAGAAACCAAAGCTTAAGCGTGGTAAACCCATCACTGTTGGTACTAACTTTAGCACACAACTCAACAAGTTGATGGACATGGTGACGACAACCACACCGCACTGGATCAGGTGTATAAAGCCAAACCAAATGAAACAACCACAAGTGTTTGAGGGCGCGAATGTGCTGTCACAGCTGAGATGTGCAGGTGTTTTGGACACCATCAAAATACGGTACCTCATCCCAAGCTACAATATAGGGATACGTGTATTGACACAGTAATGCAGGAAAGCGGGTTATCCTATTCGCATAACGATTACAGACTTTGTGAACCAGTTCAAGATTCTGTTGCCAACAATGAAGGAACATGGAAGCGGCAGATCGATAGCTAACAGTATCATAGTTAAACTAGGTACAGCTCTTCAAAGGGTTAGTAGTCGGGAACTTACAAGCCATGTTAGATTTGGTTAAGGAGCAATGCCAGCTGGGACTGACTAAAGTGTTCCTCAAAGAGAGTACAGTATGTCACAAGCACAACCATTCTGAGTTGCATTACCTAACTGAGTTACTAGTACAACGAATTGGTAGAGAAGACAGCACAACAGTTGAACATCCCTGCCACCAAGATTCAAAAAGTGGTTCGGTTAGTGACAATCCAACAATACCGCAACAACCCATGCTTACAAATTGTACTTGTAGAGGTTTTTTGGCCAGACGTCGCGTCAAGTACTTGCGTGCATCACGTGTCATTGTTAGATACTGGAAGGGCTACCGCCAAAAGAAGATATACGCTCAACAGCGCAAAGCTATTGTGGCATTGCAGAGGAGATTCAAAGCCACAATCCAAGTACGCCAACAATTTAAAAAGTGTACTACTGCTGTTAACACTATTGTTCAAAAGGGTCGTAAGGATCGTGCCATGGTGGCAAAAATGAAAGAGGACATTGTTCTCCTTCAGACGCTTTTCAGGCAGTCCATTGCCTACAATACCAAGTTGCAAAGGGCGTCAAGTGTGCTGCTGATGCAATCATGTACGTCATCTCCATGCCATTATTCATTGTTTACCATATACAGTCTTCCGCCGTTACACGTCATATACAACCACCCAGAACCTTTTGCAAGCAAAGAAGGAAAAGGAGGAGCGAGAGAGGTACCACACCACAAATTAACTGTTGAACCCACGTGACACGTTCTTAGATCAGCTCAAGTACGACGCCAAGAAGAAGAGAGACGCAAACGAGAGGATGAAGCCAGAGAACGACGTCTACTTCAAGAAGAGGAGCGTAGACAACGCGAGATGGAAATAAAGAAAAAAGAGCAGGAATTGAAAGATATGCTCGAAAGAGAGCGACAAATGCGCGTTGCTGCACAAACAGAACTTATCCATCGATATAGAGAACGAGAAGAGGAACTCATGATGGTTGTCGAGGATATGGAGGGCGGTAGCAGGTCGCCATCTCCAGACCATGAAGACCAGCTGGGTGACGAGCTAGGTACAATATGACGCGTTTTATTTGGTCTCACTCACATCTCTACTACGTACAGCCAAACCAAAGCCTTCTCCAAAGCCAAAGAGATCCCCAAGGGTGAGGAGGCGTGGACACACGAGAGAGCGTAGTTTCACTGCCTACCAGCCACCTAACCTGGCAGATTTCGAACGCAAGCCGAAGAAAATGGGAAGAAAAATTGCAGCAGATGTTGCAGCTGGTTCAGAGCTTCTACTGCTTGCCTCACTTCTTGGCATGCCTTCAGGAGGTTTGGTCAATACGCTTACATGTTGAGCACTGACAGATACTAACCTAGGCGTGCTGTCTATTGCTCACTTAAAGAGTGTGGCCAGCACTTTGCGGTCGTGCCTGACGAAGGTGGAAAATACAATCTCAGTGCTAGAACAACAAAAATACTCGGAAGATACTCCGCTCTCGCTGAATATGATGAATGGTAGTAGCAGCAGCACCGCAAGTAAACGTCGGGATCCAACACCGGCAGCTGTTAGTAGTCCCAGAGAGCGCCGGAGCACGGTGCACCTTGGACAGGTACCCAATGTCCTAACTGCTTTCATTAACAATCATTCAAAGATCCGAAAAAAAGGGAGGGAAGGCTTGATGAACTCAACACCAGCAACAAGCAGGCGACCTGGTACGCTTTTACAATCAGCCATTGTTCAAATACCATACTCATGCATCTGCGTAGGCGCACCTACTTCATCTCAGTCAACTAGGCAGCCTCCATCCGCCCCTGGCGTACGCTACAAACTAGAGTAGAAGTGGAGTATTTCCAACTAATACGCAATTAGGCGGGAAGATCATTTTCACGTGCGCAGTCATCTCAAAACCTTAGCGTTGATGCCAGCATGCGGCCTGCAAAGTTTGCCGGTATAGACTTTGGTGATGGTGCGTAGACAAAAGTAATACCGCCCTTGCATGGCACTAAGCTTCGTTGATAGATGCAGAGTCACCACCGCCTCAACGGTTGTTGTCAAGAAAAAAATCGAAACAAGTATTGCATGATTCAGGTACACATAACACCGCTTCCAAGCTACGGATTAACATTTTTAGCACGAAGGGGTTCTAGTGTTAAGCCCAATCTAGCCGAGCGCGTTGAATTCCTGGGCACTATAGGATGGGAAGGTACATCCCTTTGTCCCGCTCGGGTGTTTTATTCCTAGTGTCGTTACTAATGCTTTGCGTAGACAGGTGGGTAGAGTTACGCGGTACTAAGTTGTATTATCAATCCACCAAAAAAACAGTACGCTTTTCCAGTATTTTCGACTTCTGTGTACTCGACCAAATAACTGAACTAACCGCCAAAACAGAACATTCCGCATGGCACACCATTCAATACGGCGCAATGTAAACCTCAGCAAATTACGAACCTTGGCGATAGACGATTTGCCTTCCAGCTACAAGCGCGAGGTACAGCGCACTTCCGCACGTTCTTTTTTCTGACTTAAATAGGCCACGAACGTCTCGTCTTCGCCACACGGGATAAAGCGACACTTGACAAGTGGATCAAAGCCATTACTGATGCCAACTCGTAATTCACCGTTTTTGAGCCGATTTAGATCGTAGCTAGTCGTTCTCTTCAACCTTGAAAAAAAAAGAAAAAAAAAGGGTTGTAGAGTTGTTTTGTATGCATAGGGGGGTTAAGTGTTTTAGTCCAGCGCACTTACATTTATTTACACGGTTATTTGGTTAAGTGTGGCTGTGAGACACGCCGTCACGCGAATGGAGACGGTTCTCCAGGTTGCTTAATAATCTATTGTAATAATAATAATAAGTACGCAAATCAATGTATACTGTACTGTTTTTGTAGAAAGCTGTAAATTGTAAACACGAAAAGCGTGCGCTTTGTTTAAACAAGAGCCTTCGAGGAAAGAAGAAAACTAGTGGATTCACACGTACATTGAATCTGAGTTGAAGAAGGCCCAGATCTAAAATGGAGCTATCTCTTAGTTCAAACGATTCATCGATGCCCAGGTGTATCTGTTCTTGGCCATCAAGCGAAGGTTTCACCTAGTTGCAGGCCATTTAATACAAGAAATAATTATTGGTTCTCTACCTTGGTGCCGTTGCGACCCATGTTCGTCACTACAAACATGTCTGTATTTTCTTCGTATCTAATTGCAAGGTGCCTATGCGAGACAAGCCTGGACGAAGACACGGCGCTTAAATCAATGTCAATGCCTTCAGCATTCCGTCCAACTATCAAATGGTGTTTTTTCATCAGAACAGGGAATACGCTGGTCATTACCTCGCCTACAATAGCAGTTAACAAACAAGTGCATGTAAAAACAATATAGTATAAAAGCGCTTACTTTGATCGCGGAAGCAAGACAACGAAGCTATGCCACGCTCAAGCAAGTACTCCATCCGTGATTCGGACTGTATTCCATTTTCTACGGTGGCGGAGGCGCCTGAACCAACAATCTTTAATGTTATTGGCGTCCTAGCTTGCTTTGTTGGTGCAGGCTCTGACCGTTCATCTGTGTGATTATCTGTAGCCTCTGAACCCTTGTGGTTGGTGCCCTCATCAAGTTCTTGTTTTATTTCTACACTGTCAACATCCATTGGCTCTGGTTGTGAGCTGGTGTTATGTGACCCCTAAAAGCTCTTTGTTTAGTACCATGCCGTTTAAATGCAAGTGCAAGTACATTATCAACATCTACAATATGCTCATCAGTCATCACAGCATCGCTCTCAACGGATTGCTTAACTTTTAACAATACTCTAGATCTGTTGTTTCAATTGGCGTTAATCAGAGTACAGACTTCTAGATAATGTTGCGGCACCTGTTGCTTGCGTTGGCTGTCTGCTCTGCGTTTGCCATTGTTCTCTGTCTTTTTGTCGGGCGTGACTGCCTTCTTGTTGTGTCTTGATCGTTATACGACCCTACACGCATTGGAAAACCAAACCAAAAGGAGGCACAATAAAAAAAAGGTTCGCGTACGTTTTCGTTGTGGGAGCGAGGTATCGCTCCTTACTGACTGATGTGATGGTTTACGTGCTTGTGTTGCTATATTAAGTTGTGCTGACAGTTGCATCATGCGTTGCCATGCTAAAAATTGTACAAACAACGGGCTACGCGCAATCACAATGTGAGCCACAAATAAAATATTCAAAAAACTCATTTGTACCTCATTTGGGACATAATTTGTGTATGTACATCGCCCGTTATGCTTACGCTTTCTGGATTTTGAGGCGTAATACGCGGCTAGTGTTCACTGTTAGTTTTGATCCGAGGGAAACGTTAGGCACTTACCATTGCCTGTAGTAACAAGGCATTAAGGTTTTGTTGCATATCTGCGATCATGTTTGCGCTGTGCAGTGTAAGTTTTAGGGTAGTCGCAACGAAAAACAAAAACGATTTTAATTTGAGTGTATGTGTGGTTATAGTGTATGTATGGTTTAAAGTACTTGTTAGTTCCTGATTTAAATGCCAAGTAGTCGTCCAGTTGTTCCTCCTGTAGTTTTCGCTGATGTGACTCTATCTGATACTTGAACTGTAATTGTGCAGCGTGCTCAGTACATGCTTTTTCATCTTCTTCTACCTCGTCTTGATTTACAGTTTGTGGCACTTGTATCTCCTGTTGTTGGTGTTTGATGTGATTCGACCAAACGCCCCAGGGCCAAGGGTGACGTCCAGTCGGAAACGCTGATTGAGGAGCTATTGTAGCGGCGATACTAGGGTCCATACCAGCAGTGGGCCGTGGTGCACGCTTCGCAGAGATGTGAGAAGACGCAAGTAATAATTGCTGTTTATTAGAACGCGTAGTGTACGGTGTGTACCTGCTGGCGCTTTGATGGCGGAAAATTGAGGGACACCGAGTCCTTTACAGAGCCACCATTGGGTAGAACATTGAACTTGCTATGTCGTGTATGTGAATTTTGTTGCTGGCGGTCAGCCCACTGCAAAAAAAAACCAAGTAAGAACAATGAATCAATAGTCACAGAGTACCACTGCCGTGTGTTTGTTTAATGTTTCTGCTTCATCGAGTGCGTAGCGTTCCTGCGCTGTGTGAGGTTTTTTCAAGACGTCGTACAACTCTGATTGTTGTGAGTTGCGTTTACGAGACTTTACTATGGCTTGGTCAATTGTGTTGTTAATCAAAAAAAAAAAAAGAGCAGAAAAAGGACTTTACATAAAAACTGAAAACGAATAATTTCATGGCTTCAAAGCAAACTTATTTTGCACCTTTCTGAACTGATCGTTTTATACCCGGAGGAAGGTTGAATACTTTTGGATTTGAAGCGGAAAGAGTCTCGAATAGCGGTTGTAGAGCAGAATTATTTTCTCCTTTGTTTATGCCCTGTTACGAAAAAAAAAACAACTATCAGCTTTTTTTGAAAAAGTATAAAATGAGGGTGCTACACCGTGCAAAGAGGCGAAGCGCGTTTTGGTGCCATTTTTTTCGTAAGAGCGAATAACAACGGATTTATCAATAGGCGAACTTTGCGTTTTAAAGCGTACATTGGCGGCAGCCTTGCACTCGTTACAATACCAATCGCCATCTATAATTTTTATGAGTGCACAACAAAATTAATGCAAAATACGAAAGTTTCGGTGTTGGTATTTACCAGGTAGTTCTGTTGAGCCAATAGGCGGGTTTAAGCACTCAAAGTGAAAAGCCTTGGGACAACCATCGCAACACAATAAATCGCCCAAGAAGCCACAAGCAGTGCAGTTGTCGTGGTTTATAATGTCTTTAACCATTGGTTCAGCTGGGGCAGCATTTGAGGTCTAAAATACTTTAGGGTACAAAGCACAATCCACACCAAAGGATGTTGCAGAGAGGGTTATGTCAGGCGGGCACTGATCTGCTGACAGGGCTGGACGTTGGACTAATACAGCCGATCAGACCCATCCAACACGCAACACACCGCGCTGGTATTTTCAAGGGCGTCTACTTTTGATGAGAGCGCCTTTTTGTAAACAAAAAAAAACCAAATGGAGCCAAAACTCACGTAAATTGCTATGTAAACACGAAAATGTAATGTTGCGCGCTAAGGCGTACTTGTTTGACGTTTGTAGCATCTGCAGCGGATTGGTCTGTTGAGAGTTGCGTGATGGCCTTCGGGCGGTCCTCTGTGCGATGGATATGCTCCACAGGGAGACTAGAGCCTTTTTCGGACGTGGCTGAGCTAGTTTCCATTTAATGCCACCTTACTTGGTTAGAATCACATAGCAACAAAGTATTGCACGAACCTGCGCTTTGCTATCATTGCGTAAAAAGGGTGGACGTGACAAATCTGAGAATCTTTGATACAAAAGAAAAAAACCGACGAAAATAGCTGTAAAATTACAATTGCTGTTTTGTATTGTACAATACAATTTACGTGCACGAGTTTAATCGTCTTTTTCTTGCTTTGCTCGTTTTTTGGGCCTAGATGTTTCCAACTCATTGTCTTCATGAGGTCTCTTGCTGTTTTCTTGTGAAGCAGTAGCCATCCAGCGCGGCAATTTGCGAGGGCTGGGAACGTGCTCCACTTTATCAAATAGATCTTCGTCCTCTTGCACGTCCTCTTCGCCACTACTATCCGATGACACGCATATCATCCCTAGCGAGTGACCAAATTGTATGGTGAGATTATAAACACCCAAACACCCTTCAATAGTTTCTCCCCTCTCCATGAGTATCTCAGACCTTACAACAACCCCTAATTAGTCACAAAAAAAAAAATACAAGTAGCACACAGCATTTTCTTAACGTTTAAAAAAACAAGTAACGGTTTCGAAAAAAAAAAAACTTACGTGTCTTTCTTCCAAGGAGTATCACTCAATTCAATCGCTTCAATATACTTGGGTATCTTCTGAGGTTGAACTACATATTTTTGCCTCGTGTTAATGTCAGCTGCGCCCGCGCAAGTAGCAAGGATTTTATATACAACCGTACAAAGTGCTTGCTATTGTCCATCCAGAGTCTGAAAAAAAATCTTTTGCGCGACACTGTGGAATACCGCAATTTTCTGCTAATGCTTCCCCGCTGTCTTTGGTCGTGTTTGAAACAAAGAGTGATGTTCGCAAGTCCACGCCAAAAGCCATCTACACGACGAGTAACTAAAACCGGATTTTGGGTGTATGGATGGATGTTGTACTTGTAACGTCGCGATCATACCAGCCTGAGGCGGTCTGAAAAAGGCGTCTACGCCGGCACTTCCATAAGCACATGAAACCTGTAGGCAAAATTAGGTTGTGCCAGTCTGACACACAGCAAGAAAGCGCTAGTGGTTTAGTACAAAGAACAAATCAAAATCTGTGGCCAATCTCCTCAAAGCATGGTACATAACGAACCTACACTTCAAAATACTACCACAGTTAACTTTCTAATACCCAATCAAATACACAGTACGATGCTATTTGAGCGTCTGGATCATCCGCTTTGAGCGCTAGGTTAGCAGGGAAAAGAACATGTTCGTCAACGAGCACAAACACCTTCCGCACCTACACAATGTGTTGGAGTGAATTTATAGATAGCTCCAGTACCTACCTGCTCTGCATCCAACCAGTGTTTTATGATTGTGGCGCATGATTCGAATTTGTCGTGCATTGTGTAAGCGTTCTCGTCAGATGGGTCACGTTTTAGTTCGTACAAGGCATCGACTGGTATAAACAAGCCTTTGCATTGCAGCTGTTGGCGATCGATGTGCAAGTTGGATGGTTTGTAGAGTAAGTCTCTGTAGCCTTCTTCCAAGCTTGGTTGATTTGTAGACTCACCAGGTAAGAGCATAGCTGCCCACTCACGCCAAGTGTCAGGTGATATTATTGGTGCTTTCTTTGAAGTTGCAGCATCTACCAGAAAATCTGTCAAACCCAAAAAAATGTTCTACCCTTGCTAATTAATTAGTGCCTGATTCGTCCAAAGCAGTTTGAACAAGCTTTTGATGATAACTCCAACGGCATTGATCAATCCCACCCAACGGTTGTAGCACTATGCATTTGATCATAGCGCGTTCGCCTAGCTGCTCTTTGACGTGTTTAATGTACGAGGCTCTACGATAGTATTACAAGTGTATCATTACACGCGTTAGTTACCTTGTGCGTTGAAGCGCGTTGCAGTCGTTTACAACAACGTCAGTACCGGATAGTAACGTTTTAGAAATTTTTCTGCAAACTTTGTGGAGGGATTTATTCGCCATAGAAGGGCTATCTAACACTATGACAGCATGCTCGGGTAGTTTATTGCGACAATAACGTGTTTTACCCTTGTTATCGTTACAAAATGGAAATAAACAACCGCATACGCACAGAGAATGGTGGGCCATATAGTATCACCTACATGTTTCCATCAGTACATAAATTTCAGACAAGCCTCAGATGTACACACCAATTCCCGGTCTTCTTCCTCTTCCTCAGCCTTGTTACTCATACATGCGCATCGTTATCAGAACTTAGAAGACTAATCTGCATGTCGGTTGAAAAGAGACTGACTTTTTAACAATTCGTTGCACGTGCAACTATGCTCGCTAACAAAGCTGCCAAGCAACACCCTAAGCACACTTCAAATGGAAGAAGGATTTTTTTTATTGATTTTACACTTGGTAGTTTGCGGAAGCAATGTAAACGCTGAGCACGCCCAGGCCAATCGTCAGCACAATGTATAAAAGTAACAACTGAAAGTTGGATGATTTGGTGGTGGTAGATGTTATTATTTTGCCCTTGATGTAGTGTCGTCCAGTTTCTGTGGCCTGCACGGTAACCATCTTTCCAAAGAGAGATTTATCACAAGGTAACAGTATCTGTTCATAAAATTTGTTGTGACCGACCATGTGTACGCCATCTCTCGCCATTTCAGTTATAAGCACGTTTTTGTAGATATTGTTGCTCTTTTGAGCGTGTGGGAAATACGATTCAAACAACTTGGTGAGCGCTCTGCTCCTCTCTTTGACCTGTTTGGCTTGACGTCAACATCAAAGTACTAGAGAGATCCGAACACGTACCACTTTCGTGTTGACACGCTTCATTTTGGCGGCTGGTGTTCCTGGTCGAGGATAAAACTGGGAAATGTGCAATACTGCGAATTTGTATTTCTTGCAAAGTGCCATTGTCTCCTCAAACTCCTCATCTGTCTCCGTTGGAAATCCACAAACTAATAGAGACCGCACATAAGTTTAAAGGAAATACATATGTGGTACGCACTAATATCCGTGGCTATGGTGACTCCAGGTACGTTAGTGCGCAAGTAGTCGACTACCTTTCTAAATTTGAGAGTTAACAAAACATTTCAATATCACTACTGTTGGACATTGCGCATTAAACATTATCGCTACATGTCTTCAACTATGCCCGTACTTGAAATCGTTGCAGTTATATTTTCGTCTCATGACGTGTAGTACTCTGTCTGACGCTGCTTGGACCTTGAAAAAAAAAAAAAGAGTTAATGACATGTCGAATTGTATGACTCTATTTTATAAGCGCTAATCGCAAATGTAATAAGTCAGACGTACTGGGATGTGCAAAAAGGAATACACATTTGGGTGCTTTAGTATTTCAGCCACGGCTTCAATGTGATCTAGTATGTAAGGTGGATTTGTCATACCGACGCGCATCATGACATCTAACACAACAACATGTTAGAATGTTATTTGGATTCCCGTTGAAGCCAACATTTCAAAAGAGGGGTTTGAATGTAAATCAGCGTGGTTACCTTTGGGAAGTACTTTAACAATCTTTTGTAGCAGCTCTGCGATGTTTGTTTTGATGTCAATACCGTACGCCCCTGTATCTTCTGAAGAAAGCCAAATCTCTTTGATGCCCTCACCAACCACTGTTTGTATGCGTCGTACAATCTCATCTGGTGGCTAGTGTGAATACCAAGTTAAAATAAGAGCCACAATAATACTACCACAGCAAAGTGGGAGCAACCGCTTTACACCACATACGTATGATACGAGATCGCCTCTGGCTTGCTTTGTTTTACAGTAGGTACAGTAGTTGAGACATCCTGTTGAGATGGGTACGATCTCAATCAATGGGTTTTTGCGAATCTTAGGCAAGTTCAGTGCTGCACCTGGAGCCTTCCTCCGATCAACACGTTTAACACCAAGCAATTGCACCTATTGAGTAACCATAAGACAATAGTCTGTGGCGCAATAGGGCGCACATTGTGTCCTTTCAATGTCTCTTCAACGACCTCTGTGATTCGATCAATTTGTGTGACGCCCACTAGAGACAATCCATCATACTCGACGTGATTTGGCTGCGCTTGAGGCACACAACCGCACACTACGACCTTCTTTTTCTTTTGTGACGCTTCCTTTATCCACGTTACCAAATGTGCCTTTTTAACCGCCACATTAGCCAACAGAACCGGTTTAATAGGATTACGCACTTCAGAGGGACCCTTGACAGTACAACTGTTTAGAACCCAAAGCGCTGCCGCGTCCTTTGCATTAGAGATATTATAACCATACTCCTGCAATAGCCCAGCCATGTATTCTGAGTCTAGATAGCGTGTGAGGCAAGACCAATGTGTCTTAGTTACCAGAGTTGTTGTGACTGCATCCCCACGTTTTTATAAAAACGGTTTCTGTGCCAGGAATCAAGGCCTTGTTCTCGCCTAGTAGTTCTACGCTGCCTTGAGGCGCCTGTGATTTAAAAAAACGGTTAGGTTGCTCTGTGACTTATTTCGGCGTAGAGAAGAATCCGTTAGATGCGTTGAACGCAAAAGGTTTGCCACACAAAATTAATAAATAAAAAACTATTAAAAATGACGTAAATGTATCTTACCGGTGCGTTGGTGCGTTTTTTGTGTACTTTAGGAAGGACCTGCATTTTAGGAGGTCGTTCCGTTGGGTTTGCGCCAATGCCCACCATATCTTCTATATCATCTACTGTCGCGCATGCCATTGTGTTCAAGCAAGAATTACTGTTTTGTAGAACAATGTTGACATTTTGCGAGCAAAATAAGTAGGGGAAAAAACTGAGAATAAAAATAGGTTGCGGCATTTTTTGTTACATTTTTCTCACATTTTCAGAATACATAAATAACCTACAGAATGGATCTCTCTAAGGACGCTTTTGATGTTGGGAAGACTTTCGAGGCTCTTGGTCTACGTGATGTCCTATGCGACGCTTGCGCCGGGCTAGAGTGGAAAATACCAACAAAAATCCAATCAGCAGCGATTCCACCTGCGCTAGAAGGTAAAGACGTTGTAGGTTTGGCACAAACAGGGTAATAACGTTTAATCTTTCACTTTTAACGTTTATTTAATAGTTCTGGTAAAACAGCTGCGTTTGTACTACCTATTCTGCAATCTTTGCTGGAAAATCCCTCACCGCTTTTTGCGTTAATTCTCACGCCTACAAGGTACGTTATACGACTATATACGCTGTCTTATGGCTTTTAGAGAACTCGCTCACCAAATTAACAAACAAGTATTCCAATTGGGCGCCCGTATTGGTTCGTGGCATCAACATTGACATGACACTTATCCAATATACAGGTATTCAAACAGTAACGATCACAGGCGGAATAACGGTTGTAAAACAAGCTATAGAGCTCGCTAAAAAACCACACATCATTGTTGGAACTCCTGGGCGTGTATTAGATCACCTACAAAATACAAAGGGGTTCTCTTTGGAACGCTCGCTAAAATACTTGGTGCGCAATCCCAACACTGCAGCGGGGGTAAAGCCAACCACTTACAATTGTCGTAGGTACTTGATGAGGCAGATAAACTATTGTCAATGGACTTTGCAGACGAGCTCAAGAGAATACTACAAAAGATAAGCGCAAACAGGCAAACGATGCTTTTCTCTGCGACGATGACACATCGCGTTGAAAAATTGAAAAAGGTGGCCGTCATGAAGCCTGTGATGATCAGCGTAAATACAAAATATGAGACTGTTGATACGCTGAAGCAGTATTACTTGTTTTTCCCAGCTAATAGGAGGGATGCCTACTTGGCCTATATATGTGCGTGACTGAATAATGCTTTTTGCAAGTAGATTATTACTTTGTAGTTGTGCTAGAATCCACAAAAATGTTATCGCTGACACTTTGCCTTTTTTTATAGTGACACAATATCCTGGATCGCAGATAATCGTCTTCCTGGATAGATGTGTGCTTGTACAAAAGATGGCTCTCGTATTGAAGCATCTAGGTTTTCATGCAACACCTTTACACAGCAAGTTGACACAGGCCACGCGTCTTGCCAACCTTGATAGCTTTTCGAAGAAACACACAAATGTCCTCGTTTGCACCGATGTTGGTAGCCGAGGTCTCGATTTACCAAAGGTAGATCTTGTTGTAAATTACGATATACCGCTTTCCTCAAAGACATACATCCATCGTGTTGGACGTACGGCACGTGCGGGCCAGCATGGGTCGGCTATTACAATGGTGACACAATACAATGTTGAGTACTTTCAACGCATAGAGAAATACATTGGCAAAAAGATGGAGGAATACGAGCATGATGAGGATCTCGTCACTGTTCTCACTGAGCGTGTAACAGAAGCGCAAAGGTCAGCTGCAATCGTACGTCATTTGTGTGATAGTGATAGTGATAGTAAAATCAAACAAAAAAAAAAAGAAATGCAAAAAAAATACTAATGATGGTTGTAGGAAATGAAGGAAACAGGCGGCTACGATCAACTTGCACACAGAAAGCGTATGCGCTCACAAGATTCAAAGGATCATGAAGGCAGTACAAATCTAAACTTCAAGTCTAATCGCGCTAAGAAAAGGCTCAGAAAAACAAGACGATGACCACCTTTAATGGTCACCAAATAAAACCTGTAACTTAACATTTGTATTGTACACGTGCATCAAAAAAAATTGAAAACTACTGCGGTGTGAAGCCAGCTGGGTTACCAAAAAAATGGGAAGCGCATTAATGACAAATGTTGAGTCAACAATACTCCATTTGTCCCGCATTTGGCATAATTGATCCATCGTACCAACTGTCAGCATGGAAAGCGAAGCCACTGACGAATTTCCACTAAGTGTGCTGTATCCTACGCACTATGTTGACGCCGTTAATCAAAATAACGATCAAGTTGTACAAAACATCATCTCACGCGTTAAATACGCGCTAGCAACCACCAAGGGTAAGTGCGTACAAAATTGTAGTGTTCGCTAATTACAACAGGCTTACACCCTACCATGACGGCTCTACATGATCTAAAGCGCTTAAAAATTGATTTAGAAGCTGTGCGAAAAACATTATCGTGTATTGTGCTTATTAGTATAGCCTCTGCGTCAAGACTTGGTGAAAAACCTCATACAAGCGCTTTTACGATCCCCAGCTGGCTCAAAAAACAAAATAGCGAAAGCTTGCCATGCATTACTATGGTAACCTAAAATAACGCTTGTATGTGCTATACTAATACATTGCAGGCGTAGTAGTTCACTGACACTTGCAGTAGACTGGAAGGACTTGTACAAAGTGTTAGCAGACACCAGTTCTCGTCCTGTCCCTAACTTCACAAACAAGGACACCTCAACGTACGTTACAACGGTTGTGATTAGTTGGCATACAGGTGTAGTGTGCTCTGTGTGATCCTAACATTATCTCTTAATGTAGTCGAGGCTCCATTGCCGCATTAGTTCAACGTTGCAGACAGTACGGTTTGGCATTCATGCAAGGCGTTTAATTTATACTGTGTAGTCACTGGGCTGATGGCGCTGCAAATGAAATTATCGACTTCTTTTGGCCATCACTGTGCCCTCACCACAAGCTCTTTTATCTGAATACCGCCTACATGTTGTTGCTTCTTCCTTCCAAAGGTCAAGATTGTGCAGCGTCAATTGACGTCGTACTGCCGAAGATAGTGGCATTGCACACGTGGACGCGTATGTCATGCCCCTACCAATACTTTGTGTTGTTTAATTCACACTTTGCATTAGAAGGTTGTGTGGAATGGCAGTCCATGTTCTTTGGCTACTATGCACGTGTGGCGAAACATCAGTGCGGCAGAGTTACCTGGGATGACCACGTTGATCAGATATTGCACTGTATCACCTACTACACAGGTATGTATCGACGCCTTTTTATATTTCCCACTGGGTTGTTTTTGGTATGTGTAACAAACGTGTATTAGATTTGGCTGTTGGATCTTCGAAATTAGTGAAACTTACAAAGAAGCAGATGCCTGTTAAGAAACACAACATGTCCGTCATCGCACCTAAATACGGATTATCAAGTGTTAGTCCATTCGTCCCTTACTATTCGTGAGTGTTCACTGTTCGTTACAGGCTATGGGGCGATTACTGGCGTACATGATAATGAAGGAAGATGATCGTGTCATGAATGAGATTGAGCGGCTGTTTTCAGCCATTAAGGATTACTACCATCCATCCAATGAAGGTGCAACTCTTCACATATTTTCCCTGGTCTAACTCAAGTGCCTATAGGGAGATGGACAGGACAGCTAGCAAGTAAGTAATAAGTTAATATGGGTGTGTAAACAGTGTTCGCTAATGCGTCGGTTGCAACAAAGGGTTCATTAGCCACCTCACTGCATCATTTCGACAACGCGTCCTCAAGTCCAAGACGGACGACAGGTACAAGGTATCACAAGCTTGTATAGACCGTCTTTCAGACATTGTAACACCCGTACGTTGGCTGTGGTATTATAGCGGCTTAAAGCGGCAATTAGGTGATAATGGTTGGTGTCTTTGCTAGGAGCAGGCAAATGAAGATGTATTGCACTGGTACTACATTGCCTCTTCTCCATTGACTACTAAACACACCCTCTTGCATAGCGTGTTTGCGTCATCTAGCAGCGATAACACCGCACAAAATAGAGTCAGTTGTGATGGGTCGTGTGGATTATGCAATGACAACAATAACACAGGTAAAACTTGTTTAGATAAAGCTTATATTTGTTTCCTCTTTCTCCCCCCTCCTCCTCCTTACACTATTTACTTGTTTAGGCACATCAAACGCTCGTAGCTTTTGAGTTACTAGGAGGCGTGCTCGTTCCAAACGCATTCAACACGGCACAATTCTGTAGGCAGTTACCAGGTATCTACCCACTATCTAATTTGTGTTATCCCTCCTCCCTGCCATAACCCGCACAGTTGAACGTGCTAACGAAACGTTTTAAGGCTTTCTTGAACTGGCACTTCTTGGCATTGACGTCAATGACTATGCGTGCGTGTTCTGTGACCAAGTATACATTTGATGACTGATTATGGGTTGTGTGTTTCTAGCAAGTCAATTCAAGCTCTTAAATTCCTGTACTCAGTTATTTCTCGCGTGCCGCTGTTCGAAGATGCAAATCTCTCTGGAGAGGATGCACAGTCAGAGCTTTATGCGGCTAGAGGAGAAGCGACATCATATTTCGGCGATTGGATAGTACAATTTCTAGACACCAGCTTCACATTCGTGCGTTTAAGTGGTCTGACCATGACATGTTCGTTATTTACTTACCCGTGGCGATAGCTCAACAACTCGGAAGTGGAGGAAAAGGGCAGACCTCATGGTATGGGCATGTTGCGCAGCTACGCCATGTTTGTATTCTCAAGGGCGATGCAAGCATTTTGGATGCAAATGAGCCGTATGTATACTACATGTTTATTCTCACAAAATTTTTCTGACAGCCTATCTTTTCAGCCACTTTTTGGAAGAGCGCGCTGATCAAGGTCTTGAGTTTTGTCAAAAACAGCACGCACAACAACGCGCTTGTCAGTGTACGCCTTTATAATTAAGTGCATTATGCGACATATATGCTAACTGCTTCTCAAGTACTGCCGCATTTTGGACTACGCTGTGTGGGCCAACCCCAAAGAAGGTATCTATCGTTTGACACTTCCGTTTTTGTGCAATAGCTAACGGATGGCGTTTGTAGGGTTAAAACATGTAGTTGATATATTGTGTGATTTCGAATACAAGCAAGGAGACGACAATAAGGAGGGTGCGGCTTCGTTGTATTACTTGTTCAATTTTTGTTTAACTTGAAGTCTTTAGAATTATCAGGCGGTAAATCCACCATCGCCTGGCGCCTAAATTTGGTGGCTAAGGCATTCAAGCATGCCGGCATACATGCTCTTGAGTACAAGTACGTCACGTCATATAAAGCGATGGATAATATGCTGAGACTCATCTTCAAAAACAGGAGCATGTTGGCCAAGTTACTCGCGGCTTCTATTGGCGATTCGCGTAAGGAAGTGGTTAAAGCTGGCTGTAAATTATTGCGGAACCTGTTGTTCACATTGACGCAAGTCTATCCTCGCACGTTGAGAAGTGTCACCAATAAAATATGGGATGATTCCGAATTCGCCGACACGCACGTCAAGTACTGGGGAACAACAGTCCCTGAACATCTCGAGATGAAAGACAATTGGGTCATGCCGGTACGTTTGTAAAAATAGGTCATTTCACGTGCATAAAAATTAATTGATTGTGTGTGGCGGCGTAGACAAAGGATACCATCCAGTTTGCAACATCGCTAGTCAACGATTATGGCGCTCAATCAACCAATATCTTACGTTCCATTGACACTGCAATAACCAAAGAAAAAGAACGAGTCGCAGTGTGGAGGCAGTTGAAGGTATTAGAGGCAATTGTTCGCAATGCTTCACCAATCCTACCGGACAGCCGCACAACAACTACCAGCGACATTTTCCCTGTGCCTTCACCGTTATACATAGGCCTTGAAGTGCCATCAGGCGTATTGGATGTGCGCATGGCGTATGTCAAGTTGCTGCCCAACCTTCTGGAGCACCTCCGATCCAACA
Organism: Trichosphaerium sp. ATCC 40318; assembly: GCA_038496445.1. NCBI lineage: Eukaryota > Discosea > Flabellinia > Trichosidae > Trichosphaerium > Trichosphaerium sp. ATCC 40318. The sequence goes on along the minus strand of JALMLS010000590.1, from coordinate 30,458 downwards.
CGCGGTTGATTAAGAAGGTAGATAAGGTACGATCCTAGTTCTTGGTTACATACAGCTGGCTTCGTTTACTGATTTTTGTGGATAGGTGTTCGGCAGTGTGATCGTCTGTCGTGGGATTTCAAACAAACGTTTCGATAAAGAGAGGGCAAGACACTCATTCCTTGCAGCATCATTGAAAGATGTGATGGGTGCATCCGACTATGAAAAGCTGCCTGTGCGTGGCTTAAGGATAGAAAAGGCATATCTTCTCCATTTGAATCGATTGCACGTGAATGCTTTCTGTACGCCCCGCCACGAACTTATTCTCCAAATAACCGCCTGCGTTTAGATGGATTACCATTAGACCCTTTCAAGTCAGCAATAACAGCGCTCATTGATGCCGCTATTTTGAACTACAATGCCGTTGCCATGTACTGTTCCAGCTATAACTTATTTGTTTTAACTTTTAAAACGTACATATGTAACTGACGAGTTGTAGGCCAACGGTGTTCAATACTTTCAAGTATCTGCGTGGGTCGCGTTCATACTTCCTACCAAAAATGCTGAGTGTCTTGAGGGAGCCAGAACAACACGCCAAGCGTGCGTAAGCATAGGTACCACGCTTACTTACTCCCTGTAGAATTGTCACGTGACAAAACAACAATAGACGCCCAAGATATCTTAAAAGCCACACTTGCTTTCACCAATGCATTCTTTTCATTCGAGGTGCGCTACCAGTTGTTTTGACATCTACCCTTCTCTTAACTTGTCCCTTCTTGCAGTGCGTTAAAACTTGGAAGAAAACGGAAGAGCTTCTTAGTATTTTGTTGTCAATGCACAGCCACGACAGCGCTGACATTCAAGCTGGCGTAACGCTCCTATATTGTAGTTGCGTCAAAGCGTACAAGCGGCTGGATGACCCAAGATTTGGATTGCCTACAGGTACGTTCTTACACGCTTCTTGCTCAGTTTTTGGTGGTAATCATTGCAACAGGTAATTTACAATTGTCCACAAGCGAAGCATCGGCTGCCGAACAAGATTATAAAGAATTGTACAAACTCTTTTTTTCTGTTTTGTGTACCGCTAACTTTACGATGGCGACTAGGTCAAAGACCATTGATGAGAGTAAAGAAAATGTCATGAAGATGCTATCATCATTTGTAGGCAAAGCAGATGGTCATTGGCGATACAAGGCGATGGGCATCATGTCATTGGTGATGTTATCCCAGTCCAACATGCCTTGCGAATTAACTTCACTTGATCAAGACACGCTTGTACGGCCTCCTCTCTCTTGGCTCGTTACTTTTCGCACATTGTTTGTTAACCTGTACCTGTTAAGCAAACGACACTTATGGAGTCCTTGGCTTGGGTGAGGAACGTGGCAATTGGTTATGTCACAGCACACGCTCAAATTTCTCCATCGCAAACACAAAATACCAATGCGGATATAACGCCTGCATCGCTTACTTCATTAACCACACCTACGGGAAATGAATACGATGGCTTTGGATTTATTGACAATGGTTGGGTCGGGTGGAATGGCGCTGTTACATCAACCAATTATCCTCTACGACCTGAAACGAGTTCAGCAAACAAACCGCTGACACCTTCCCCTATATTGCTACGCAGCTTGACGTGGTTGGTTGAACGACCTCAACTAGAGCAGTTCCTGACACGATTGGAAGAGCAATACGTTTTTACCAAGTCAGGAGACAATGGTCGTGGCTTGTCTGGAGTTAACCTGCTAAAATCATCGATGAGCAACCTTTTCCACATGACCGCTTCCTTTGAGTACGTTTCCTACCCTACAACTTTACGCCACTATCCACGCTCACAAATATGGCAGGTCTGTGAGCTTTGCGTCTAATAGTTCACGTGGTGGCGTAGAACTAACATACTTTTGGATGGCCATCTTTGACATGGTTGATGGTGCTTGTGAAGCCTGTAGAGAATTACTCCTAGAGAAGGCGACGTCCACTTCACGTGCTTCGTGCGTTTGTGTTTCATCCATGTGGCCACAGCTAATATTGTGGTTCTACCTAGACAATGTGTAGTTATTGAGATCTTCATTGGACTAGTCCTCGCCTCAAATAAGACGGACTACGCTCGTAGTATTGTCATGGTGCGTGATGCTTTTGTTTTAGTTATTGTTAACAACAGTGCGGCTAACATATTTGAATAGTGCAAACTCGCTCAAGACGTCATCACACGTGCATTACACGCTAAATTCGAATCCCCACAATCTCTCAACGATTGGCAGTTCGCATTGCGTTATGCGGCACAAGACAGGTACACCAGTTACCACACACAACTGCGTGGTTATTTCGATTTGCTAAAATCTAGTAGGGATCCTAGACGCTGCAGTTTTATACCACAAGAGCTAGACTCAATTGAGTTTGATCCTAACCAGTCATCCACATCTCTGATAAAGAAGCTGTCCTTTATAGAAGCATATCTCATTGGAACTTCTTGGCGGTCGTACCCAAAAGCCTGTACGTTTTACTTGTGCATATTTGAATTGAGTGTGGGCTAGTGGCATTACTAAAATCAGTATCTGATGCGAATATACTCGGCCATGACTACAAGCGTGTGCGCCAGCAAATAGCAAGCATCATAAGCAAGGTACAGTGTATACACATAGCATACACAATGCTTAGGGGTTGTAGGTATTCGAGTTAGGCAGGTCCTATCAACAACAGGGAAAATGGAAGCTGACAATTGATTCAACGTTGCAATCTTACGTCCAGCAGTTCAAACAAATACTCCAAAATTACATTGCGCTTAAAGTTGCCGATAATGACACGATAGCACATGCATGTGAAACAATACTTGAATGGGTATGATAAGCGTTGTTAGCGTTCATTTGATTTTTAACTTTTCCCAATAATAATAGATGGTTCTCAGTATTTCTATTTCATCACCTATGGTTCACTACTTGCCACAGCTTTTACCAATTATTCTAAAACTTCATGTGGCATTACATGAAGACGTTAGGTACAATAGTCTCCCATTTATTACAATGTGTTTAACTCACCCAACCAGGAATTTGGCACGAGCTGTATTGGCCCTTGCTTCACAAATATTATACAGCAAGAAAGATATTCATGATATAATCTATTCACAAATCCAGGTGGTAGCTGACCATCCTGCGTGGAGAGTGCGCGTTGCATTGCTTCCATTCCTTCAGTATGTGCATGTTTCTGTATTTCCTGCCCACCAATTGAGCTGTTGTTTAGGATATTGACATTCAATCACGCATGTGTTATGTCTAAACAAGATGTTGAACACATTTTAGTGTTTGTATCTCAAAGCTTGGTGGATGTCCAGGTTGAAGTCAGAAATGTTGCCAAAACTTGTCTGTCATCAATCATTAAGTCAACAGCATGGACTGTTGATAAATTGGTTGATGGGTTCAAGTTACAAGCATTGCCTTTGTCTAAAAAGCAAATAAAACTGTTAAACGCCAAAGGTACACATGTGGTGCAGGTTATTGCCACTAAACAACATAACAGATGCAAAACTGGCAATTGCTAAACGTCATGGGGCTGTGTTGGGTTTGATTGCCATTGCAGAGAGTTGTCCATACAGCTTGCCAAAGTGGTTACCAAGTATAATGCAAGTCCCAAGTGGTTGTGCTATTAAACTAACTACTCAATAGGGAGGAAATAGCCAGTCACCGCAATGCTCCAAATCCAATAAATGAAGCTGTTGCTGAAGCATTAAGAAGCTTTAACAGAACTCACCAAGATCAATGGGTTGAAGTAGAACAGGTTGGTTTTTGTTGCTTTATTTTTCTGTTGATTGTTGTTTAGTTATTCTCCTATGAACAAGTACAGGCTATTAAACAATCCAACTCTGCATCTTATTTGGCTTAATGTAAAATAATAAATCTTGCAGCTTTTCAATATCCTGTTGATTCTCACTAATGTAATCATTTTCACTCAACCAGTGTCCAGTCTTAAGGAGGCTTCCAGAATTAAGCAAAGCATGCAACATCTCCTAAAGGATTTTACTTCTAGCTGTCTTCACTTACTACCATGGCAATTAGCCAGTGTTTGGATGTCAGTGGATGATTTTTTTTTTATATTTTCTCACCATGCTTCTTCTACTTCACTCAACTCTCATGTTAACTTTACACTATTCCAGTGCTTTATTCAAATAAAACTTTGCTACCATTTCACTTAGGTGGTCTTTTTATTCCAGACATATGTTCCATTGCTGACAATTTCAAGGCATTTCTGTAGTCCAGGTACCTTTTAACTATCAAACTATCATGAAGGTCATCAATAAAAGGCTACTCAAATTTTTACCTAGCATGATAAGTCCTAACCAAAACAGTTTTATTCCAGGTTGTGATATAGTTGATAACCAAATTGCCACATTGGAAAAAGTTGAAGCTCATCATAATAAAGGTACTCCACTCTCTCTTTGCCCATTGGACAACAAAAAGGCGTTTGATAGCTGTGCACACAATGTACTCATACTAATTCTCATCCACATTGGTCTCTCTCCTGTCATGGCTAAGGCCATTGTTGGGCAGCTCCAAATCCAAGTTGCTGTTAGAATTAATGGGGTTGTCTCCAACAGAACATTCAAAGTTGAACATGATACATACAAGACAAGGTAACCCACTCTCTCCTACCCTATTCAGTACTGACAGTGGTGGAATCGGACAGTACGCGAATGGCACGTTTTGGGCACGTTTTGGGCACGTTTTTTTTCCACGCAAATTGCACGTTTTGGGCACGTTTTGGGCACGTTTTTTTTCCACGCAAAAGGCACGTTTCTCTTCCACATGCTGGCCACGCAAATGGCACGTTTTGGGCACGTTTTGGGCACGCGGATTTTCCACGTTTTGGACACGTTTTGGGCACGCATATTTTCCACGTTTTGGGCACGCTTTGGACACGTTTATTTCACACGTTTTGAACACGTTTTGGGCACGCATATTTCACACGTTTTAAGCACGTTTTGAGCACGCATATTTTCCACGCAAATGGCACGTTTTGGGCACGCGTATTTTTCACGCAAATGGCACGTTTTGAGCACGCATAATACAGCAGTTGTTAACAAATTTTATAATATTTATTTAATTATATAAACCAACAATCGTTACAAATAAATACATTACTGCTCACTATCATCATCTTCATCTTGACTATCATCATCACTTTCAACAATATCCTCCAAAGAAAATGGCAGAGCAGCATCATATAATGTTAAAAAATGTTGTCTGGGTTTTAGTACAAGTAAAACTAAGTATTTTTTAAATAAATCATAATGTCTTATTAACAACCTACCTCCTGGATGTTCATCAGCAAATTTAATGTTTTTTGAGCTCCATAAAGAAGTGAATAGTTGTCCTAGTTTGTTTTGACGTGCTTTTTTTACAGTAGGATTTCGGCAAAAAATGTCAGGTGTTTTTATCTACAAAATAGTCAATTGAATATGATAAAAAGAACAAATAAGGCTTACCTTGGTGCAAAACTGTTTGACTGCTTCTAAAGTGGTTAAAGCAGCAGTACCTGGGTTGAAAATACTGCTGGATTTATATTGTATAGGTTCAAAAGAACTTTTCTTGCAATTGAAAGTTTGATTACAAACAAGTTTTGCAAATCTTGCAATAACATCTGCATCGTACTTGCAAGCTGTTTAAAATTAATGTCATTAAGTTTATTTGATAAAAACTATAACGTACTTGCAAAGTAGTAAACTTTGGCAAAAGAAGGACGTATAAAAAACAATGTCCAAGTGCTAATGTTGAAATAAATATTTACGATCGGAATAAAAAAAAAAGTACCACAGTGGTAGAAAATCATTATAAGTATCTACAGCAATTAGTTTGTCTTGTATTGGTACTGGCAATATATAATATTCTGCATAATCGTCATCTTCTGATTCTTTCTCTGAGTAACACAATACTTTGCCCACTTTAGTTTTTTTCTTTGAAAAAAAATTATTAATAATTCCCAATATTGAAATGATTGATCGTACTCTGGTAAGCATTTTTGCTGTTCTAGTTTTAGAAAACAATCCAATATTAGGTTCTTTAGCATCCACTAAAACTCTAAATGCAGCATGAGTAATGAATGGTGGCTATGGTTTGTACTGAAGTATCATATCGGTAAATGCTTGTAAAGAAGGAGCAACAGATTCTCTTGTAAATAAAAAACAATAATCTGCAATTGTACTGTGCTTTAATAAGCAATACATGGGAGTATTCCATTGTAGTGTTGTGTAGTACTGTTCATCATCATCTATTGAAGTTCCATCTGATGGTCTGGGTTGTTCAACGATTGGTGATTTTTGTTTTGTTTTTTTTGGTTTCCTCTTTCGTAATAGACTTGATTCTTCTTTTTCTCCTTGTGCTTCATGTAATTTAAATGGAGTTATCAATTTTGGTGTAGTAGTTAATTCAGATGAGTCAGACGATTCACTACAACAATCAATGAATAAAAAGGAAACAACCAAAAAAAAAAGAAAGCAAGCAATCGTACTCTAAACTGTCAACAGGTGTTGAGGTTTTTTGTTGTTTGGAGGTGTTTTTTTTAGCTTTTATAGCTGTGAGATATAGTTCCATACCTTCTTCATCAAGCTGTCTAATAAATATCAATAAAACTTGAAATAAATGGAAAAAAAATTGTACTTGAACGATAGAGGTAAACTGGCCATCCCAATAAACATGCCCTTTTGTACAGGAACAAAAGGAATATGCTTGTTTTGCCATGCTTGTTTAGTAACTGCTTTTAAGTTGGCTATTAATCCATCAGTGCTTTGTTTGTAAAAACTATTGTCTGTATTTACGAATGCAATTAATTTTTTCTCTATATGAATGTATCAGTTCAAATTTGTTAAAAATGGCTTGCCTGCAAGTTCAAAAGCATGGTCCTCATTCTCAGTGATATAATTGAAAAATTTTCTAGCAAATTGTCCCAATCGCCTGTTTACAGAATCTCTAATAAATTTTGACATTTTTGTTTTATGTATATCCTCCATTTCCGATCCAAATTGCACTTTGAATTGTTTGGCAAGCTCCACATAAAAAGTGTCATCTTTAATGTGAGTATAAGGAAAGGCAAATAGCAATTTGGATCGTATCCAATCCTAATTATTTTTTAATTGTTAAGGGTTTTAAACAGATTTTTGGTTCAACGATCGTACCCATTTTCTCTTTTCAATGTCCTCAATTTGTTTGTGAGTTGTTATAAATTGTTTGAAGTTAGCTTCAATGGTCTTAACAGCTTTGGTTATTTCTAAAACACCTTTTTCAACATTTGAAAGTCTTTTATCCATCGCATCCTTCATAACATTTATTGAATTCATCAATTCATCTAAAAACAATTAAATAAGGCAAAAACTAGGTAAACGATCGTACTGGTGGTTATGTTACCATAGGAATTTTCCAAAATCTCTTCAACTGATTCTGCTTCATTATTATTAACCAATCGCCTTCTTTTCTCAACTGTGCTATTTGTTCTGGATCGTTTTCTTTTGTTTGGTTGTTGTTTGCTTTTTTGAGGAGAAAATTGTTCCATATAACTATTTAGATCGTTTATAGCATTCATACCTTGAGAATTGTCCATTGTATTGCTTTAATTAATTTAGAGATCGTAATTGAATTAATTTTACCAATCGTAAGTCTTGGCTTTTCAAAATTACTTTTATTTATATACATTATCCATAGTAACTACTCCTACATACAATAAATCAGTCTGTACATGGAGATTTTAAAAACTTACCTTTATTGGCCATCATTTGATTGAAGTTATTGATTTCTTCATTGTGATTTGTACTTTGATCGGAATAAGAAGGAACATAATAAGGAAGAGATTTACAACAACAACAATTAATGTTAGAAATACTGTAATCGTCTTCTATTTGATTAAAATGTAATCTTTCCTTACGAAATCTGGCAAAATCTTTACCATGCCATTTTGTTATGCCATGAAAATACCATTTTGTGATAACCCCTAAAGGTTTTTGACCTAAATTGTAAGTAAGTTGGAGTAGTATATATGTACTTACTTGGTAAATGAGAAAATGCTTTGACATGGGCATCGTTATAATTAATTATTGGACATGGAGTTATAAAAAATGTACTTCCTTCATTTGAATCGTTTCCCTTCCAGTTTTTTTGTAAGAAAAGAGACTGAGTCAGTATTGTTTTGGCATGAGTTAAAGTGTTAGGATCTTCTGGCATTTCAATAAAAGCCCAAGAGTCATGTACAAATCTGTAAGAAAATAAATTATTATTAAATGGAAAATAACATTTGTTGATCGTACTCATAAGAAACAAATCTATTCTTAAGCACAACCTTTGCTCCAACAACTACACTTCCTTGGAAAGTTTTACATTCTTGAGAAATCAAATTCATTAATTGCAAGCTAATCACGATTAGTAATTTCAAAAATTGATTTTTTTACCCATAATTATTGTAGATAATTAAATCTCCTTCATGTATTGACTGTTGATTAGTTTGTGGGTTAACTGCAAAAGCAGCACGGATAAGTAAGTGTTTGTTTGCTTGGGTTAAAGGATCATTTAAATCCAAATACAAAACATGCTTCCAAACAAAGTTTCTTTTATAAGGATTGTCCCATCGTAATAAATTTTTCCTTAATAATTTCATTTTTTGTTGTACCACTGATGATATTTCTTCCTCTGGTTGCAATTGACGAAGAATGACACTGTAGAAGCCTTTATGCTGGTTGTTTTTAAATTGTACCCTTGCTCTATGTCTTATCGTTGAAGGCATGCCACCATGCAATGCCCAAGCAAAACTAATTCCATCTATTTGTACTGTTTTTTTTCTGGCTATTAAAAAAAATTGAACAATAAAAAAAATGTACATGCCATTACTTACCAATATCAGATAATTCAATCGTTTTAAAACAATCCACATGATTTACATCATTTTTATCAGCAGGAAAACCAATTATTGTGATACCAGCAGTTGGATGTGCATGGCCTCCATCGGTGTGCCATCCCAAAGTGTTACTTTGTGTGTAATACTGTAAAAAAAATTACAAAAATATCAAAAATCGTAAAGAAATACCTTTATCTCTATGCTGTAATATTTAGAGTCATATTCTGTTTTAGTTTTACTGTGACCCCATAATAGAAAGTGTAGTTTATATAAACGGTGCAAAATAGTATTGTCAGTGGCAGATAAAGGGTTAGGAGGATGACAATGATTATTGCCATAAAGAATTGGATTATCAGTATCGTAAGGAGACAACCAAGGACCAGCTCCAAAAAAAGCTGCAGCATGTTTTGTCATGTAATTACATGTTAATAGATCAGTTGCTTTGCTTGCACGATACTAAATTCAAGTTAATACTTGTAAGAAAGAAATATGTACCATGTAATGTAATTTATCTTTATGTAATTCAATAAATTGTCTTAAATCGTTTATTGTGTTTGCCATATACTGAGACTCATTCTTAATAACATATAGATTAGTTGTAACTCCATCTTTGTCCAGTTTATGATATTTAAGATGTATATCACATTCAGCTGTAGTCAGCTAAAGGTTTTGTAAGCACTTAAAACAAAAAAAAAAGTACCTTATCTGATTTAAATGTACGATTTCTTGAGTCATCAAAATGAATCGTAGGAATGTTGGATTTTGCTCTTTTTTTAATTTGTTTATGATAGCCATCCTTGAACACTTCTTCAGGATAGTCTGATCCTATATAAATGGTTTACAAATAAATGGTTGCAAAATGTCATTACTTACTTCCTGTTGTTATTGAATCGTAAGCCAACCGGATTTGTTTAACACTAGGAGCTTTATTTAAAGCTGATTTACTAGTGTGTTGATTTGTTACACTATCATATAAGGCTATATTACCAGCCACTTCATATAAGTGTTGTATAGAGCATTTTTCTCTACTACATAACTTGAACAAAAAATGTAAATATCGTAATAAGAATTCTGGATAATGTACCTCAACAATGACTTTTTGAGCAGCTTTTGATAACTGTTGTTGTGTAGGACGATGTATAGTTTTGATTTTATTCAATATGACATCTCTTTGTGGTTTTTGGACTTCTAATTTTATCTTAAAGTCTTCAGATGAATCTTTTTGTAAACCCATGCCATTGTTGTATTTGTATAATGTGAGTACTGCATCGTATATGGCCTTTGTATATTCCTTTCTAAGTGTCTTATTTATATCTATTGTAGTTTTGTTTACTACAGCTATCTAAATTCGAATTAGCCATTGACAAGTAAAAAATTAAACATATCAAACAAAACTCATTGTTGGACATTGAACAGCATGGCCAATCGCAATATAACCCACTGACAGCATATGAAGTGCAACATAATTGATAACAACATGTCTGATGGCAGCATAACAACCAGCACAATTGACATGGTCAACACGATTGTAACAAGCTGACACGATTGACATAGCCAACATGATTGACGATTGCAGCATAGCCAACACGATTGACATGGCCAACACGATTGACATAGCCGACACGAGCCGACACGAGCCGACACGAGCAGCATAGCCAACACGATTGACATAGCTGACACGATCGCAGCATAACCAACACGATTGACATAGCTGGCACGATCGCAGCATAGTCAACACAATTGACATAGCTGACACGATCGCAGCATAACCAACACGATCAGCAACGATTGCAGCATAGCCAACACGATCAACATAGCCGACACGATCAACATAGTCAACATGATTGACATGGCCAACACGATTGACATAGCTGACACGATCAGCATAGCCAACACGATTGACATAGCTGACACGATCGCAGCATAACCAACATGGTCAGCAACGATTGCAGCATAGCCAACACGATCAACATAGCCGACACGATTGACATAGCTGACACGATCGCAGCATAACCAACACGATTGACATGGCCAACACGATTGACATAGCCGACACGATCAGCATAGCCAACACGATTGACATAGCTGACACGATCGCAGCATAACCAACATGATTGACATAGCTGACACGATCACAGCATAGCCAACATGATTGACGATTGCAGCATAGCCGACACGATTGACATAGCTGACACGATACAGCACAGCTGACATGATTGCAGCATAACTGCCATGATTAAAGCATAGCTGACACAGTACAGCACAATCGACACGATCACTGCAGCATAACCAATACGACTGCCACAGCATAGCCGATACAATACAGCACAGCCAACACGATACAGCACAACCGACACGATCACTACAGCATAGCCTATACGATCACTGTGGCATAGCCAATATCAATTACAGCATAATCGATGCGATAACTGCAGCATAGCTGGTACAATCACCGCAGCATAGCCGATACGATCACCACAGCATAGCTGATACGATCGCTGCAGCATAGCCGATACGATCACCACAGCATAGCTGACACAATCACTGCAGCATAGCCGATACGATCACCACAGCATAGCTGACACAATCACTGCAGCATAGCTGATACGATCACTGCAGCATAGCCGATACGATCACTGCAGCATAGCTGACACAATCACTGCAGCATAGCTGATATGATCACTGCAGCATAGCCGATACGATCACTGCAGCATAGCCGATACGATCACCACAGCATAGCTGACACAATCACTGCAGCATAGCTGATACGATCACTGCAGCATAGCCGATACGATCACCACAGTATAGCCGATACGATCGCTGCAGCATAGCCGATACGATCACCACAGCATAGCCGATACGATCACCACAGCATAGCCGATACGATCGCTGCAGCATAGCCGATACGATCACCACAGCATAGCTGATACGATCGCCGCAGCATAGCCGATACGATCACCACAGCATAGCTGCACAATCACTGCAGCATAGCCGATACGATCACCACAGCATAGCCAATACGATCACTGCAGCATAGCCGATACGATCACTGCAGCATAACTGACACAATCGCTGCAGCATAGCCGATACGATCGCTGCAGCATAGCTGACACGATCGCCACAACATAGCCAATACAGCATAGCCAATGCAGCATAGCTGGTACGATCACTAGTACTACGCAACATAGCTGACACAGCATAGCCAACAAGATCGCCAACGATGCGCAGCATAGCTGATACACAGCATAGCCAACACGATCGCCAAACAATACATAGCATAGCCAATACACCATAGCCAACAAGATCGCGACGCAATCGCTAGCCGATACACAGCATAGCTGATACAGCAAAGCCGACACGATTGCCAACCGATACGCAGTATAGCTGATACACCAAAGCCGACACGATCGCTAACCTATACACAGCATAGCCGACACGATCGCTAACCGATACACAGCATAGCCGATACAGCAAAGCCAACACGATCTAACCGATACGCAGCAAAGCCGACATGATCACCAGCCAATACGCAGCAGAGCCGACACGATCGCTAACCGATACACAGCAGAGCCGAAACGATCGCTAAAACCGATACGCAGCATAGCAATACAGCAAAGCCGACACGATCGCTCGGCTCTGCTGCGTATCGGCTGGCGATCACGTCGGCTTTGCTGTATTGGCTATGCTGCGTATCGGTTAGCGATCGCGTCGGCTTTGCTGCGTGTCAGCTGGTGATCGTGTCGGCTTTGCTGTATCGCTATGCTGCGTATCGGTTAGTGATCGTTTCAGCTCTGCTGCGTATTGGCTAGCGATCGTGTCGGCTTTGCTGTATTGCTATGCTGCGTATCGGTTTTAGCGATCGTTTCGGCTCTGCTGTGTATCGGTTAGCGATCGTGTCGGCTCTGCTGCGTATTGGCTGGTGATCATGTCGGCTTTGCTGCGTATCGTTAGATCGTGTTGGCTTTGCTGTATCGGCTATGCTGTGTATCGGTTAGCGATCGTGTCGGCTATGCTGTGTATAGGTTAGCGATCGTGTCGGCTTTGGTGTATCAGCTATACTGCGTATCGGTTGGCAATCGTGTCGGCTTTGCTGTATCAGCTATGCTGTGTATCGGCTAGCGATTGCGTCGCGATCTTGTTGGCTATGGTGTATTGGCTATGCTATGTATTGTTTGGCGATCGTGTTGGCTATGCTGTGTATCAGCTATGCTGCGCATCGTTGGCGATCTTGTTGGCTATGCTGTGTCAGCTATGTTGCGTAGTACTAGTGATCGTACCAGCTATGCTGCATTGGCTATGCTGTATTGGCTATGTTGTGGCGATCGTGTCAGCTATGCTGCAGCGATCGTATCGGCTATGCTGCAGCGATTGTGTCAGTTATGCTGCAGTGATCGTATCGGCTATGCTGCAGTGATCGTATTGGCTATGCTGTGGTGATCGTATCGGCTATGCTGCAGTGATTGTGCAGCTATGCTGTGGTGATCGTATCGGCTATGCTGCGGCGATCGTATCAGCTATGCTGTGGTGATCGTATCGGCTATGCTGCAGCGATCGTATCGGCTATGCTGTGGTGATCGTATCGGCTATGCTGTGGTGATCGTATCGGCTATGCTGCAGCGATCGTATCGGCTATACTGTGGTGATCGTATCGGCTATGCTGCAGTGATCGTATCAGCTATGCTGCAGTGATTGTGTCAGCTATGCTGTGGTGATCGTATCGGCTATGCTGCAGTGATCGTATCGCTATCGGCTATGCTGCAGTGATCATATCAGCTATGCTGCAGTGATTGTGTCAGCTATTGTGTCAGCTATGCTGCAGTGATCGTATCGGCTATGCTGCAGTGATCATATCAGCTATGCTGCAGTGATTGTGTCAGCTATGCTGCAGTGATCGTATCGGCTATGCTGCAGTGATTGTGTCAGCTATGCTGTGGTGATCGTATCGGCTATGCTGCAGCGATCGTATCAGCTATGCTGTGGTGATCGTATCGGCTATGCTGCGGTGATTGTACCAGCTATGCTGCAGTTATCGCATCGATTATGCTGTAATTGATATTGGCTATGCCACAGTGATCGTATAGGCTATGCTGTAGTGATCGTGTCGGTTGTGCTGTATCGTGTTGGCTGTGCTGTATTGTATCGGCTATGCTGTGGCAGTCGTATTGGTTATGCTGCAGTGATCGTGTCGATTGTGCTGTACTGTGTCAGCTATGCTTTAATCATGGCAGTTATGCTGCAATCATGTCAGCTGTGCTGTATCGTGTCAGCTATGTCAATCGTGTCGGCTATGCTGCAATCGTCAATCATGTTGGCTATGCTGTGATCGTGTCAGCTATGTCAATCATGTTGGTTATGCTGCGATCGTGTCAGCTATGTCAATCGTGTTGGCTATGCTGATCGTGTCGGCTATGTCAATCGTGTTGGCCATGTCAATCGTGTTGGTTATGCTGCGATCGTGTCAGCTATGTCAATCGTGTCGGCTATGTTGATCGTGTTGGCTATGCTGCAATCGTTGCTGACCATGTTGGTTATGCTGCGATCGTGTCAGCTATGTCAATCGTGTTGGCTATGCTGATCGTGTCAGCTATGTCAATCGTGTTGGCCATGTCAATCATGTTGACTATGTTGATCGTGTCGGCTATGTTGATCGTGTTGGCTATGCTGCAATCGTTGCTGATCGTGTTGGTTATGCTGCGATCGTGTCAGCTATGTCAATTGTGTTGACTATGCTGCGATCGTGCCAGCTATGTCAATCGTGTTGGTTATGCTGCGATCGTGTCAGCTATGTCAATCGTGTTGGCTATGCTGCTCGTGTCGGCTCGTGTCGGCTCGTGTCGGCTATGTCAATCGTGTTGGCCATGTCAATCGTGTTGGCTATGCTGCAATCGTCAATCATGTTGGCTATGTCAATCGTGTCAGCTTGTTACAATCGTGTTGACCATGTCAATTGTGCTGGTTGTTATGCTGCCATCAGACATGTTGTTATCAATTATGTTGCACTTCATATGCTGTCAGTGGGTTATATTGCGATTGGCCATGCTGTTCAATGTCCAACAATGAGTTTTGTTTGATATGTTTAATTTTTTACTTGTCAATGGCTAATTCGAATTTAGATAGCTGTAGTAAACAAAACTACAATAGATATAAATAAGACACTTAGAAAGGAATATACAAAGGCCATATACGATGCAGTACTCACATTATACAAATACAACAATGGCATGGGTTTACAAAAAGATTCATCTGAAGACTTTAAGATAAAATTAGAAGTCCAAAAACCACAAAGAGATGTCATATTGAATAAAATCAAAACTATACATCGTCCTACACAACAACAGTTATCAAAAGCTGCTCAAAAAGTCATTGTTGAGGTACATTATCCAGAATTCTTATTACGATATTTACATTTTTTGTTCAAGTTATGTAGTAGAGAAAAATGCTCTATACAACACTTATATGAAGTGGCTGGTAATATAGCCTTATATGATAGTGTAACAAATCAACACACTAGTAAATCAGCTTTAAATAAAGCTCCTAGTGTTAAACAAATCCGGTTGGCTTACGATTCAATAACAACAGGAAGTAAGTAATGACATTTTGCAACCATTTATTTGTAAACCATTTATATAGGATCAGACTATCCTGAAGAAGTGTTCAAGGATGGCTATCATAAACAAATTAAAAAAAGAGCAAAATCCAACATTCCTACGATTCATTTTGATGACTCAAGAAATCGTACATTTAAATCAGATAAGGTACTTTTTTTTTTGTTTTAAGTGCTTACAAAACCTTTAGCTGACTACAGCTGAATGTGATATACATCTTAAATATCATAAACTGGACAAAGATGGAGTTACAACTAATCTATATGTTATTAAGAATGAGTCTCAGTATATGGCAAACACAATAAACGATTTAAGACAATTTATTGAATTACATAAAGATAAATTACATTACATGGTACATATTTCTTTCTTACAAGTATTAACTTGAATTTAGTATCGTGCAAGCAAAGCAACTGATCTATTAACATGTAATTACATGACAAAACATGCTGCAGCTTTTTTTGGAGCTGGTCCTTGGTTGTCTCCTTACGATACTGATAATCCAATTCTTTATGGCAATAATCATTGTCATCCTCCTAACCCTTTATCTGCCACTGACAATACTATTTTGCACCGTTTATATAAACTACACTTTCTATTATGGGGTCACAGTAAAACTAAAACAGAATATGACTCTAAATATTACAGCATAGAGATAAAGGTATTTCTTTACGATTTTTGATATTTTTGTAATTTTTTTTACAGTATTACACACAAAGTAACACTTTGGGATGGCACACCGATGGAGGCCATGCACATCCAACTGCTGGTATCACAATAATTGGTTTTCCTGCTGATAAAAATGATGTAAATCATGTGGATTGTTTTAAAACGATTGAATTATCTGATATTGGTAAGTAATGGCATGTACATTTTTTTTATTGTTCAATTTTTTTTAATAGCCAGAAAAAAAACAGTACAAATAGATGGAATTAGTTTTGCTTGGGCATTGCATGGTGGCATGCCTTCAACGATAAGACATAGAGCAAGGGTACAATTTAAAAACAACCAGCATAAAGGCTTCTACAGTGTCATTCTTCGTCAATTGCAACCAGAGGAAGAAATATCATCAGTGGTACAACAAAAAATGAAATTATTAAGGAAAAATTTATTACGATGGGACAATCCTTATAAAAGAAACTTTGTTTGGAAGCATGCCTTGTATTTGGATTTAAATGATCCTTTAACCCAAGCAAACAAACACTTACTTATCCGTGCTGCTTTTGCAGTTAACCCACAAACTAATCAACAGTCAATACATGAAGGAGATTTAATTATCTACAATAATTATGGGTAAAAAAATCAATTTTTGAAATTACTAATCGTGATTAGCTTGCAATTAATGAATTTGATTTCTCAAGAATGTAAAACTTTCCAAGGAAGTGTAGTTGTTGGAGCAAAGGTTGTGCTTAAGAATAGATTTGTTTCTTATGAGTACGATCAACAAATGTTATTTTCCATTTAATAATAATTTATTTTCTTACAGATTTGTACATGACTCTTGGGCTTTTATTGAAATGCCAGAAGATCCTAACACTTTAACTCATGCCAAAACAATACTGACTCAGTCTCTTTTCTTACAAAAAAACTGGAAGGGAAACGATTCAAATGAAGGAAGTACATTTTTTATAACTCCATGTCCAATAATTAATTATAACGATGCCCATGTCAAAGCATTTTCTCATTTACCAAGTAAGTACATATATACTACTCCAACTTACTTACAATTTAGGTCAAAAACCTTTAGGGGTTATCACAAAATGGTATTTTCATGGCATAACAAAATGGCATGGTAAAGATTTTGCCAGATTTCGTAAGGAAAGATTACATTTTAATCAAATAGAAGACGATTACAGTATTTCTAACATTAATTGTTGTTGTTGTAAATCTCTTCCTTATTATGTTCCTTCTTATTCCGATCAAAGTACAAATCACAATGAAGAAATCAATAACTTCAATCAAATGATGGCCAATAAAGGTAAGTTTTTAAAATCTCCATGTACAGACTGATTTATTGTATGTAGGAGTAGTTACTATGGATAATGTATATAAATAAAAGTAATTTTGAAAAGCCAAGACTTACGATTGGTAAAATTAATTCAATTACGATCTCTAAATTAATTAAAGCAATACAATGGACAATTCTCAAGGTATGAATGCTATAAACGATCTAAATAGTTATATGGAACAATTTTCTCCTCAAAAAAGCAAACAACAACCAAACAAAAGAAAACGATCCAGAACAAATAGCACAGTTGAGAAAAGAAGGCGATTGGTTAATAATAATGAAGCAGAATCAGTTGAAGAGATTTTGGAAAATTCCTATGGTAACATAACCACCAGTACGATCGTTTACCTAGTTTTTGCCTTATTTAATTGTTTTTAGATGAATTGATGAATTCAATAAATGTTATGAAGGATGCGATGGATAAAAGACTTTCAAATGTTGAAAAAGGTGTTTTAGAAATAACCAAAGCTGTTAAGACCATTGAAGCTAACTTCAAACAATTTATAACAACTCACAAACAAATTGAGGACATTGAAAAGAGAAAATGGGTACGATCGTTGAACCAAAAATCTGTTTAAAACCCTTAACAATTAAAAAATAATTAGGATTGGATACGATCCAAATTGCTATTTGCCTTTCCTTATACTCACATTAAAGATGACACTTTTTATGTGGAGCTTGCCAAACAATTCAAAGTGCAATTTGGATCGGAAATGGAGGATATACATAAAACAAAAATGTCAAAATTTATTAGAGATTCTGTAAACAGGCGATTGGGACAATTTGCTAGAAAATTTTTCAATTATATCACTGAGAATGAGGACCATGCTTTTGAACTTGCAGGCAAGCCATTTTTAACAAATTTGAACTGATACATTCATATAGAGAAAAAATTAATTGCATTCGTAAATACAGACAATAGTTTTTACAAACAAAGCACTGATGGATTAATAGCCAACTTAAAAGCAGTTACTAAACAAGCATGGCAAAACAAGCATATTCCTTTTGTTCCTGTACAAAAGGGCATGTTTATTGGGATGGCCAGTTTACCTCTATCGTTCAAGTACAATTTTTTTTCCATTTATTTCAAGTTTTATTGATATTTATTAGACAGCTTGATGAAGAAGGTATGGAACTATATCTCACAGCTATAAAAGCTAAAAAAAACACCTCCAAACAACAAAAAACCTCAACACCTGTTGACAGTTTAGAGTACGATTGCTTGCTTTCTTTTTTTTTGGTTGTTTCCTTTTTATTCATTGATTGTTGTAGTGAATCGTCTGACTCATCTGAATTAACTACTACACCAAAATTGATAACTCCATTTAAATTACATGAAGCACAAGGAGAAAAAGAAGAATCAAGTCTATTACGAAAGAGGAAACCAAAAAAAACAAAACAAAAATCACCAATCGTTGAACAACCCAGACCATCAGATGGAACTTCAATAGATGATGATGAACAGTACTACACAACACTACAATGGAATACTCCCATGTATTGCTTATTAAAGCACAGTACAATTGCAGATTATTGTTTTTTATTTACAAGAGAATCTGTTGCTCCTTCTTTACAAGCATTTACCGATATGATACTTCAGTACAAACCATAGCCACCATTCATTACTCATGCTGCATTTAGAGTTTTAGTGGATGCTAAAGAACCTAATATTGGATTGTTTTCTAAAACTAGAACAGCAAAAATGCTTACCAGAGTACGATCAATCATTTCAATATTGGGAATTATTAATAATTTTTTTTCAAAGAAAAAAACTAAAGTGGGCAAAGTATTGTGTTACTCAGAGAAAGAATCAGAAGATGACGATTATGCAGAATATTATATATTGCCAGTACCAATACAAGACAAACTAATTGCTGTAGATACTTATAATGATTTTCTACCACTGTGGTACTTTTTTTTTTATTCCGATCGTAAATATTTATTTCAACATTAGCACTTGGACATTGTTTTTTATACGTCCTTCTTTTGCCAAAGTTTACTACTTTGCAAGTACGTTATAGTTTTTATCAAATAAACTTAATGACATTAATTTTAAACAGCTTGCAAGTACGATGCAGATGTTATTGCAAGATTTGCAAAACTTGTTTGTAATCAAACTTTCAATTGCAAGAAAAGTTCTTTTGAACCTATACAATATAAATCCAGCAGTATTTTCAACCCAGGTACTGCTGCTTTAACCACTTTAGAAGCAGTCAAACAGTTTTGCACCAAGGTAAGCCTTATTTGTTCTTTTTATCATATTCAATTGACTATTTTGTAGATAAAAACACCTGACATTTTTTGCCGAAATCCTACTGTAAAAAAAGCACGTCAAAACAAACTAGGACAACTATTCACTTCTTTATGGAGCTCAAAAAACATTAAATTTGCTGATGAACATCCAGGAGGTAGGTTGTTAATAAGACATTATGATTTATTTAAAAAATACTTAGTTTTACTTGTACTAAAACCCAGACAACATTTTTTAACATTATACGATGCTGCTCTGCCATTTTCTTTGGAGGATATTGTTGAAAGTGATGATGATAGTCAAGATGAAGATGATGATAGTGAGCAGTAATGTATTTATTTGTAACGATTGTTGGTTTATATAATTAAATAAATATTATAAAATTTGTTAACAACTGCTGTATTATGCGTGCTCAAAACGTGCCATTTGCGTGAAAAATACGCGTGCCCAAAACGTGCCATTTGCGTGGAAAATATGCGTGCTCAAAACGTGCTTAAAACGTGTGAAATATGCGTGCCCAAAACGTGTTCAAAACGTGTGAAATAAACGTGTCCAAAGCGTGCCCAAAACGTGGAAAATATGCGTGCCCAAAACGTGTCCAAAACGTGGAAAATCCGCGTGCCCAAAACGTGCCCAAAACGTGCCATTTGCGTGGCCAGCATGTGGAAGAGAAACGTGCCTTTTGCGTGGAAAAAAAACGTGCCCAAAACGTGCAATTTGCGTGGAAAAAAAACGTGCCCAAAACGTGCCCAAAACGTGCCATTCGCGTACTGTCCGATTCCACCACTGCAAAAAATCTGGCATTTGGTAGCCAAAAAATTCAAAAAAAAATCTCAAAAAATAACAGACAGCTTGTAGTCGCAAGGTACGAAACCATGTATTATTAATAGGAGAGGGTGTTTTAGGATTATTAGGGCATTTACTTAAAAACTAGAGGAGAAAACTTAATAAAGTGCAAAATGTAGCTTTTTGCTGTGTTTTGTTGTTTTATTGCATAACTTTGGTCTCTCTGTACAAACCACTCAGAAAATGTAGCATTAGGTATAATTAGGTACAATGCATGGTTTCATGGTGGTTTGGGGTTTGGTGCACCATTTTTAAGCAAAAACGACAGAAAATATGTATTTGGAGTAGTTTAAGGATATTATGGCTTAATAGCTCTATTAAACCACTTTTTAAAGACGATTATGGGTTTCAAGCATTTTTCTGAATAGTCATTAAGTTGTGGTGGTTAAGTTGCAGTTGTAGGTCGGTAAGGCATGATGATAGAAATATCTCCAGAAACATGGTCGTTTAGTGGTAATGTATTGTAATGTATTGTAATGTATTGTATGTAGTGTATTGTAATGTATTGTAATGTATAAGTAGTTGTAATTACCAATAAACCAATCCATCGTTTTTAGTATTTTTTGTTCAAAACGAGGCAAAATTCCAACTTTTGACACGTACAATATACGTACGTGCCACGTACTTTTCACACGTACAATATACGTACGTGGCACGTACTTTTCGCACGTACAATATACGTACGTGGCACGTACTTTTCACACGTACAATATACGTACGTGGCACGTACTTTTCACACGTACAATATACGTACGTGCCACGTACTTTTCACACGGATGAAATACGTACGTGGCACGTATTTTGACACGTACAATATACGTACGTGCCACGTACTTTTTCACACGTACAATATACGTACTTCACACGTACTTCCGATTTTACTACTGCATTATCTACTCCCGATTTTACTGTTAGAAAAGTGGTGTCACCTAGCACTCACAACTGGTGAAATAGGATTATGACTTTGTGTTTGTTGTCTTTCAAAAACTTTGACTCAGTTGCTCACAAGGCTATTCAATGCATGTTGGCTAATCTTCCAGCATAGTTTCACATTTAAGATTAAAAATGGAAACAAGCAAGGTGATTCTCTTTCTCCAACACTTTTTGTTCTCACTCTCAAGTCTTTGCTGTACCATATGCATGAGGTCAACCAACCCATCACATATACTTTTCATTTTTTACATAGTTTGCCACACATATTACTAAAATTAAGAAAGCTGCTAGAGTGTTGTTCAATCTCCATGCATCAACACAACACTCTTCATGTTGCTGCTATAACCCTTTGTCTGCATGTGGGCTTGGCTTTTTGGACCTTGAAAGTACAAAAAAGGGGCACTGAACCCAAACCACCATGAAACCATGCATTGTATCTAACAGTGGGCCATACTTTTTTTTTAAAGGATTCATACTAGTAGACCTGAGTTATTCACAAAAAATAGAAAAATCAAGAAATTGTTGGTTTTTGGGTATTTTTACATTTTTTGCCTACTTTTAAAGCCATGCCGATACAAACATAACTACTGTTTACTTGTAGATACATGTTTTATTGTTAGTGATCAGCTTTGGGGTGAGATGGTTGAGTTTTGAGTTTGTCAATTTTTTTATTTTTGAATTTTTGACCAAATTTCTATTAAGGACAGGTCATGGATACAACACGCAAATGGCACGTTTTGGGCATGTTTATTTTCCACGCAAATGGCACGTTTTAGGCACGCGTATTTTGTTTGATTCCACCACTGTACATTATATGAGAAAAAAAGGTATGTTGTGTATCCAATAATTACAATTTGTACTTTACCTGTATGTAACCTGTATGGTTAAAGTATAAATCAATAGTATGAAACCCATACAAGTTAAGTATATGGGTCACATAAGTACAGGTTCCATATGGAGTTAGTACAGGTCAAAATCTCAATTTCAATATTGATAGAAACAACCCAGCAACTTTTAAAATTGGTCAAGCTTGAAGATATCAATTTTAAGGCATGCCATAACCACCATAGCTACACTTTGGATACCACTCACCATTTTTTTACTAAGCAACACATACACTTTGACCACATTGGCCAATGACTGATGACAACCATAGAACAATGCCAATCTATTCTTCACTGATAAAAGTACAAAATTGTGTCTATGCATATGTTCAGACCTGAACAACGATTACAACATTGTTGGTAGACTTAATCAAAACCATTAAAATATAAAAACAAAATGTAAAAAGATGGTTGGACAAGCCGGGCTTCGATCCCGGTACCTCGCCCATGCTAAGGGCGTGTGATACCAATTACACCACTCGCCCAATTGATATATGTAACATTTTGAATATTGGGGTACCAATAAACTACAATATACAACGTATTTATATGATTTACAATGTTATATGTCTGTTACTCCCTCTGCGTCATTCAACAAATCATTTACAATGTTGTTGATGTCTGTAAATGTTTGCTTGTTCTGTTTGTTTGTTTTGGGTGCAACAACAGGTGACGTTGTTTGCAGTTTGGCAAGCAAGTCTGCAGTCTTTCAATTGAAATTAGCACTAACGAACCATACCGTTTTTACATACCTCTGTAGTGGCTTTAGTATTGTCATAGCACAGTGTGACTACACTGTCCAATAAGTCCCATATTTCCTATTGTACACACAGTCAGACAAAGGTATATTGGAAGACACCAACGGTACCTGATTAGGACATCTACTGTTTATATCCTCTTGTATCCAGTCATGTAAACCCTTTAAAGGTTCCAACACAACAGTAATGTGTGTTTTGGGCGGATATAAGCAGGAATCACTGGTGAGTATTTCTTTGATTGTGCCAAGACATGGCACACATACTGTATTGACAATTTCTTGTCTATAATATCGTTTGATTACTGGTACCAGGTAAGAAACACCGTTCAAGTCAGCAAAGCACTGGGCAGTTTCTTGATGTTGTGCACATATGTGGAGGAAGCGTACAATGTAATACCTGAAAAACAAATTTCAGAAAAACCAGTACCAATAACAACGTACAAGAATAACGGCCGTGCGCTAGCTTCCTCTATTCTAGCTAGCGTCTTTTCAATTACCTTGTTGCCTAATAAACTCTTTCTCCCAATACAAACATCAGCAATCAATGCAATAGCCTACAATACACAGTAAACAAATTGACAACAATGTAAAGAAATGGTTGTACTTGAAAGCAAGTGCGACTGAGCGCATCTTCTGGCCCAGCTTCTTGAATACTAGCCAACAAGGTCTGAACACCTCCGCCACCAACGACCTCTAATACTATTCGATTGTCTGTCTTCATGGCTAGTGCAACAAAGGTCAGATTTGCAAATCAAAAAAAAACAACAATACGGAAGCGTACATCCTAGTAAGCTGTCTGCGACTTCATTTCGCGATCCGTCACTTTTGCGCAGGGCCTATTGCGCCAGCGTCAATGTAATTGCCAATAATTGCAAGAATTACGCACGCCAAGTAGTTTCGATGTAGCCTCACTGACAGGAAGACAATTCAAAGGATCGCCTATGGCATCAAATATCATGTACAAATTCCCCTCGAAATCGTAATCGAGAGTACTCCGCTTTACAAACCCACGCAGCTCATCTAGCCTCTGAACTGCGCACTGTCCCATAGATACCATCTAAAGCTCATGGTTGAGTATCTATCTACAACAAAAGGCACACTATATCAAAAAGGCGGGTTCGTACCTCCAATAAGGCTGAAGCAGCATGGCGCTTCAGATTCAAACCAGACTCAGACAATAATATATCTGTCAATGTGTTTTGCAAGTTGTTTTCACGCATCGCATAAAATCCACAATACGACGTTGCAAATTTTGTCAAAGTTTGCGCAGCTGCCTGTCTCACGTTGGGCATGTGGTCCTATAACCACACCTGTTAGGAAAAGCATGGCTCTAGTCGATAAAAAAACCCAAAGAGAATACGAGTTCAAACGTACGTCTAGGAGCTTGCTGACTTGTGGTACAACACTACCAGCAATAATATGAAACATGCCGTTTGTGCTATCTACCAACTGGCCTAGTATCTCGCAAGAATACTTGCGCACACCTGAGCCTTGGTTTCCCAGCATGTGACAAATGGTAACCACAACGCCCTGCTCTACAAGCTAGAAAATAAGTTAGAAGGGGAAAAAAGCGTCGAGTGTGCGTGTGGGTATCGTACCTCATCAGCCGTTTCTAAATCTTTCAAGGCACGCTGTATATCCAACATACAGGTGAGTACCTGCATTTTACTTAATTTCATTTCAGGGTTCTGTGATAGGGTGCCAAGCATGCCTAGCGCTTTAGTGGCCTTTGCTTGATCTGGAGCAGTCTGTTGCTTGCCTCTTCTCTCTTGCCATCTTTTGAGGCGAACATGAGCACACAATTACACAAAGAGCGCGGTTGTATAAGGATACGTACTTGGCGTATAGAGGCCCTCCTCTAAATACGGTGGCCAATTGCTTGTGCAACATGTCATCAAATTCTAGTGATTCCACGCCGGACAAAAATCTACGCGTATACGTAACAAACTGTTGTCTCACCCTGCACCAATAGAAACAACATGTTAACCAACAAAATAGATACCAAACCAAAATGCAAGCGAGAGATACGCACCATTCCTCCTTTTTATCGGATGTTTTCCAATCTCTCTCTTCCAGGCACTTTATGATGTTCGTAATGAACTTTTTGGCTTGACTGCTTAATGTCTTTTCTCCCTTTACAATAATACCTGTATTGAATGATGCACAAGTGTCGTACCACTGTGGTTTTGATTCGAAAAGTAAGTTTGTGGTGGACGAGATTGTTCCTGGTATAAGCATGATCTCAGCGCTTGTCAATGCAACATACGGTCTAATTTTGTCTCCAACACCTATTGCAACAACAACAGTTAACTATTACTCGAGTGCAATGCTTGGACAGTACCTTGCAGAGGATGCACAAATAACGGACAAGCTATCGCCATCGCACATATTGCAGCCGCAGGTGCACCAACGAAAAGGATTCTTTAAGACAACAATTAGAATTCCTTTCTTACAAAAGTACTGACGAAATAAAATTACCTGTAACCCAATAACACTGAATACCACAGGTGCATTGTATCAGGACCGAATTGTGTAATAATACTAACTAATGACGCGCCGGGGTATACATTCACCTCCAATGTTGGTACATCCACTTTGAATTGCTGCTCTCGAAATGTGACGGTAGTTTTGCCGGATATCCAGCCTGAGTTGAGGCTATCGTAGACCTCTTGCAGGATATTGGGATCAGGATTGTCCTGGGCACGTGTCAACACCAATAATGGTTAAATGACAAACACATCATATGCGTACAATGTATTGTTTTACAGCCTCGCGACCAATAGGGCCAAACACATCAAAATAGGGTTCGCGTCCAAATATAACTATGAAAATAAAAATGAGTGTGCACAATGACACTTTGACTGATGCATACCAAGACTCTTTTGGATAGCACCACGCTTCACTGTTGCGTCCGATTTGTTTCTAAAGAGCGCTATACCATACAGCGCTGGTTTGCCTTGTGGATTGTTTTGGGGCGGCAAGAATAGCATTGTTCCATCTTCTTTCAGTAAGTGGCCCTAACAGTACAACCCGTCAGCGTTTCACTACCATTGATCCGCGAATAAATGGCCTGACACAGCGAAAACACAAAATAATGGGAAAATCAACTTGGTTGCGCGTAGAGGAAACACTGTACCCTATCTGGAAGACAAAGATCGGCTATATAATTAATGGAGTAACCAAGGAAGTCGAACTACAGCAAATACCGTCAAAAAGGCTGTAAGATACTGTGTTAACGGTATAGGAACATTACGTACGTTGTCAGGGTAGCTGCTAGATATTGTATTGCCTTCATTAATGTCGAACTCTAATTTTGTCACAACAACCCTCTTTTAATTACCCAAAGTGCGCGTACCTGCTACTGCCACCGCAGCAACCAATTTGCGAGGTGATCCGTCTAAACGCTCCTGTTCTTCACTCATGCATGCTCCTGTTCGATTTGCCAATATTACGCTTGGGTAACAGTTTATACTGCGATGAAAACTCAAATTGCTACACCACAAATTAAAACTCACTTAACTGCCTGCTCTTCCTTGATAAACCAACCTCGCGTTACAACGAGTAAACACTATCACCCCACACCTGTATCCGGAAAGATACCAACCAAAAATGCACGTTACCCACCACAAACAAGTTACGCACCCCTCCTCTGGATCGCGCCTACGTGTGACTGGTTCAATGAGCGATCTAAACCGCCCAACGAACAACAGAGGCACAGAAAAAAAACTCACCAAAACCACACGACGGGTACGCAAAAAGCTATCCATTACGCGATTGTTCGTATCCGTTTAGCTAAACGAATTTGGTGTAGGATAGAATTGCGAGTACGCACCGCCAATCAATAAGACAGAAACCTATTCTACAAACAAGAGCCTGCGCGATGAAACTACCTAAAAAGCAATCACAAAAATCTTTGTTCGATGTTGTATCTGACAATGCTCACCGTCATGCCGATGAATACACGCAATTAAGACAAATAGAGCATGGGTACGACATTTTATTTATTTTAGTTGTTTTTGGGTTTTTTCATTTCAAAAAACGAACAACAATCCATTTCCGAACAACCATTTTCGTCAACAATGTAATAAAACGCCTCACACGCATTGCAACCTGAGAAAGCTCATTATGATTATTTTAGTACGTCTGGCACCATATTTTCAGCTCTTCACAAAAAGGCCAAAAAGATGGTGTGCATAAAGCGCATGAAGCTAAAGGAAAATGTTATAACACCACAAATGATGAAAAACGAAATCCAGGTTATGAAAAAGTCAAAGCGACACAACAATGTCGTCACCTACCTCGACAGCTTCATTGTCACCGACGAACTATGGGTACGGCACGGACAACTGGAGAACTAAAAATAAGCGAAGCAAACACTGTACTAACAGCGCATGGTAGGTCGTGATGGAGTGGATGGAAAAAGGCGCTTTGTTTGAGTTTTTGGCGGACGGCATTGTATTTGACGGTGCGCAACATAAAGTGCTAGCATGTGTCATTGCCCTAATTCCTATTGTAGAACGCGCTATTGCACACGTTTGTTTGTCGATACTGAAGGCTCTGGAATTTCTACATTCAAAGGGAAGGATACACAGGGACGTTAAAAGCGATAATATACTCATTGACGCTTACGGCAACGTCAAAATAAGTACGTTTTAAACAATCTATCTCAAAGACTTCGCCTATCAAAATCTGACCAAGGTTTTTCGCAATAGCCGACTTTGGATTCGCAGCACAACTTACCAAGAAAAAACAAAAGCGGCAAACGGTTGTTGGCACGCCGTATTGGATGGCTCCAGAAATTTTGGGGAGTCCTGCTGGTTATGGCGTCAAAGTTGATATATGGAGTCTCGGTATTGTTTGCTTCGAAATGGCAGAAGGTACCCTTTGCTGGCTTGTTGCTTCTGTTTTTTTTTTGTCAACAACCTCAAAGTAAGTCCCTCACACTTTGGTACTTTAGGAGAACCTCCGTACTTTAAATCAGCACCTATGCGTGCTATGACATTGATGAATATACACGGCATACCTCCACTCTCTAACGAGGGGTATTGGAGCTACGAATTCAAGGAATTTAAGAACTACTGCTTAATGAAGCACCCAATGCGAAGACCAGATGCCCATCAATTGCTTTCAGTGCGTGTCATATATAGCCTTTCCATACATAGTACAAGCTGTCAAGTATCTGACATTTATTATTATTAGCACCCATTTGTGAAAAACGCTTGCTCCAAAGAACACTTTTTGCGAGCGCTCACGCCAGAGACTACGAGAGGCGACCGTGCTGATGTTAGGGCTACAGTCTAACTCTTTTGTTTTTTTGATTTGCAGACAAAGCAAAAAAGAACAACCACCAATCAATTATCCTATTTTTGTGGCACTAGGCCAAAAAAGCTCTGTACCAACTTTCTTTACGTGTACCTAAGTGTATATTGTTATTAAAATTGTATGTTAACATGTGTTTGGTTGTTTTCTGTTTAGGCCTGACACCTCACTTAAAGTTTTTGCTCAAGTTACCTCAGTGGCCACACTTTTAGATTGATGGCTCTATGAGCAAGAGAAAAGGTTATTTTCTTTACTGTGCTCTTGTTGTGGCTCACGTTGATTAGTTTCCACGCGTAGTACACGCAGTTCGACAAGTAAACCGGCCAAACGGCAAAAAATCGCAAAGGAAGGCGCTGACGACGCGAAATCTGGCGCTTCAAATGCGTCGGTTGAAAGTGCACCTGAAAAACCGTCCATGCTTGATAATATTGAAGGTAACTCGTATTTTCAGATGTAGGACGTTAATTCACCGTAAATTTCAGCTTTTAAGCGCGAAACAACTGAATACTCGCAAAAAGTACGAGCACTGGCCGATCGCATGCAAAAAATGAAGAAGGAAGCGCAAAAGACGCTTCTATTTTTTCAGGTTCTTAATTCTATTAGTTGTACACCCATTAGACTTAAAAACCGTTAATAGGACTCCACAACATTTTGGCGAGAGTATACACGCTTTATGGAAACAAACAGAAAGGTATTTATTTTTTCAGGTGTTGAAAAAATAAAATTTATCAAAAAAACCAGCTAACACTGTGTCAAAAGGTGGAATTGGACGATTTGCCAACTGGTTGCTTTTCAGTGGCGGACAACAACATTAATTTATATTTGCTGTACAGTGAAGTGATATCACGTGGGGGTTTTCTACGCGTGCGTGTGTTGCAAAGAGACCACACCTCATATTTTTACTTGCGTGTGTATTCACGTGCAAATACCTCTTTTCGTACATCCCCAGTGCTGAAACATCTTTTGATTATAGGTAAATCACGTGATGGCTTGGAACGATGTTTATCACAGCGTTTGCGATGCAGTGCCACACGCTACGTACCTGACTTACGAGGCTCAAGAACGACTGAAAGATCTGTACAAATACTTTTTACTCGCATACGAATGCAATCAGCGTCTAGAACACGATGCAATTGCATTACCGCACCGTGCCACAGAAGATGCTTCAACCTAATCTGACGCATGTCAAGAATGCTTGCCTGTACAATAACCACCCAGTATAACGTTTCCAGTGTATGAAAACAGCTCGAATTATAAAAAAAAACCAAATGTATCAAAAATTGTATCAACAACAGCATTACTGTGCTTGCGAACTGCGTCATTGCAACTAGCTGCAGCAATCACATACCAAAGCAGCCATCAAAGCGTATTTGGTAGCGACAACGGTATAGGCTACAGCAAAGAGTCGCTATGGTTACACGCTGCAAAAGTTACCAGTACGCGTGAAGATTAAAACTAGACCAGAGAGGTGCAGCTCTGTGACCCGCTTTGTGGGTCCTATTCATGTTGGTTGTTGTAACGTTGAGTGGTTGAGGCTTATTGAAGAATTGTGACCAGTGCGCATAAAAATCAGTTTCTGTTTTGAAAACTAACAAAGAGGCACCATGATACGTATTGCAAGGGTAAGGCACTATTATCTCATCTTGAGAACTGGAGTAAGTATGTCACTAGCTCAACGTACAGCGCTATCGTCACAAACTCGCACTGCTAAGCGCACATACAGTGCTGCACCAAAAGTTGTACGCTCTAACTCAACTATACTCAGTAATCTCACGCGCACTAGATGCAAGTACGTGAGGCACTAAGAGAGGCACTAGACGAAGAATTAGCAAATGATCCTAGAGTTTTTCTTATGGGTGAAGAAAGTAGCACATACGACGGTAAAATAACGGCATATTGAGGCGCAAATAATAACAACGAGCGTAGGTGCATACAAGGTGTCCAAGGGCTTGTGGCAAAAGTACGGTGACGAACGTATTTTGGATACACCAATTACAGAATCAGGCTT